>OX424438.1:11749700-12141167 GCA_949152465.1 Cantharis flavilabris
ATAGTACTTAGTATTAACGACGAATTTCGTTAAATACACAACACTTTTTTTTCTGTGTGGTTTTAAATTTTGAAATCATGGTATACTTTAGATTTGGCTTTTTTTGTATTCAGAATTCAGCCAGTTCTCCAATATAAGTAGGTAGTTGTAGGATAATCTTTATAAAAAAAATTGGTAAACATTATTTCTGTCTTTAAAATCCAAAGTCTTCCCCCCCCCCATTCTCGGTGTCTAAGTAAAAAAGAAAAATGTAGTTAAGACTGTAGTATGAATAAAGAATAACTTTGTTTAAAAAAAAGAACGAAAATTGTGCAATCCAGTTCCCCCCACCTAAAATTAAAGTTCTGGTTAAATTAGAAAAAGTAACCCAGTATGAAATACCATTTTGTTTTTTAAGTATTAATCTAACAGTAGTATTGAAGAAGAAAAGAAAAAAAATATGAAATAGTGACTTTCACGTAGTGAAATAAAATGTAATTCTGTCTTTCCCTCAAAGTGAAGTTTGGTTATGCTATAGTAAAGTATCTTTCGTGGAAAGATGGGGACGAGTCGGCAAAATTTGACGTAAGTAGATATACAATAAAGCGAAATAATATATCTTCTATATCAGTTATGGATTACTGTTTTTTAATTTAGACCAAAAATTTCAGTCTTTCTTATAGCAATTGGAAAGAGGAGAATTTTTAAAGAATTTTATAAAAATACAATTTTACGGATTATCTATTCGTTTTCGAGACAACGGCATTTAAGCATTTTCATTGTGTTTACCATGAGAGTACATAGAAATTACAAGTCATCGGTTTTCTGTTGACGGTACGTGTGCTCTGATATAGTAGTCGTAGTGTCGTAACATAATTATTTGTTAAATGACTTGCAAAATACAATGCACAATATAGCGTTTAAAACAAACAAACACACATACACATGTCGTATCGGGCTTTCCAGTTAAAGTGAATTAATTTCAGCGATGTTTTCAGCAAGTAAACGCAAGCCAAAACGGCCCGAAGCGTTCGTAGAGTAGCAAAGCGCTGCGTAGGTTCATTTTTGACTGGCCCAAAAAAGGGCAAATCATGGATACACTGTAAAATTATTTTTAAATTGACCCCTTCCACTAATTTATGCATGAGATTTATAATTAATATGTAAAATTTTCGATTTTTAAATGCCGTTTTTTTCAAAAACTAATGGATAATCCGCAAAAAAAATTTTTTATTCAAAAATTGTTCTCTCCAATTAAATGGTATATAGGAAAAACTCCCTTAACTTAACTTAACTAAACTTAACTGACTCCCAGTTAAGTTTTCCTAAGATTAAAATATATATTTATGTAGAGTAGATTTCCATTTAGAAGATTTCTACAGATTTCTTTGACTTTTATCAGATTCTCGGAGTTTCTGTGATTTTTCTGTACTTGTACAATGCACTTCTATCGCAATAACTAAACGAGGAAACAAAGGCTCATCAATTTTTAAACAAATCAATAGCATTCCTCAGGAAATCTTAAGGTTTCTCCCGATTTCTTGCAGTCAGTTGTAAGTATAAAGCTTAAATTGAGTTAACCCAGGATCAGCTTAACTGTTGATTCAATCAGAATGCCCAAGGTGAAAGTTAACCCCGAGTTAACTCTGATTTAAGGTTGATATTCTGTAACACAACTGGCCCTTAGAAAATTATAATTTTCATTTTAAAATTAAAAATAAATAATTTAAAAGTAATATAAATAAAAAACATTGTTTAATTTTATATATTTTAAAATTCTTAAAAATGATAAGTTATCAAATTGCCAAAAATAATGTTTTTCAAGTTTTTGGGTGTCAATCGACTCCTGTTGTCAAGATATCGCTGGACACAGAATTGATAATTTCCAACTGGAGCAGCAATATAACGAGATGTTATGGGTGTTCAGAAAGCATGGCCCCCAGAACCAACAGGTCCCGAAAGGGGCCCCCCATTGTTCATATATGCATTTAGTTAAATATACTTGTTAAACCCTAATGGAGACTCCTCGAGTCTCACAATAATACATATCTTATTGTAAAAAAGTAAATAAATAATTAGCCAAGCCCATAAATTAAATTTACTTAAATATATGAATTGTTAACTTGTGAAAATTAATAAAATTTAAACTTCAATATAACAAGTTTGAAGTTATGACAAATATTGAAGTTTAGATTATGTTATAAATTAATTTACATTCATGAATTTCAACAGCATATTGTTCCAAAATTTGTTTATTGTAAAGAATTTAAAAACAAAAATATGATTAAATTTACGATTTAGCATAGAGTTTTTGCAATGTGTTTTAATTTTAATGCCTTCTTGGTCATAGGTTTACTAAAACTGATGAGCAAAACCCAATTTTTATTTTAAAATATTTGGAAAATGCTAATTCTACTATTAACACTAACAATACCTTGGATGAAAGTAGCGGCATTTTGCCAGCAAAGATCAAAGTTTACAAAGATTTTAACAAATTTGTGTTTCCTGCTTTAAAATCATTTTGAAAATAGTCGTTTTGTTATTAACAACAAAATCAAAACACTGAAAATGTATAAAAAATAAATCAATTTGCTGAAATAAAAACAAGAATAGTGCAATTATTACTTATTTATAAGGGAAAATACCATTTTCCAATGAAATTGAAATTTCTTTCCCACCTTTTGGAAATGATTGATAAAAAAGTTATAGTTTAAACTAAAATTCTTTATTAAATAAAATAAATAAAATAATTTAAATAACCTTAGATATGTATAAATATGTACATAGCAAGTTTTTAACGAGTTTTAAACAAACTTCGACTTCCGTTATATTTGTACATTGCTAATTTGTCGTCGACTCTTGTGTTCCATTTAAATTTCTTGACAAATAGTAAAACGGATTTAAGAAAGCTAAAGGACCATGATGATGGTGATGATGGCCAAACAAATGAGTGATTGGACGTAAGACACTGTGCGGTACTATACCGTGAAGTAAATGATGTAGGGGATTTTTTTTTCTGAAAGTGGTGTCCGAATTTGAAAGATGAATTATGATTGGTGCGTATACAATGGTTTCGACTGGACCCGATTCGTTTGTTTGCAAATAATCTGTCTCATTTTGCATTTGATCGATTTGTTCAAAAGTCGAATTATAGGGTTCGAGATCTTAAAAAAATGTAGAAGCAAATTTTGAAAAAATTATTTTTTTATTTTTAAAATATCCTTTACCCGCATTTTATTAGTTTTTTTTTCAGAACCTGTGTTACGGGGTTAATATTAAATATTTAATGGTTATTAAAGTTTAGTATTGTTGGTATTATTCAGATATTAGCCAGAGATTTAGAATGAAAGAAAAATTAGTCAGACCTACTATGTTAAATTTAAACTTTCAATTATTACAAAAAAATTGTTTATAAAATCAATTTGATATAATATTATGTATAAATTTACAAACTAATTTATGTATATTTTTTTAAATAAATCTCACCTTCAAGTGTGTTGGTCAATGGTAAAGGTTCATTTTCATTCTGAATAATGGTTTCAGGTTCGTCAACTTGTTGGGAAGATTTTACCAATAACTGTAACAATAAATTAACTTTTTTATTATTATAATTTTTTAATATTAAGTATCTATAATTGTTTATTATTTATTGCATTTACTTGTGGTATTAATGAGAGTAAAAGTCTTTCGATTGTTTCCGTCAGAAATAAAATCGTCACTTTTAAATTAGATTAGGGTAGATATATCTATCAAACCATAATAAGTTCGATTAAATCTTGGGATCTCTCAAGATTTAGATTTTTATTCGTAGTGGTGTCATCGGCATTATAATATGGCACCGACTCCACTAATTTAATTTTTTTTTTTTAATAAAACCACAAATGGTTTCTACGAAAATATAAAGATACCACGCGTTGCAACTTTAAATAATGCAAATCAGGGCATTCCACTTAGAAATAAGACGAAGGTATCCCAAAAATGTATAGAAAAAACAACTTTTTGTTGACGATAAAAATATTATGTTAGTAAATGAAAAATACTCACTAAAATGGTTACACTAATTAAAAAATACATCTTATTTGGAACAATAAACGATTTAAGCATTGAGCAAATTTTCTGATATGACTAATTGAAATTTAAGATGTACGAGCTATATATACATAAATTTCTCTAAATTATTCAAAATGAAATATTGATAAACATTAATTTAATGTGGTACCATCATAAAACGTGCCAGTGAAAACGCATTTAAAAAAATTTAGGTTTCTGTATTAATTATGTCTTACCGAGAGTAGTAAGAGTGACACAATTTTTGAGTTTGCTTAAACCTGAATGAAAAAAGTTACCCATATTATTTATTTTGTGATTTAAGTGTCATCGCTTTCTCCGATTTTAATATCAAACAAGTTAAAATTAGAGTTAAAAACGAACTTGAAATAGAAAGCTTTTTTTCTTATTAACGTCAATATTGTTAATGAACTTCATTTTTTGGATGATTTAAGTTTATTTGTTTTCTGTTAGAAATATAAGTAGAACAAGTAAGTATGTAGTATATAAATAGATATTACGGGAGACTTACAACTCAACGAGGATTCCACACCATGGAAACAGGCGATTTATTGTACCATCAATTTTGGATCAGAAAATGTACGCCATTTATTATTTTTTCATTTAAGTACATTTGTACGTTCAGTCCTTAAAATTAATATTAAAATTAAAATTAAATTAAATTATTAAATTAAAACTATGCATTTTTGATTGAAAAAATCCAATATAATTAATAATAATTTTCTTGTATTTATTAGTTTGGCTGTAGATATAACACACAAAAATAATACTTTACTTAAGTAAGGTAAGTAAAAGTCTTTTTTAAAGAAATTTAAATTCTGAATTTGAAAAAAGCTAAGAAGTAGATCGTGAAAAATTAAAAAAAACAAATACTTCTTTCACAATGCATATCCAAAAATTAACCTGAGGCAACCACGAAAATACTACCCTCAGTTTAGAACTTACATAAAGATGGTTTAGCAATCACATGGGCATCAAGGTTTTACTGCGCTAATGACGATTTCGAGATTACTCCAAGGAGAATTGTCATCATCAAGCACAGATTAATCCGCAGCAGCGGAGGCTTGTCATGGAGGCAAGGAAGGATCAGATTCCTCTGAAATTCGGAACTATTAATTATTAAACTAATAAAATTTTCGAAAAAGTAAAAATGTAAATTTTCGATTGTGAGAACTATCAAAAGATAGATACTTCTTCCACAACACTTATCCAA
Source organism: Cantharis flavilabris (assembly GCA_949152465.1). NCBI lineage: Eukaryota > Metazoa > Arthropoda > Insecta > Coleoptera > Cantharidae > Cantharis > Cantharis flavilabris. The sequence continues at coordinate 11,754,961 of OX424438.1, forward strand.
GAAGTAACCCTAAGGCTCCCGCAAAATCATAATTCTCAGCCTAGCACCTACGTGGAAATGATGTAATCATTACATGGACTGCAAATATTTACTGTACTACTGATAATTTCGAGATAATTCCGATTACACAGATTAAATCGTAGATGAATATGTCGTCGTATTAGATGTGAAGAGATCTAAGCCACAAAAATTAGTAAATTGAGTTATCTACATCCCATCAATCAAAAAAACAATGAAGAATATAGTGGTGAAGAATGCTAGGTGATTTTATTTTTTTTAAATCGGCAAATAAACAATTGAAATGTAAGCAACATATTGTTTTAGATAGCAATTTAAAACTCTTTTTGCTAATTATCTCTAAATAGCAAATGTGTGGATTAGATCTATTTACGTCTAATACGATGATGTATCAAGAGATTTTCCACGATCAAAAGTGGTCGAGACTTATCTGAGTTTCCTAGCCAGCGCGGCTGGTGCTCGGAAGGGCAATCTCGAATGGCGCCAAGGGCTTATGAAAAGGGTGGCAGTTGACTTGAAGATGCTGCGGAACACAACGGAAGGAGGATCCCGAAGAGATTAAAAGAACGCAAGAAGCGAGACAGAAGATCGAAACGGGTATGGATATTCGTCTGGTGGCCTTTTTTCCAGTGCTGAGACAAGCAGTTAACGAAAAAAAACTCAACTGAGTTTTGCAACTGTTGACATCCGGGAGATCTCAACGGACGGATAGTTGAAAAAGATCTTTAGCAGACTGGAAGTGGTTGAGTCGCAGATCTCTAAGCTTAACATAAAAGAAAAGAAAATTGGTTCTACTGGCCATCCCGCATCATACTCGGGAGCGGAGACGGCTAGCGATGAGATAAAGAAGAAAGCAATAAATGGACTCCAGCAAACCGGGAATGACACAAAGGCAGCGCTGCGCCTCTTGAAAACTCAATTGAGAAAACAAGTCGACACCAGCCAAGCTTTTAGCTACGTGTAAAAACGTCGCCGGAGCGGCTGTTCAGAGAAGCCACTCCTAATTAAGGGTAGTCTTAAAGAGACCCTAAAAAGAAGAATAAAGTGCACAAGCGAGGGAGCCGTGTTTATCGAGATTCAGGAGTTGAGCGAGAGTTAGACGCTCCTGCGGACGATTTTGGAGAATCACGGGGATGCAACAACATGGAGTCTTATCAAGATGAAGGAGCTAAGAATAGCCGACATTGATGCCTAACGGACAAAGAGGAACTTCAACGATGCATCCACAAATGCTTCACGACCGATGTTTATCTTTAACATTTTATCTCTATTAATTTAAATCGTGTATCTCCGGAAATGTTTAACCGATTCGGATAAAATTTTGTGTACTGCTGGAGCTTTTAAAATAGTACAAGTATTGTTGAGGAAACAATATATTGAGCCAAATGGGGAAGCCAGAAAATTAAAGCAAATATTAACTGAAATCTTAATTTATCCATTTTTTGTGAAAATTTGTTAGATGGCTTGTAAAAATAAAACAATACATTCGAAAATTTGAATAATATCTTAATATTATATTACGTGTGATATTCAATTCATTTGTATTATTTACATGTAAAAGTGGTCAAATCAGTTAGTTATCAGTCATTCAATAATTATTTATTAAATATTCATATAAATGAATATTTCATCGTATCTCCAGATAATATTTAGTGTTCTGATGATTGGAGGTATTGCGACAGAAGTGACTAATAAGTGAATATTTCTTAGATATCAATCAGTAACAAAAACAAGGATACAGGCACATCTGAGTTCCCATATCAGCGTTATAGTTTTCAATTCATAATACAGTGATAATATAGGAAAATATGGGATCGTACGGAGACTTTCTTGGCCCACTGTAAAATAATGTTCAAACAGTTATGAACCAATGGGGTAATATTATTTCTTTTCCAATGCAAATTGGAAGACTTGCACCCCAATATTTCTCTGTATTTACCTCTCAGTCTACGCATACCTAGTACCTACAACCTACAAGAAGGAAATCGCTGGAGAAATCTGGTATACAAATAAAGAGAAATTTTGGGAAACTTGAAGAAACTTTATAAAATCCAAGAATTTCCTCAGAAAGGATCTTTAGTGTACAAAAATTTATCTTGTGACTTCTCTACCTACTTCGTTGTTTGTTAAAACTTCTAAAATAGACATTTAAATTAAATGAACCTTAAGAGCCCCCGCAGGCCTTTTATCGGCCGATAGTTTGGTCGATTTCTTCTCGACCAATCATATAGCCCATAAAACTTTTATCGGCCGATATCAAATCGTTATAATTTGCACACTTGCATACATCTTCATACTGATTAAGAAACCGATCAAACTATCTGCCGATAGAAAGTTTGCAGTATACAAGGGGTCTAAAGATTATCATAAATAATTCGTGCAATGTATTTTTGGATTAAATGCCAACTTGATAATTTAATTTAATTTGAATTTCTGTTAAATTTTTAACGTCCATATTCATAGAAAAGAAATAAAAAATTAAATATTATTCCCTAAATATCAAATAATGTGACTTTGAACTACAAATTCGGCTTACCCATGAATATGGACGTAAATACTTTGGTCATTAAAGTAAGCATTAAAGCTTAATAAAACATTAAAGGAGAAAATACACAATGGTATAATTTGTTAGATACTAAAAAAACAATTATATTTCACAAATTAAAGCTAGCGTAAGAATTCAATAGTCACATTTCAACATTGTAATATTTAAAGTTACAGTATGTACATAATATAATTTTTAATTTCTAATTATTCAGCTTCGGGAGGTGCTGTAGGTACATTATCAGGTTTGCTTTCTAAAGAAAAAGGGGGTATTCTGCAATCAAATGTATAACCATCTTCTCTTTCCATTCGAAAAGTGCCCCTGAAAAAGAAATTGTAGAAAATGCAAGTCGCTTAACTATTATCAACTTACCACATGTGTCCACTGGGAGCTTGTAAACTAACGTAACTACTGTATTGAAACGCAGGCAAAGCTTTGGTTAACGAAGGTTCTTCACCAACTACACCGCGACCCCTAACGGTCTCTAAAGTTCCCGAAAGAGAAAATATCCTCCAATGTCTTTCCCTTAATTGCACCGATAGGGAACCCAAATTTTCTAAGCGTATGCAATATCTCCACTAAAAAAATAGTTATTTATTACTGTTCTTTAGTTTGCAATAAAAGCTTTATACCCAATAAACCGAAGTGGAGTGGGATTCCCAACATCCCATATAAAAAGGAATAACGGTGACACGAATATTTTCAGTTGTTTCTTTATGTACATCGGAGAGTTCCAACCAAGGGTGGTGTTTATTTTGGCATGCATGTAGTGTTTCTTGTGCTAAAAATGGCGGATCTAAAATCATAACAAAAATAATTATGAAGTTGAAAAATAAAATCAGAATGAATGTAGTATAAAATTAAATTTTTAGTGTAACTTTTTGAAAGATATGCTGATTACAATTTATTAATCTTCTGGGATCTCGTTCTCACATATGATTTGCATATGAATCATACTTTATTTGTATGCAAATCAAGTCAGGTGAGTTCAAGAATAGGACCCCAGATAATTTTTTAAAGTTAGTTATATTTATCTCACTTAAAAATTATGTTAATTATTTGAATTGTCTTTGGATGCCATTGCAAGGCACATCCTTTCATCATCGTCTTTGATTTGAGATCATTCAAATTTCTAATTATCCCCCAACCAGAAATATAGAGACATACAAGTATTACGTAAGCAAGCTTATGAGACTTTTCAATTTTTCATACATTTGCTAACAAAGGAAGCAAGGGGAATATTATAAATCTTACATAAGAAAAAAAATTATAAAACATTATGTATTTCAAACTAAATTCGGGGAATCCCGGAATTATTTTATTATTTTAGCTTAAATAAAAATGCTTACATCTTATCATGCAGAGACAGTGGGGGTCTAAAATCACCGAAAGTCTGCTTAATATGTAATACTTGAAAGCCCGGTATGTTTAGTGTTGAAAAACTAACTGAAGCTCTGGTAAAAAATGAGATTGATATTTGGTGTGAACATAACTAGATTCCACTTTAAAAAAAATTTATTTATGTTTTCTTGTATAACTTGCTCCTGAAAATGGAACTTCTTCAAAAATAGAGCTAAGAATTAGGGCTAAAAGTTTCTGCAAATCCTTTAAATTGTAAAATAATATGCAGAATTCTATACAAAAACAATAAAATTTAAATAACACTTCCAATTTTAAACTAAACAAATAAGATGCTATCATTTGATATTGCCCAGTCATTACGTAGTAAAATTATTCTTTGCTTAAGCCCTTTACTATACCGGGTGCTGAATGAGTTAGCCGAACATAGGAAATTAACATGTAAAAATTTATTTATGCGAATTCCTGCTTCCCTAATTATTTTAGAGAAAAAATAAAAGACACAAAAATAATGCAGAAATATAAACTACGTATGATAAGAGCATTAGATTTTTTAATTAATTAATTTTCAATTATCGGACTTGGCCATGTAATAAATTCAATTTAATTTCTATTTTCAAAAATAATTACCTTGGAAACTTACCTAAACCTAATCTGATAAATGAAACTTTCAAATTTCAAAAGCATTTTTTGACTTTTTAAATTAAAGCTAAATAAAATGTAATGCTCTTATCATTCGTAGTTTATATTTCTGCATTATTTTTGTCTTTCATTTTTTCTCTAAAATAATTAGGGAAACAGGAATTTGCTTAAATAAGTTTTTACATGTTAATTTCCTATGTTCGGCTCACCTCAAATTTTCTGCAACTGATTCAAACCCGAACAGGATCAAATTTGTTATGTAATCATTAAATCTTAAATTGGACGTTTCCTGTTCATCCTACACCCAATATAGATTATATCAAAATTACAGTAGATAAAATTCTGTATAAAGGTATAAAAAATTGTTGTTCTGATCTATTTGGTTTCTGAGCTATAGCAGTTTATAGAATCCCAATTTTGATTAATTGTTGACCAAAAACCGGGGTTCTACAAAGAGTTATAGCTCGAAACTACATAAACTAAAATAAGAATTTCTTAATTTTCATATGACCTATTGCGAGTATAAAATGTACAGGTAACTGCCAATTTAAGATTTTGGGATTTTTGGAATCTTTCTTAACAAATTTGACCCTGTTCCAATGTGAATCTGTTGTAGAAAACTTGAGGTCTTTTTTCTAAAGTACTTAATAAGTAGACTAATAATGGCATTTATAAAGAGTTTGAAAGTAAAAAAATGTTGTGTTCGACAATATTTATCCTTTGATATTCAGTATCGTGCTAAAAACCAATAAATAAAATAAATTTTTAACTTGCAGTTGCTAAAAACATATACAAAAGCATTAATGCGCGACACTTGGCACCAAATCAAGCCATTTAATGCGCCTTTATAAAAATACTTTTCAATAACATATATTGTGACACAGTAGTTTTTTAACCTTTACAAATACATTTGTAAAATATGTTATTTGCAAACAGTTCCCGACAACAAAATAATATAGAAAATTACCTTGATCGGGAGAGTAAGTTAAAAATTTATCAAACAGTTCATGCTGGAGTGGCGCTTTTTCTGTACTGGAATAAGGAATTATGTCTTCATGTGCAACATAATCTAAGCCACGAATTGCATACAGACTCTTCGATGATTCATGGTTACCTAAGAAAGTAACCGCATCGGTTTGTGCTCTCTAAAAGAAAAAGCTATGAAAGCCAATAATAAAATAACAAATTCACAAAAGTTACAATTGAAGCACAATCTCGTTGATCGATTAAAACTTGATAAAAAGTACAAGTCTGTCCTCGAACTTCTTTGTTAGTGTTTTGTGTTACTTCTTCGTTTGTATTGCGAGGATGGTAAGGTACATCACGATCATAAACTCGTGCTAACCATGGAAATAATACGACACCACGATAACCAAATACTTGATGCAAGATTAACTGTCCAGTTTCGTATTTCAGTTTAGGTTGTTCTAATTTACCAACTTCGGCCAATCTGAAACCAATATTCGTTTAAAACCAGTTAAAAGTCCTACTTGAGTGAAAGTTTTGACACTTCAAAAGGAACGTAACCTCAAATTATAAAAAACTAAAATTCTACCATCAAAACTCAAGCATTCAACTTAAAAATACCTACCTTGTATACTTTCGTGTTTGTATAGTTATTTGCCGGTTAGACGACGAAAAAACTCGTAAAAGCGCAGTACTTACGAACCCCATTTTCATTTCATCACAAACAAGTTGTAGTGGTGCTCATGCGCGCGATTCATTTTTGATTTTTATTGGTGTTCATCGATTCTTACAACTGTCAAAATTTTTTAACATTTTATTAACCGAAACGCGAATTTTTGATTTTTAATGTTACTAGAAATTTCGTTTGACAAGTTTTGAGTTTTTTTTTTGTTCACGTAAAATATTTTAAAACAAATTTCTAACCTACTCGTCGTTTGGTAGCTCTAAAATGTACACGAACACTTAGTACTTCAATTGACGTTTATTTTCGATTTGGATGGTAAAAATGATGAAATTTGTGCCGATGATATTAAAGAAATTGTCATTAACAAGAATTTTGTGCCTAAATTAAAATAAAACAACGTATTAAATCGCAATAAGGTAAAACGTCACTTTACAGTTACATAACCTAAAAATTCATCTTAAACTCGATAATTTTTTTTCTGTTTACAAAAAGTTACAGTTTTCGATTATTTTCGTAGAAAGTCACTGGAATGGGCTTTTCTTTAAATTTAATTTATAAATTAATTAAAATTGCTCATAATATTAAAATAATTGTACAGGGTGAGGAACAGGCAGTGCCATACTTATGCTTATGGTGACACCCCTCTCCCCCCCCCCCCCCCCGCCTCAGACACAAAATTATTTTCTTTTCAGGAGCTTACGCATTCCGGTAAGTCAGTTTTACAAATCATTTCTTTTTCCATCACTACTTCATAAATAATATAATATGCTGATGATCGAATCTCAATTCTTGGGCGCTGGAACCCATACAGTTAATCGATAATTGAAATTCTGTTGTTTTTGTTTCTATTCATTTTTGCTGTAAATTAATCACGAAGCAGGAAATTGCATTATGTATTAAATCCAAGGTAGTAATCACTTTTGCGGTCGATATAATATGAGAGTTTGCTAAACACCATACTTCAAATCGGGAGGTAAATTACGAATCAAAAATTTGTACACCAAATCTTCTTTTTCTAAAAATCTCATCGGATTTCAACCTATTAGCTGTTTGGGTTGCGGTGCCTGAGTGTTGTGGTTTGATTTCCGCTATTAAAATTTATTTTAAATAAATAGTGAGATAAAAACGAAATGAAAATTGGGGAAAGAATTTATATCATAAATCCTATAGGGAATTTGTAAATTTGTTTATCAAAGTTTTGAAGAAGATAAAAATTAAATAGATAACTGTGTTTTCAATTTTAGGCTTATTCAACTCAGTTAACTATTAGTTACTGTTAATTTTGCTTAGTTGTCAGGTAAATATTTCCAGATTTTTATTTTTACTATAAGGAAATTTTTTGGTCTTACACAGTTCCCAGTTTGAGCCTATGGTAGGTACGGCACTGATGAGGGATAATCTTAATTTTGCAAAACTTAAAATATTCGAATTATAACTGGTTTTTCTTCTTTTAGTTACTCAAAAATGCCTGAAAACGTCGAACTTCAACAGTTGGTTGATGAAGAATTAGAAGATGAACCAAAAATATTGGAACCAAAGAATCATTTATTTACTTGCCCTTACTTAGGTTTAATGTTAGCCACCTTAAGTTCCTTATTCTTTTCGTTATGTTCAGTTATAGTGAAGTGGATGACAGACGTGGATCCTGTAGCTTTAGCTGCTTTTCGGTACATAGGAGTTTTATTGCCTGCAATTCCTATAGTGATTTATAAACAGGAACCTGTATTTCCTAAAGGAAAACGAATTATGTTGTTATTACGATCTCTCACAGGTACGGCTGCCTTAGTCTTAAGTTTTTATGCCTTCAGACACATGCCATTAGCAGATGCATCGGTGATAGTTTTTTCGGTACCAGTTTTCACTGCAGTTTTTGCTCGCATGTTTTTAAAAGAACCTTGCGGTATGTTCACTGTGTTTTCGGTAATTTTAACTTTAATTGGCGTTGTATTAATAACACGACCTCCAATATTGTTTAGCGATACCGTGGATGCTTTGGGTAATTCCTCGGAAAAGCCTGAAATGTGGGGTGCTGTTGCGGCATTTTCGGCTACTTTGTTTGGTGCTAATGCTTATGTCTTGTTGAGGGCATTAAAAGGTATACATTTTTCTGTGATTATGACTAACTTCGGGTCATTTGCATTAGTTCAGTGTCTGCTGATAACATGGATGATTGGAGGATTGTGTTTGCCTCCTTGCGGCACTCACCGACTTTTAATAGTAGCTTTAGCTTTATTCAGTTTTGGTGGTCAAATTTTATTGACGTTAGCTTTACAAATGGAACAGGCTGGCCCTGTTGCCATTGCACGAAGTAGTGATATAGTTTTTGCTTTTATATGGCAAGTGTGGTTTTTTGAAGAAGTACCGAACAAATTTTCAGTTGGTGGTGCATTTTTAGTCATGACTTCAGTTATATTAACTGCCTTACGCAAGTGGGTTATTTCTTTACCTGAAACTTCGAGTCTTAAAATTCGTTTAGGTGTTTTAGCCAAATAATTTTTTTTACTAATTAATTGATTTACATATTTATGTAAATTTTATTTTTACCAAAAATTTGAGATTTGTGCACAAGTTTCTTTGTTTTGTGATATTAATTTGTTTTATAAAGAGGAATACATTACTTTAAGGAATATTTCTAGCTGATGTGAGTATCATTGCTTTATCTTAATTATTTAAAGCGATTGAGTACAGTATTAATAGATTTTGCTCAGTGATTTAGAAGGGTTTTTAAGAACTTCACTTTTTTATAATATATTACTATATACTCATAACTTTTCTAAACATAAAATGCATTCAAAGAACAAATCGCTTTAAATTATAATCAATGTTATTAATTTTTATTACCAAAGAGGCTTTGTTGTTTATATTATATAATAATTAACTACTTATACTAATTTATTTTGTCAGTTTTTTACCTTGTCTTAATTTTCAATAAAAATTGAAATTATTCTATTAGTTTTTAATTCAGCCTTCATAGAATAAATTGTATATTTTTCTGTCGTGAGCGGGGGGGGGGGGGGGCAAAATAGAAACGAAAGAATATTTTTAAAATATCTATTTTTTCAAAATAAACCTTAACACAATATACTAATTATAAATCCGAATATTTACCACAATTTTTAGATGACAGTTTTTTTTTATTTGATTAACATCCATGTTTTGAAACTTCAGTCCTTTCTAACCAAAGAATAATTTTTATAAAAACAATATTTAAAAAAAATCTGTAGAAATAATAATACTTTAATTGGGCTAACCGGAGATGAAAAAATTGGGTCTTAATCTTTTAAACCGGTGATTAGGTACGATAATTGGTTGCAGTCGTATTAATCATAATATAATATTATGAAATTATAAAATTATATCATCTTCATGTTGTGGTTTTTATTCTACATTAAGTAGCAATTTAGTCAGTAAATCCTTAATCAATGAGTAGTCTTGTAATCCAGTCGTACGGGTTGATCCCGAATGTAAATTAATTTGAACCTAAACTGAATATAAATTAAAATAAAAAGGAAACAGAATTTTTATGTTACAACCTGGAATAGTATCCGTTTTCACCACTTGCAATTTAAATTTTGTAGTGACTCTTAAATCTACGCAGACGACACCGCAAAATATACACATTTGTGCGAACAGGTAGTAAATAATTGGACATAATAATTAATAATTGGCATTCAAAATTTGTTTTTGATGCTTCTGCAGTTCTTATGGAGAAATTGCGCACGATTTTATGTTTATTGTTTAAATAAATTTTGTTGTTTTCTAAATAAACTCAGAATTGGTTCAAATTGTTCCTCGTTCTTTTAAAGTCTACAATTATTTTGTCGCATACTGTAATTCTTGAAATAAATTATTGTGCGAATACAGAATAGCTCCAGGAGAAGGAATCTGAAAAAGGACGTACTTTGCCCACATTCTGATAGATGGCACGTTTATAACTGTTACTGCAATCTTGAACGTTGGCCGATGTTTCTACTCCCCAGTTAAAGTTTTAGGGCCGGTTTTTCAATTGTGGTTTAAACTTAAGTTCACGTGAACTTACTTTGAGTATTGATCTCAGTTTAAACCTAAATGGGTTTTTCAATCTTGTATAGTGGTTGGTTCAGTTGAACTTAAATGAATAGAGGTTGGCAATGAAATTCTACTAGCGGTTGGCTATGAAACTGGCTACTTATTGCAATATTTCTTTAAACGTATTGAGGCGTATTGACCAAGTGTGACCGCCACAAACCTTTAATATTTTCCGCCACTTCCTCGATTTTCCAGTTCACCTTTTTTTAAATTAGAAAAATTTATAAAGAAAATGAAATTTATTTAATAATAATTAAGACAATTAACGATTAAATTAATTTGAAAATTTTTTTAAATTATTTTTTCCTTTTTATAATTACGTAATATTGAGTTGAATCGTTATAATATAATCACGGAAAAATCAAAACGTGCAGCTAATTTTACTGCATTTTACTTCAAATTCACTATTCGCTATTTACGTGTATATAGGTTTGATTTTATACGCACATGTCACTAGGCTCTTGTGAATAAAACCTTATACTACGCAGGGTATTGCTGAACTTGGTTTAAACGGTCAATGTCCACCTTTCACGATATCGTAGTTTAAACTTCGTTCACAAAAGTTACCAACAATTGAAAAACACACTAATCAATATGAACTGAGTTTAAACTCTGATCTTAGTTTAAACCACAATTGAAAAACCGGCCCTTAGATTACCTATCTGAAAGATAACAATTGAGGGGCCTAGAAGTAAAAGGGTTCAAGTGCATTTTCAGTAGTTCCGAGATAAATTGCTTTAAAGTTAACTTGAAATTCAAAATTTCAGAAATATCTTTAGAGAACTATGTTAATAATTTTGTTTTCTTGAAAGGCGAAAAAATATTACAAGAAAAGAAAGAAGAATACCCTTTAGGGATGATATTTTGTACTTAGATTTGCTAGTTTTAAAAAGTGCACTTGGACCCTTTTACTTCTAGGCCCCTCAATTACTGTTGGTTAGTTACCGACAGCGACTTTTATGCCATTTATTGTACCTACTATAGTCACTAGTAATCCAAAGCTGTTATGTGGAATTAATAATATTTGGAGTCGATCTAAATTCAAAAAATTTGAATTAAATAAGGGATTTGTACAAAATGATTATAATGGATATAATTTACAACTGATTACATTCTGATATTTACATTAAATTCACTTAATTCAGTTGCGTAGCGGATAATTTAATTAGTTGGAATATATTATTATGTATTATAGAATAGCGCATCGCATAAATATGCGTTTAGACAGTGGTTACGCTTGACAAAATAAATCCTAAATACCTCGAGGGTGTTTATCAATTAATTTTAAATATTATGCATTCTTTAATTTAAAGAACGATAAAATCAAATTGTTGTTGTGAAAATATAAAAATCCAACTCAATATTGTTTTATTATTATTTACTATTTATTATCTTTTTTCAGTAATTTTCTAAATATTATTTTGCTTATTGTCTAAAAATAGTACTTTATTTGGAAAAAGTGCTTTATTTCTGAAATTAGAAATATGACATTGTTTTGGTTTCTACAAAATTATTATACTACATTTTCAGATTTATATATGTTACGGTCAATGACGTAAATTGGGCATTGACGTTAATGGCCGGACAATGGGTATCACGTCGTTACGCCTAAAACAACTACGCCTAAAACACTTATGACTAAGTCAGTACGCCTAAGCCTTTATACCTAAAGTGTTTTACGCCTAAGGTTTTTTACGCCTAACAACATGTACTCCTAAAACTTTTACACCTAAGGAACTTACGCCTAAGACATGAACGACTAATAGTATATTTATGCCTTAAATAGGAGAAATTATATGTATACATAAATACATTTCCATGCTGATATATCATTGAAAATATGGAAAATCACATAAATATAGTATATTTCTGTTTATAAGGTGAGATCAAATTAAATGCACTCAACTTGTACTTCTAATGATTTATTTATTCTTGTCGACGCATTTCAACCTTTTTAACCGACGAAAACAAAAAAGGAGGAGGTTATCAATTCGACACGTATATATTTTTTTTTTTAATGGATGACCACGCATAACTTTTTCCAGAATAGTCCGATTTTGATGATTATTTTTTTATTAGATGAGGTATACCTCCAAGGTGGTCCCATTTAAATTTCAAAGAAAAATTCCAACCCTAAGGGTAGAAAAATTGGGGATGATTGAATATTATCCACTGAATTTTCACCTGTGAGCCGATTTTTTTTTTTTTTTGGTAGAAATTTGGCATGTATGACAACTTTAGACTGCTCGACATGGTTATGACTGCCATTGAGCGTCTAAAGCCCGCGACTCACGTTCCAACGCTGCAGTAAGATTCTACTGGATGTGACGAAATCAAACAATTACAATTTGTGTAATTATTAATTATGATTAAAAATGTTAAATTAAATAATATAAAAAAAAAATTTTTTACAAAAAATAAAACCGACAAAAACAAAACTGAGAAACGCAAAAAAAACGCAAAAATAAAAAAATTAATTAAAACAAAAACTAATAAATTTAAAAATTAATAAAAAAAAAAAATTAAACACTGAAAAGCAAAAAATAAAAAAAAAATTTTTTACAAAAAATAAAACCGACAAAAACAAAAAGTTAAAAATGAATAAAAAAAAAATTAAAAACACTGAAAAGCAAAAAATAAAAAAAATGGCTTTCATAATTTTGAAGTCGGTGCCAAGTTGTAGTTTTTCTTATATATATTTTTGTACAACATGGCACCGACTTCAAAATTATGAAAGCCATTTTTTTTATTTTTTGCTTTTTAAGGGTTTTAATCATGCCAAATGTCATAAATTAAAATTGATACATGGATTGTAAAAATAACGAACAACGTACAAATTGAAACAACTACAACATTAATCCCAAAACGCATATAAAACACATGAAAATTAGTTGTTTTATGTTTATTTAAAAAGGTTACAATATTATTTACAAGAAAAACAAATTAAATATAAAATTTTAAACTGCCTCAAATTCATTTGCACACTGTTCCTTTACAAGGATGATCAAGAATCACAACTAAACGGGAGGATATTAAAATACAAACACTCTCGTCTTTAGATCTTTTATATCTCCGCTCCACACATTCATGCAAAGCTTGAAACTTAGCATTCTAATTAATTTTTTTGGATAATTTAAATAATAATAAACGATTTAACAAGCATAAATATATTTAGGCGTTGATGTCTTAGGCGTAAAATCTTATGATGTAAAGACTTAGGCGTAAGTTAGTTAGGTGTAAAAGTTTTAGGCGTACATGATGTTAGGTGTAAAAAACCTTAGTCGTAAAATTCGTTAGGCGTAAAGACTTAGGCGTATAGTTTTAGGCGTAAAGACGTGGAGCCCGGACAATGACGTCAATACCCATTTATGATGGCCATTAACGTCATTGACCGGCCATTGACGTCAACGCCCATTAACGGTTGGCAATGATGTAAATATTTTCATATGATTGAAATATTTACGTCTTTGGCCGGTCAATGACGTTAATGGCCAAAATGGATTGGACAATGATGATATTATAGAATAATTACTATAAGGAACAGCAATATGGCGATGCACTTCAACTAGGGATAACTATTTGTCGTGTGCGCATTTTTCCGTGTAAATGACAGTAACTCGGCCCTTTTCTAGGCTTCATAAGTGTACAGAGATTTTTATTTAATTTAAACAAACGTTCATTTTAGGGTGGATACATAATTTGTCGTGTTTCCGTCAGCCAAAGCGGCCAGGAGAAAAAATTAATTAAATTTATTTAATTCATTTTACGGTGGATCCGTGATTTGTTGTATTTGCGCCAGGCGAAACCGAAAGAATGATAGATAGTAAATTTACCTTCTAAATATTCAATAAAATCTCCAATTTATGTCCAAATGGGACAAATTTCAATCAAAAGTCAATTACTTCAAATCAATTTTACTAACATTTTTAACTAAATCGCAAAAATAATATAGTAGCAAACTCTCCTCAACCGCTACGTGCGGCCATTTTTGGCAAAAGCCCCTTCCCATCTCAAAACTTTCCCGCGTCATTAACAAATTTAAAAATTATTTACAAAATCAAAAAAATAATAAAAATAAACAAAATCTTCGCAGTTAAACAAAAAATATCAAACTTGATGTTTGAAACACGACAATACATAAAGTATATAGCTACCGAGGGGTGGTTCCAACGAGGAAATTTTAGACTGTATTAAATGAAATTTTTTTTCAAAATTAAAAACATAATTTAATGAATTTTGTATGTTCGGACGTTTTAAACACAATAATCTTGTAAATTTTTCCATATGTAATCTTCTGAGATTTTACATAAACCAAAAAAAATTGGCCCCAAAATTTCCAAAGTAGAATGCAGGTACATATTTGATATTTCATTGATAAAAAATAAAATGCAGGCGTTTTTGAAGAAAGATATTTTATTCTTGCAATGTATTATTTGTTGTTTAAATTAATAGAAATTTTAGCCCAAGACTTAGAATTAGTTATGTGTATTTATTTAGAAGAAACAATAAATTATTGCTTCCACAAAAAATTTAATCTGGAAGTTTGTTTATTGAATGATTTTAAAGTGAAGCTTTGGTGAAATTTTTTGTAAAAAAATGATTATCTTGCAATGATTGATTAAGTTTCTATAGTATCTGATAAGGAAATAAAAATAGCATTCGATTGTTTGGCCATTTGGTTACCAAACTCGATTTTGCCTCCGTTGCCAATTTCTTGTGCTTATCTAAAAGTAACAGTTTTCTTGTGCTTAAATTATAAAAACGTACCGTAAAACCGGCCAACTTCGTCAAGTCACAGGCTAATTATCGCAATTGTAAATATTACGCCACATTTAACCAGTTTTCGTTTAGTCATATTTGTGTTGTTTTCGTATGTTAATTACATTTAGAAATAAAGCCAAAACGAAATAGAAAAGTATTTGGAGGTAGGAATTATCAGCACTGACAGATATTGGAAGAGATCTCACGGTGTGAGTTGCCAGTAAAAATATGGGATTCCCCGGACAACGCTTCAGGATAAGTGGCACGGTAGGCACATTAAACCAGTTGGCACCCAAAAGCTCTGACGACCTTAGAAGATCAAGAGATTCCTAATGCTTTAAGGATGGAGTCTGATGTGTTGATTTTGAAAAATTGATTTATTTTTAATGATTTATTTTGAAAGTACAACGTATGAAGAATATACTGTAGAACTTTCAAACCGAAATTCAATTAAGAAAGTTATAGTACATATTCGAGGGCGTCTTATAGCTTAACTAAACCTGTTACTCAAACTTTTAACGCGATTTTCTCGATACAACATTTTTCCGATCGGACCAGGCCATAAAATAAAATCTACCGAACCGATTGGGCTGAAATTGAAATATGTTATTCTAAACATCAATGGATATCGCAGGTAGCAGAATTGTTAATTTTTATCAAAAATTTCCTATTTTTTACCCCAAATTTCGAAGAAAAAAATCGCAATTTTTGATTTTCTTTTTTCACAAGTCCGTAATTGGTTTATTTTTTTGTTTAAATGTCTAAATCTGCTACCTGCGATAACGACAAGCTTACAGAACAATAATTTTTTTGAATGTTTGATTTACGATTATCTGGACCGACACTATCGCCTGGGCCAGTCACATGCATTTTTGTTTTAGGTGTGCACTTTGGCATTATTAAACACTACATAAATATTATAAAATTAACTTGAAAATATTTTTTTTGTGAAATTACAGATGTCAATAATAATATACAAAAAATTTGAAATGATTGAATTTTATTTTGTAGTAAAAAAAATTCCTGAAATATCTCTGTAAAAAGTGTAATTAAGATCAGACTCCGTCCTTAAATCAGCTTTTAGCTTGGTCTTACCCATTGACAAAGTTAGATATAACGATATAAGTTTTTTCTTTTTTCGGGATTTTGAACCCTTCTTTTAATAAAACTCTGTATATAAGTCTACGTTTCTCCCAATTTTGTTGTGGACCTCGTCAGGACTACTAATTGTTTTAATGTAATAAAGAATATAAAAAAATTTTTACATAAAATGTTACCTAATTAGGTAAAGGTGATGTGATGTAAGTTAGGTGATGAAGTGGTCCCAAAAGCAGTACAACTTTGTCAGGATTTTTTTACCGATTTTTTCAGGTGTGTAAACGCTAATTTAAAATACGAAAAAATTGTTAATTTAATAATACTAATTATTATTGTTCTATATCAACTAATTTTGTTATCTTAAAAAATTTCTACAAAGACACAGAGCGGAAAATGCATAAAAAACCTGACGAAGTTACAGTCAAAATTACAGATTTTTAAAAAATAAATTTGATTTGATAATAAAGTAAATTGTATAAATAGTATATTTATTTACTACAGTTACGTAATAGTTCACTTCTACACTGATTTGAGTTACATAATGAGCCACTTTTACCCACTAGTGCGTAAAGTGATTTATTTTAACACTGATGCTGAAAGTTAAAATTTTGTATCTATACCTACTACATTTTTTTGAATAAAAACTTCTAAAACAATTTGTAATATTTTAGCTGTCGATTACGTATTATTTAATTATGATCGTCGTTTGTCTCTCTATAAAGACCACCTAATATTATAAATTTGCAGGTTTTATTTTACCCAAAGTACAAACAATAGTGATATCAATTTTTTAAATAATACGCAATCTACAGCTTCAAAATTATGCACATTAAAAAGCTTCAAGTATAACATATTAAAATATTACGTAATTAGTAAAAAGTAAGAACTAGTCGAGACAGGGGCGTAACTACCGGTATTCGATGTGTTCGATCGAACAAGGTCCCGGGCGTTCAAGGGCTCGGCTCTATCACGACCAAAATTTAGTTAGTTGTTTCTTTGAAAACAAAATTTGGTTAGTTGTGATATCGCTATCTTAAAAAATTGTAAAGAATATTACACAGATAAATTAACAACTAAACAAAAAAGTTTTATGTTGAAATTGAATCACTTCGATCCGCGAGACCCTTACGGTCCCGGTCAAGATATTTTCTGTTAATATTGTTTTTTTTTTTTATTTTTTGTTTTTTTCCCTAGTTAGTACATAATTTTAATTTTGTATATTAATTGCGTTTTTTGTTTCAAATTTTAAAGTAGCAAATATCTATCGTAATTTCGTAATGCATGATTTGTTTAAGATAAATACTTTTAAAAACAAAACATATTCTAGTCATCTGCATTTGTATCCTATGCGAATATCGGTTACCTCTGCCAATGTTTAGCAGCAAAGCTTTGGATATGTTTTTGTAAAAGAAGTACCTATTATTTTATTTTTGATAGATCACGTGATCGAATAAGCCGCTATTATTTGAATTAATTAGTTTAACGCAAAAGTATTTTATTTATTTTATTTGTACCTCTTTTGAGCATCGAATGAAGGGAAAATAATATGTAACTCAAAAAATGAATAAATTTTTTATCTATTTTCCGGGTCAAACTGATGTAGAAAACTTAAGGGTTTTTTACCTCAGAAGCTTTTGTATTTTGAATGTAATAATAATGGATCTACGTTTTGAAAGCTTATATTATTTTACCTTTGCTATCTGCTGAATTTTGAGTTTAGTCAACAGCTTCTGTAAAATTTACCCTTCATGTTACCGCCGAACCCATCGAACCCCGGTAGCTACGCCGCTGGAAAGAATCTACAAACTTAAAGTGGCCAATGAAATTTATTTCATTTGTTTGTGAGGTGAGTTCTACTACAATTATTGTTTACATTATTGACTTCAAGACAAACAAAATTTAAATGTAACTGGTTTATTGAATTAGAGTTGTCTCAAAACTATGCATTAATTTTTTCTTGAAAATTTGTTTTGTGATTGCATTGAATAGATCTTACTTAATAATTATTCGACGTAAATATAAAGAAAAAATAAAAATGTAGCTAGCTACCTGACGTACTCGTATTTGTGTTTTATTTGATTTTAGAAAAGAAAAATTGTTAGGTTCCAGAAGTAACCTGATATTTATATTTTCTGAAGACCGCAAGAGACCATACTGTTTTTACTACTGAATAAAATGCATACATATTTATATATTAACTTTTTTTACAAATATTTCTAACTTGTCGATCGTTTTTTAATAATTTTGTACTAATTTTAGAACAAAAAATATAATATTCAATATATTTTTATGTTTTTAGAATCACAACTTCATTAGTTTCTGTTGTCCTGTGCCTTCAGCACCCTATATTGACAATTCCGCCCGGTCCTTAGAGTACGAACTAATCAAATCGTTTTAATTTACGTCGATTTCACTAGCATGTCCTTAATCGCTTCATTTCTTGTAGGTTTTCTTGAAATTAACCTTCTGCATGATTTTCCAATTAACTGCAACAACAAATAGATATAGTAAGATTAAATTAGAAAACATTGTTTTTTTAAACATACTTTTTTTATAAATCGCATTTGTAAGTGAAATGTCTTTGTTGTTAGATATTCTTAATGAACTTCATATTAGCGAAGCTCTTGCAATTATTTCTATAATAGCCAGTGCTAAGTGTGCTGCGATGTATAGTGGTATAATTAATTCAAAAAGACGTAATTTTAACTATCTTTTGTAGGACCAAGAGGAAAGTAAACATTGATCTTGAGATGCGGCGTGTTGATTGGATAGTTCAACACCTGGGTGTTGCTAAGCAACCCCTCAGGCTTTTTCCGTTGCTAGGTGACCAAATCCTCAATAATTCTTCCTTACAAACTTATCTCCAATAGAAAACGAAAATTTTTAATATTATAGCACTATATGTTCTAATATACCGGCATATTATTATGTATAGACAGACCTAGAGAAAATTATTTCATTACCTCGATTATTGCTTCCACAACAAATTTAATGTTCGATTTTCAAATCAGTTTATTGCAAAAAAAAATAAAATACCCACAAAAACAATAAATTACAAAATCTGGAAATGTAAAACAAATGAATATTTCCAGTTGTTGATTCCGAAGGATCATTTATATCAACATAGATAGAGAACCACTCTAATATCTTTTGAAAGCTTTATGTTTGGGAACAATACTGAAGATAGTACTCGTAATATTATGGGAATTCAATTCGAAATCTTTTATACGACTACTTTTGAATGAGTTGCATTGAAAACGCTATTCACATTCTTTTTATCTTCAAATTGCTTTTGTAATCTACAATTCTGTAAAGCTTCCTTTTGTTTCGATTGCTATATCACTATAAATCTTTTACTTTTGAAAGAAAAAAAAACAACAAAAATCGGAAATGGATAAGTAATTTCATGAAGCCTTTCAGAAATTTTTTAAAAGACTAAATTGTTCGATATAAAAGTAAATGTTTATATTATAATCTTTGAAATAAAGAAAAATATTGGAATCTTTTTTATTTATACGAAATTATGAAAGGATTATTAAGTCCAAAACATTTGAAAAACAAAAAGAAGTGTGCAGTTTAACCGCTTATATCTTTCATATTTTCCGTCTAATAAAAGTTTTAATTATAAAGCTCTTTATTTATTTAATAAGATATACCTTAGAGTTTTTATTGAAGATAAAAGAATGCAAAATGTCAGTAAAATAGTTAGGGATATTAAAAGCTCCCTTGTATAGTACATAAGCGGTTTTCCGGACCGTGTAGTTTAACTCCCTTGCGTGTCTGATTACGTAATATTTCTACATTCCCCGGAGGCACTTAATTTTCTTCAATCCTTCATTTTCCTTCCTTCGGTGTCATAGCACACTTACAGCCGCCTGGATGCACACTGTCTGCCAACATTTTCCATAGATTGTGTAATAATTATTATCTCTCAAATATTTGCAGAAAAAAGTTTATATTTATTTTAGTTTCTTTTATTGTTATTAAAAATTGGATTAAAATAAAGCGAAAGCGTTTTAAATTTTAGTTATCCTCCAACTCCGTTTTACTTGTCCTGCCAACTCAGTACTTAATTGATGAACTTTAATTTAGTTTGATTACATGTACGATCAGATAATATGAAATGCACTGTAATATTGTTAGCTCCTTCTAAATCTCTGTTAATTCCATATCATCAAATGCTATTTGGTTCGGATGAGGGAGCATTTCATCAAATGTCAGCTGACTTCAAAGGCAACTAGATGAAGTGGTATATCAATACTCAACAAAGACCAGAGCGATGGCGTCCAATATGGCTGCTACGCTGGACATCTAGGGCGTCATCAAAGCGTTAGATTTCACACCAGTGGCGTACTTGTCTAACGAGAAGTTTTCTTCGACTCGATTAAATTACACTAAAATCGACTTATAAGATCAGGCGAAATCACAAAACCAATTACTACGAGATATTTGACTCATAAATTTGCTATCACAACTTCATTAAAATTTCTAATCGGCAGATATTTTACATAATAAATTGCATTCCATTACTTATTCAAACATTTCTAAAAATAGGGTTTTTTATGTAGTTTGTCAGTAATCTAAAAATAGTTGATCTAGCGTTACATTTCCTATACGCTTTCATTGCAAAGTTGAAGTATAAGGTTAAGCATGGACGCCCTACTTTGGTTTGACTGCCTAATTTATTTAAATCGGTATTATTATTTTATGTTTACTATTGCAAATCTTGGTATATGGGCAGCCAAAAATACGAGTTCCGTATACGACACCCCTCACATTTATCGCGATGCATATGTGGCAGCGTCGTTATGCATTTCGGAACTTCTCAAATTGATTCTGTTTAAAAAGTTTCGGAATAGATATCCAGGTAAGAATATTCAAATACTTGACACATCAGTATAACGTAAATTCTGAATTTTTTTAGCTTGGTCAGTTTTTATGGCGGTAGTTTTTACAATAATATCGGTGCTGGGTATCCTTTACGTCTTCCTTATTCAGTGGCCAATTTTAAGACTGGAACTATGCCTGGATATTATGTTGTTTGCCCTTTTGTTAAGTGAATTATTCTATGGGGTATATTCCCTTTTTGCTTGTTGCATGGAGAGCGAATATTGAAACAGGTAATTTGTAATAGCAAATGTTAATCTAAGCTAAATTACAAAATAATGGCTACATTACGTATATTGTTAGGATAATTAATCGTCCAGTAATTTAATAATTCAATTGCACTAATAATTACTGAATAATTATTCAGTTGGAGAATTGTTACGTAAAGTAAGGACGACTGCAAGTGTCATTATACCCGATTCAAAATTAATTGAAGACATCCTTCATTATAGGATTCATCTTTTATCCCTTCACGAGTAGAATTGGTTATTAAAACTTCACATTGTATGCTTGCATAAAACGAAAAAAATTGGCCAAGACAACGTTGACGGATGCGGTGCTTTCTTATTTATTTACGATTTAATCCATGATCTGCACCACTTTACACATCTGAAATAAATCATAAGATTACATTTTATACAAAACTTGGTAGTTATTTTTAAAATTCTAATTATGTCAAGTTTGTTAACTAAAATTAGAAATGAAAGGGGATATTCGAATAAAGAGAGAAAATGTTGGCACTAGGGCTAAGAGTCGGAGTAAAAATTAAATAAATGAAATTGAAAAGGTTCTTCATTACTTTTATTTTAATTCTAAAAGGAAAATGTTTTATTACAAACGCATTGAAATAAAAGTGTTGTAGCCCACGCCACTGTCGGGGTGTGAATGCGTAAAATTTAAACAACAAAAATTAGATAAACCTGAAAGTGAAATGAATCGACCGAGAAATGTTTAAATTACATTTTTAGAAAACTTAGGAAAAAATAAATTTATTAAAAAGTTTAGTTTTCCAGTGTTTATTGCTTTTAATTATTATTGTAAACAATAATTTGTCATTTAAACCAAATAGTTTCATTCTATATTTTAGTGAAAGGTTGTAGTATTAAGACCCCATAGCTGCTTACACCGAATTCATATATTAAATAAATTCATTGAATGTACTAAGCGCGGTTTGACTTTGGAAAAGTTAAAAAATCAGCTACGGCGCCATACTAAGGTAGAATCAATAACAAATTTGTCAAATATCTCTTTTTGATTTCGATAACAGCTTTAATATACTAATTGTATAGGTTAAGTTTAGTTATGATTGAAAATTAAATACCTTAATTTTTAGAAGAGTTATCTTCTCTAATTTAAAAGAAGAATCTCGGTGGTAGTTAGACATTGCTTTGACAAAGACAAACAGTTAAAATGATCGCTATGCTTTATATATAACCACTTTAACAATATAAATTGTGACCGTACTATGAGCTGCTGTTTTACTCGAGTATTTAACATAACTTATTATACAATACAAATTAGTGACCCTCCAAAGACTAGAGAAATAAACGTAGGTCATACAATTTCTTATAACTTCATATTTGTAAATTTGTCTTTGGCCGGCCAAAGACTTAAATATTACAATCATATGAAAATATTTACATCATGGCCCACCGTTAACGGGCATTGACGTCAATGGCCGGTCAATGACGTTAATGGCCAGAATAAATGGGCATTGACGTCATTATCCGGCCATTGACGTCAATGCCCAATTTACGTCATTGACCGTAACATATTATGTTTATATATGTTACGGTCAATGATGACAATTCGGTCATTAACGTCAATGGCCGGACAATAACGTCAGTGCCCAGCTTAGTTGGGCATTGACGTCATTGACGTTAATGACCATGCATTTTGGGCGATGTTGACATTTAAAATTTCATGTGTGGTTTTTACATCATTGTCCGGGCAATGACGTTACTGCCCAATACGGGGTGGGCAATGATGAAACTATTATTCTATAGATTCCATCAGAACGTAATATATTAAAATGTACCCTTGCAATTAATATTAGTTATTAAGGGATACTGAAAAGTTAATTTTGTTAGAAGATATTAGTGATATTGGAAATCTTACGGACCCTTACGAGGGGGGAGGGGAGGGTCCGATGTATTCCGATACGTAAGTATCGTAAAATACCGTTTTTAAATTAAATTTTTAAAATACCCCGTTGACCTTTTTTTTTCGCTCTTCGCTGTTTTTCAGGATCTTTCTTTTTCCGGTTTTCACTGTTCTTTAGGTACGCCGTCGACCTTTCTTTTTTTGTGTGCACTTTTTTGTCATGAAAATAATTTTAATCATCCTTACGTAAGATGTAAAGGGGGGAGAGGGGGGTTGCCAAAATCTTACGTGCCCTTATATGAGGGGGGGGGGTGTCAAAAATTACAAAAATCGTCCTTACGTAATTAACGGACAGTCCCTTCACAGTTAACTGTCAAATTTAAACCGCCATTTTGCTGTTCTTTATAGTGTTTATTCCATAATATCATCATTGTCCAATCTATTTTGGCCATTAACGTTATTGACCGGCCAAAGACGTAAATATTACAATCAGATGAAAATATTTACATCATTGCCTACCTGTAACGGGCGTTGACGTCAATGGCCGCTCAATGACGTTAATGGCCAGCTGAAAAGGGCATTGACGTCATTTCCCGGCTATTAACGTTAATGCCCAATTTACGTCATTGACCGTAACATATATACTCTTTGGTTATATAAAATTTACAAATTATTATTACTAAATTGTTACTTCTTTTTGAATTAGAAAGTCAGACAGCTCTGTTTGCCGTTTAATTTTATAGATTGCTGATGTATATAAAGGTAAAAATTTTAAATAATAAATTATTCTTCGAATCCCCATTCTGCATTGGAGCAACAAGACCCCGTTTTGACCCGTTTTGACGTAAGCGTTTCGACGCAAGAATTATAGGCGCTAGACCTATTAGACGCGATCCTTTTTGACGCAAGACCTATTAGCCGCAATCCTTGTCGACGCAAGACCTATTAGACGCAATGATAAATTAGAAAAATATAAGATAAGATAATTTAAAAAAATCATATGGAAATAGAAACCGGTCAATTCTGAAATACATCTACAAGGCTTCATTCATTTTACGGTGGATCCGTGATTTGCCATGGTTGCGCCAGCCAAAACTGACCTTACGCTACCCTGCGCTCTGCTCCGCTACGCTCCGGGCTGTTTTGGTTGGTGCTTAACTCACTAAAAACATGCCTGAAGTCAATCCATCTCTACTGGGAGGCTCCACCTCGACTGGTAGGCCCCACCTCGACTGGGTAGCCTGCAATATTCCATAAAATAACTATTTAAATCGCTTTGCGACGAACCAGCTGCGGCGAATTGTCCATGCGACCAATTCCCGGATAGCGTAAAGAAATAGTATCAATTGCACAGGTTAAACAACGCAACCAAATGTCAAAGAATTCTGCATAGATGTACATCAATTTAAAGGCCAGTTGAAAATGGTGAAGATTTGTTGAAAATTTCGGAAATGATAAAGAAAATAAAAAAAGTTTTAGTGTCAATTACTTTTGGACCACCATTTGTTATATCCAAATTATTTAATCGTACCGTGTCGCTTCTCTTTGTAAACCACGTAAATCGAGTTAAACGGAATGCGAGTTGCGTCTTATTCAAAATTTTTCAAAAGTTTGACGTTTATGAAATTTTGACAGGTTTTCGGATTTTACCCACCGTGTCGCGCGCAGCGCTATTATGGAGTGCCGCAAGCAGGTGAAACCCGTCGCTTCCTTGAGGTCTTCCGCTTCGAATGGTACCCGGCAAGAAGGTGGCGGATGAATATTTACCTTCCAATTATGTGTGCAAAGAAGTAAATCTGTGCCTTTGATTTAACGGGTTTTCAAATTTTTCAACTTTTTGACTTTTTTGCGCTCGGCTTCGCGTGCAGCGTGATTGTGAAGCACCGCATGCGCAAACTGTAGCTTCCTCACGATCTTTCTCGTCGAATGGTACCCGGGAAGAGGGTGGTAGTCGAAAATTTACTTTGAATTATGTGTGCAAAGAAGTAAATCCGTGTGGCAAAGGTGCGATTAATTGGACAGACTCAATTTTCGAATACATTTTTTCAACCTAAAGGTCCAATGCGCGACTCTTACTCTCCTCCGGTATTCCGCATCGAAAGGTACCCGGCAAAAGGAAGATGAACGAAAATTTACACCAGAATTTCTTAAAGAAAAGATGGAATTCGCTTATCTTTTTCAAATATTGATTCTTCGAAGCGATTCTGTTACGCTAAGAAAATATAAATTGATAAAAAAATATCTATCCAAAATCCTTCCAGGTACAGTGCCAATTTGTAAAATGTAAAATCTTCCGAAAAGTAACTAAAGGCTCATACACAATTAGTCTGTAACAGTAACAAGAACAAAAACGAGAACTGGAACGGGAACTAAATCAATCGTCGGTTCACAATAAACCAGAACGGGAACAGTAACGATAGCTATATAAGGATAATTCATTGGCTAAACTTTTGACAGCTTTGACTTTTGATAGTTTAGGCATGCGAATAACCATAGTAATAAAAGTTAAATCGTTTCTGTTCTCGTTCCCGCTAATTGTGAATGGAGCCACCTGAATACATGTATTTTATCTTTTTTACTGTTCCCGTTCCCGTTCTCTTTACTGTTACAGACTAATTGTGTATGAGCCTTTAGGCTAATTTCACCTTCAAATTTTTTTTAAATTAAGTTTCCGTTTTACGGCTTTACCGATTTACATGGGTTTCTATTGGGGGGGTTTCTTGCCTCAACATTAAATATTATAAATTTATTTATTATATTTTGGTTTTAAATAATTATAAAGTACTTTAAAAATTTGTTTTCCTTCTTTTTTTTGGTTTTTTGGATTTTATCCCTCCCTGAAAAACATCCTATGGGCGCCCATGCCGATTTAGATGAACAAAAATGTACTACTTCTATATATTGTGGCAATCCACCGTACCTACTCAAAGCCGTTTCAAAATTAAAAATTGGTCCAAAAATAAGGCCGCTACGGCGGAAATAAGAAAATTTGAAATTTTTTTTATTTGCTTTTATTCTGATGGTAGAAGAAAGCTTTCAGACAACTTTTATAAAACATAATTATTATACCACTTATGACAATTTGTTTTCGTAGTTTTCTGATTTCTGATTGATTTTACCAAAAAAATTACTCTTAAAAATTAATTGTTAACCCAAATTATTTAATTTGTTTTTATGGAAGCTTTTTCTTAATGATAAGTTTCTTTCAAATTTGTATATTTCTTTTTCTTCAATTTTTAGTCTATGTAAAGCTATGTTTGTTAGAAGCAGTCTTTAACTGTTACCGCCAGAGCAGGGACGCAATTAAATTAAATGGGTAAAGTTATGCGATATTTACATAGCCAATTTTTTTATCATTGATTTTGTACCTAATACATAAAAATATTTTTGTTTGGTTTTTTAAATTTTACAAAGTATAATTATCGAAAATATCATTCAATATATTTCGAAAACTTAAAATGCTGGATCAAGCGTGAGGACTTTTTTTGGAATGAAAAAATACGGGTTTTTTCATGTATGTATATTTCAGAGAAAATGCAGTCTATGCATTTTTAGATTTCTGTAACAAATAATAAATAAATAAAAAATGTAATAAACATGTTAGTTTTATAATCCGAGTACTACTTCTACTGAATATTGTTTTGTATACCTATAGTACTATATTATTATTCCTATAGCAGATTTATTATTTCTGTAAATAACAAATTAATCTCACATATAATTATTTTGAAAAGCTTTTTAAGAAGACCTAGATTAAATTGAAATTGAATTTTTAAATACATTGTTTTTACTATACGTTAAATAAAAATAATCAAATTTGTATAAAGCAAATTAATATTAGTTGTGTAATATATTACAAAAATTGCTTTGTATAGAAAAAATTATATCTATGTACTAAAATTGAGTTCTGATTTTAGCATAAAATGACATGAATATACTACAAATCCAAATAATTATTAACTTACCTTTGTACAAATATTTTCGTATAAATTTCAAATTGTTTTTGATGGCAAAAGCAAAACTTTTATAACTGTAAGTACTGTTTAGCCATCCTGAAATATAGGATATAAATATAATTATCCTTTCCCCGTTTAAAAGCTTAATTTTTTATTATCGGTTTGTTCATTAAAATATTTTTTCTTCGATTGATATTAAAAGTTGGGTTTTCAAATCAATTATTAAGCAGTTTACTTTTACTATCTATGCCAGTGGTTCTCAAAATTTTTGAGAGAATGAGATATATTTAAAAATAAAGTGGAAAAGTTAAAAAAACGCTCATAAGCAAAAAAGTTGGCAAATACAGGACTGTTCCCTCCGGAAAAGTATCGCTTTAGTTCGTACCAGAATAATCACAAAAATATACAAAACATAAGTTAGTTCTAAATTCTAAGGAATCCAAAATTTTGCGGTAATCTAGAATGCCACGGTACCCAGTTTGAGAACCACTGACCTAGGCTCTCAAATATTACTATTTATTGCAGATTTTTTTTAGCCTACCAAAAGATAGCATTTTTAAAAATGTATTAATTTTTTTAAAGTTTTTTAAAGTTATTAATATACATCGCGGGGAATCTGGGGGTAAGGAATACCCCCTCTTCCAATTATGGCTATGATTATCACTGAAAAAGCTAAGGTCAGGGGTCCTAAGATATATCTTCTTCCTCCAACATCATAATCATTTATATTTTTTATTGAATTCTGAAATCATTGAAGACTAGAAATTTTGACATTTAAGAAGTAATAGATTAAAAAAACAATTCAAATATAAATTGCTTCATGATCTTTCAGTAATGGTTACTTTATCGTTTATGTATCCAATTAATTTTTAAATTTAAATTTAGCATTAATTTGCGGTAATTGACGCAACAGTTAATTCAAATTGCGAGTTAATCTTGATATTTTGAATTGAATCCAAGTAAATAGGTTTTTATTATAGATATTAAAATATTTTTAAAAATTTTGTTTTATAAAAATTTGCAATCCGCTGTTCTCAATTTCAATTTATTTTAATCTGAGCAAAAATAGATTTTTTAAATTGAGTCGACCTGAAAAACTTATTTGCGACATATTAAAAGGAACTACAAAATATCAATAAAAATATTTTTTTAATCAGTTTATCCGTCATCCTCCAAGCCAATCAATTTTGTTGGGAAGTAATAAAACTCCTAATCGGAAATTACATCGATAAAGTGCCAAGTAAAGTTTCATCTTTTGTACGATCCCAGCACGTCAAGGTATAGCTTTATATAAATAGTAATTGGGAAGTAGATATTATAATAAAATTATTAATAAAAGTGAGATAGGTATTTTACAAGTTAGTGTAGATTTAAGTAAAATTAAAAATAAGACTATTGTTCTTACGTTGTTAAATAAATACAGCTAGCACACAATATAACATGTTGAATCATTAAAGGCGGTCGTAAATGTTAAACTTTGTAAATCTCACGACACGAACACCACGAATATTGTTTATATCAACATAACTAAATAATGGAGTAAACACGGATTAAATCTAGGTAGACAAACATAAAGTGAGGCTAATGCTTAGTGTATCTAAAAATAATGCACAAGCTTGATCTTAATAAAAGACTCATCTATAATTAGTTAGTAAATAATACAGTATCATTACTGGACGACAGAAAATGGACGCTTTTTTATGGTTCGAAGTACTCTTCTATTTAAATGTCTATTATTATCCGATGTTTGCAATAACCAATATTGGAATGTGGGCGGCAAAAAATAATAGCGAATTGTATATTACACCTACAATTGGATACGATGCAATTGCTCAAGTGATAGTAACTTCTTCCGAACTCATTAAGTTGATCTTATTCAAAAAATTAAAATATCAATATAAAGGTACGAAAGGAGGCACTTGGTTTTTTGACATTTAAATTAACCCTTACTAATTTGGTAAATTTGTGTATGAGACAAACGAAATTTACTATTGTTGATATGGTTGGCAGTGAGTTTCTAACATTTTTTTAGTTTTTAAAATACAATTTTTATGTTTTTGTTTTGTTTCACATTTGTTTGCTGTAGATTTTCAAAAAACTTTCAATTGTCTTCTGTTGAATTTACCATTTTAACTTCGACACATTATTTTAAAACAATCCTTTTCAAAGAAATCAGAGAGATCTGAGTAATTGAGTTTTCATTGATGTGAAATCAGAAGGACTAAACTAGTCTTTAAAAGTTTTCAACTTACCGTTTTTGATCTTCACCCTATTCTATACAGTTCTGTGTTTATGTGTAAAGCTTCCATAATAATAGAAGTACCACTCTGTGGCAGATCGCATTACAGTCAATTGCTGTGTTAAAAATCGAAATGAAAAATATTGAATTTATTCTTGACGAAAAATAGTCAATGACGATAAAAAATTGAAAACCAATGTAGTATTGTCAAACTGTAAAATTTTAAATTTAATTTTTTTTCGGAAAACAATTATTGCTTTATTTCAGTAAAACAAAACGGCGCTAAAATATTGATACTTAAGTACTTAAAGTAAATCCTGGAGAGAACACACCTGTTTTTAACTGAACAAATGAAATATTTTCTTTCAATTAATTTTTTTTATAACTTTCTGAATTAGTGAATTAACAAATATAAAAATATAAAAATAACAGGTAAAACATTAATAAACATCTGAAGATAGCAAACTACCATTGCTGAAAATTAAAAAAATAAATATTTGTTTATTTGATCTGTTTATTTAAAAAATTTTATATCACAGATACTAAAAGATACCCATACTAATTTCCTCTTATTTAATGAGAATGTTAGTATATCTCTTGTAAATATTTTTATACTTGGAGCAAAATTCCAACATCCACTAATTGCAGTGAATTTAATATATCTAATTTTCTGTACTCTCGTTTACTTTAGACTAGATTCTATTATTTGCAAGTGTGTGCCAAGACATAATACTCTTGGCATTAATTGAGTATTGGAAAATTTAAAATTTTATAATTTTATTTTACCACAAAGTGAAAAACAAATTTTTTTTATTAGGATGTCTGACACTGACCCGCATTAACGGATTAACGAGATATATAATCTTTATAGTTGTAATGTATTCTTGCTTCGGGATCATTATAATTTTGTTCAAATTGATACATTTGAAATTTTCAAATATCATGCAAATATAGGAAGGACTAGGAAGGACAAGAAAGAATTTAATCTTCCGCTTCTAATCTAACCTTTGGCGCATATACAGAGTGGTGACCGTGACACTCGCTCATAGAACAATTAATTTGTAATTTAATTTTAATCTTAATAAAATAATTTAAAAAGCAGTTTCTTTCTTTCAAATTAATAAAAAATTTCAAGATTTCTGAATTTTGTTCATGTCATTTAGGGAGTTTTACCTATAGACCAGTGATGGCAAACCTATGACCATCGGGTCAGTCACTGACTCACGAAGGGTTTTTAAATGACCCACCCGTTGATTGTTATAAAGTTATTTTTAATTTCATAAAAGAAAAAATAAACAATTGAAATTATTGCTAGCCTTTTGTCACACTCTCGCCCCCTTTACTGACTAATTCACGGGCTAGTATTAAAAAAAATACTTAACAAAATCCCAAAATCTTCTAAATCTTTGATATTCTTGTTATAGGCTATCTGCATATTACGAATCTTATGTTAAAAGCGCTGTTTTTACAATACTAGCCGTACGTTATGCTTTGGATATGTTCTGCGAGAAAAGTAAATAACTACGATATAACAGTTAAAACGACCAAAATACAGCTTTCTACTGTTTTGATTTTCATTTTTTTATAATTTTTAGTGAATTTTCTTGTACTTACTTCAATTTTTTATTTTAGCTTTGTGTGATTTATTGTGTTTTATAGGCAATCATGCTTTATATTTGTGAGGCCATTAATTTGTGTCGTGTCTGGAACTTTGTGCATTGGTTCGACAAACACTTAATCGACATGCATTTGTTCGACTCAACATTTATGCGAATAAGCATTTGTTTATGTTTGAACGAGTGTTTGAAGCATAAATTCAAACTTTAGTTTTTTAATTATACAGGGTGTTTCAGATTACACTCCTCCATGCCCATTCTTGATTATTCTTTTTGTGGTCGATTATATATGTTAAGGTCAATGATGACAATTCGGACGTTAATGGCCGGACAATAATGTCAATTCCCAGCTTATTTGGTCATTGACCGGCCATTGACGTCAATGACTATGCATTTTGGGCAATGTTGACATTTAAAATTACATGTGTGGTTTTTACATCATTGTCCGGGCAATGACGTCAATGCCCAATACAGGGTGGGCAATGATGAAATTATTATTCTATAGATTCCATCTGAAAGTAATATTTATTAAATGTGCCATTGCAATTAATACTAGCTGTTAAGGAACACTGAAAAATTAATTTTGTTAGAAAATATTAGTGATACGACCAAAGAAAATGAGAATACTCTTAGATAAGCAGCAGCTGAAAGCAGTGTTTTAGGAAGTCAACGTTACAAGCGTTGTCATTGCAAGGCTGGATGTAAAAATAATAAATTTGCGTGTCGTGCCAGCAAACAAATTTGGAATTCTAAGTGCCGTGGGTCACTCCCGTGAAATGAAAAAAAAATGTATTTAATTATTTTTTAATTTTTATTATTTTTAATATATAAATAGTACGACTTCGCAAATATTTTTTATTTTTAATTCTTTAAAAATTATCAATTATGTTTCGTATGAAGAATCATGCATCTTCAGGTGTCTACAGAAGAAATTAAGTTAAAATACAATTCTTTAAAGTAATAAATAACATACATAATTAAATTTAAAATGAAATTATGAAAAATTTTTTTTGTTTTTAAAGTATTTTGTTAATAAATGATTATAATATTATATTATAATACAATGAATACAACATAGATACGTAAATATCACTTGCCAGTTGGCTGTCAAATTTTAATTGCCATTTTGCTGTTCTTTATATTAGTTATTCCATAATATCATCATTGCCCAATCCATTTTGGCCATTAACGTCATTGACCGGCCAAAGACGTAAATATTATAGTCAAATGAAAATATTTACATTATTGCCCACCGTTAACGGGCATTAACGTTATTGGCTGGTCAATGACGTTAATGGCCAGGGTAAATGGGCATTGACGTCATTGCCCGGCCATTGACGTCAATGTCCAATTTACGTCATTGACCGTAACATATACATCAAATTTCATAAATAGTTTTAGAGTTCAAAAAACTGAACTTTGAATTTATATATTCCAGGTATTTCATAAAAATAATAAAAATTTTCTTTTGTTTTGTGCTGTAGTTAGCCGTTATTCTTTATTAACTGATTTACTTATTAACAGCTCAAGGCTCTAGCGCTGCACCCCCTTTGTCCTGGCACCCTGGGAGACTGCCCAGCCACCTTTGAGCTTAATAAAACTATTTTGCAAATTAAAAAACGCAATTAAAACAAAGGTTTTAAATTTGAAATTAAAAAACAATCAAAGAAAAGTATACTAAAAGTTTTTTTATAAAAAGTAAAATAAAAAGTAAAGAGAATGTTCCTTAGAAAGAGTATAATACTCTAAAATGGAGTATGTCCGTCGTGTCATGTATGTCGAACAAATGCATGTCGAACAAATGCTGTCGATTAAGTATTTGTCAAACAAATTCTAAAGCACAAAATTTGAGAGTATCTTTAAATTCTTGCGGTGAGGAGGAAAGGAAGGAGATTATTTCCAAATACACAAAATAGTACATAACTAATTAAAGATTTTAAAATTTTTTTAAAGTTGGATTTTGAGGCGCACCAACAGAAAGAGGCTCCTCCCAACAACAAAAAATAAGTTAGCTAGACATTCTAAAAAATTAGCTTCTATATAAATTATTATGCTTTGAAATTTTTTGCTTGTTATTAACGAGATGTAGACTTAAACCTTTTAGTTTTTGCCGATTTTTTTTTGTTGATTTTAGTCAATTAAACTGACTGTTAATTATTAAACAAATGCTTGTAACTAAATTTAAAAAAAAATCATTTGTTGTAACCACTGTTTGAATACAGAGCGGAGATGCGAATGCGAATGTTACCATCTTTATATTGTTTGTTTAACTATCGACAGATTGGGAGTTGTAATAATCTATAAATTTAATTATATTGTAACAATTTCTAAAAACTATTTGTATTATTTATATATATATTTTTTTAGAGTTATCGATTATTGTTGGAGTGTTTTTTACTGCAATTTCTACTTTATCAGTATTATACGTATTTATCATTCAAAGTCCAGTTTTAAAGATGGAATATGGTTTGGATATAATAATGTTTGCACTTTTAGCTATGGAATTATTTTTTGGTACTATTTCATTTATTCCACGTTTTGGTCAGGTGCAAACCGAAAATTAGACTGTCGAATTTCCACAATGTATTCAAAAATTCTCCTAATCGTTTTTATTTTGAGTTGCAGTGTATGAACGTGTGGAAGTTCGACTGGTACTTTTTGATTATATAATTTTATTGTTATTGTTGTAAGTTAAGTTTGTGTACTTAAAATAAAATAGATATTAATTAGCATTCTTTTGCCTTTTTATCTTTAACAGGTCAAATGTTCTATTTTGGAACGACTTATATGGTAAATGAACATTTAAACAAGAAAGTTAATGCCCACTTGATTTAACTCCATCAGGATTTATGAAATTAAAATTTTTGTAAAATAAATAAAGATAGGTACGCCACTGGCTATGTTCATTACGCACACATCCTTGTTCAGGAAATAGACATTTTCCGAATCTGTTCTACTCACTCTCAGCTTCAATTCAATTCAGGATCTGCTGGAAGAAAATATGTGTTCGCGTTCAACGCCACATTATATAGTTCATTCTTACTGTCTTTCTCATTTATTACTACCAAAAAATGAACTGTAATTGTCAAAAAACATTTTTTAACGTAAAGGAAAAGCCTTTAATTGTCTAACAATTTAAATGATCAAACTTATCAACCTAACTAAATGATTAATAAAAATTTTTATTGTACCTGTACAATGTTATACTATACTGTACTATGATATGTCGTATTCGTGGGTTCGATTCCCGACCAAATTCTGGCAATATCCTGTAGCGCTTCTGTATAATATACTATAGTATATTAAGTATATATATCTACCACGTCCAGGTTTTTCAGAAAGGTAGTCGAGTGCGAAAAGCTTATAAATTTTTAACTAAACGCAGATTTTATTGTAAATTTTTACGTCAAACAATAATCACATCCTTGTTTACCTTACACGGATAAAAAACACATAGGTTTTTAATGTTTCTAAATCAGTTTCTTTTAATTTTTATTTGCATAAAAATGTTCCGACAAAAATTAATCTCTCTTAACACAACATAGCTCGGATACTGAAGATCTAATTAGAGGAATTCTTTGTAAAGTTTTCTATATATTTGAATAAAAATTCAATCCTTTGTTCAAATATAAAAATTTAAATAACTTTAAAACTCGAGAAAATAAATTTTTCATCATTTAGTTTGGGAAATTGTTTTTTTGATAATAATTAAAATCTCTTTTAATGTGGGTACTGCAGTAATAGACACAGGCAAATTACAATCAAAACCGCTGGGAAAGATGAAACTAAGCTAGGCTTTAATATCCATTAGTAATAAAGCTACGGTGATGTAAGTGGAAAGTACATAGGACCCGATATAGGGGTGCGAACATTTCGAAATGGTTTCCATGACAACGTACAGCACCCGGAGCAAGGATCGAAGCCGACCGTGTCAGACTTCCCACCAGGCCGTGTACATACGCCAGCTTGTACACTCCCAACCCCTATTAACTGCAAAATTAACAAGCAGTACAATCTGGAAAAGCTTCTATTTACAATTTTGCTCTTATAAAATACAGCTTTTATAGGATTAACAAAAGCTTAAAGTTAAAATTTGATTTAGCTAATTAATAGTTGGACCATGATACCTCTTCAAATTTTTATATTTTCTGATTGTATTAAATAAAATTTTGTCTTTAATTAAAAAACCTATTAAAAAATATAATTTTATGCCAAAATTGACAATAACCAATATCTTGATGTTGCGTGGGAGTGTTCGTGATTGAAATTTCTATATTATAGGTAGAATATAACTTTTTATTTGCTGGCGAGATCGCAAAACTTTATTAAAAACTTAATAATTATTTTTTTAAGTTTCCAACAAGATCTTCTTATGATCAATATGAACATAATTAGGATTTAAGTATTACTTAATGGAAATTATTATTATATGGCTAATAAAATTAAGAGCAAAAACATAGTACATATAACATGGTTAATAATTTAAATTTTTATTAGATAAAATAATCTAAATGCATCAGCTCAAACTAATTTAAACACTTTATTTTTGCAAAAAAAAATTAATAATCAGGAATCTAATTACACCGGAAATAGTACAAAAATGGCGGTATACTTTAAAAGCGGCCATTTACAGGCTACCGCGGTAATAATCAAATAGCGGCATAGTATTTGAAATTCATACTACTGGTTTCTTTTGTTAAGGCTGTGGATAACAAGCAAATAAGCAATTCACAATCTTCATTCAATTAATTATTTCTATTCATACGTTTTATTTATGTCTTTGTTTTCTTTCTACCTTTTTTTGCTTTATTTTCCGTAATAAAATTGAACTTCTTTTTGCGCTTTCAGTTAAAAGTACACAAATGTGATTGTTTTTGTATATGTACATATACGTATTTGTATAAAAGAAGAGATAGTCAAAATAACCAAAAATATAAATAAAAAAGTAATACCCACGCACATAAACAATACCTACTAAGTATTTATTTTTAGTTGAAATTTGAACATTTGATATAAATTTCTGGAACAGTGGTTTCAACTAAAATCCAAATTCTATGTAAGACTAACAATAAAATCAATATTGGTTAGATGATGGACATTGTTTATCGTCCAATATAGCATTGATTTAGGTACATTAGCGAGAAGATTTAAAACATTCAAATGTCAAAATTAATTATAGATCGTATAAAATAAAACAGATAATAAGTATTAGGTATTAATATTAAAAGTTGTATTATTTATACTTATTGTATAAAATTCGAATTTAGACTAAACAATAAAACAATATTAATTTTAAAGTGTAATTTTTAAATTTATCCTTAAATCCTGGAATAATTTAGATATTTACAGCGCAACAGCGGTAATTTTGCATTCAAGTGTTAGTATTTTAAGCCTTTCGATGTACAGAAGGATTAAAAATTATTAAGCTCTCAATTAATGCACTTATAGTATTGAAGAATTTTTTATTGTTAGTAATTAATATAAAAAACTAAATCCAAAACTCAGTGGCAGCTGGTGCAGGAAGAACAATAAACTCCCCCCCCCCCCACATAATAACATCAAATCATTCAATTTTAAATATCTATTTTTGATCAAACTTAAATCATTCTAAAATTTTAAATATAGCTATTATTATAATTTAATTCTTATATTAGCAGCCGATCCAAACCAATTACCATAGGAGGGTGGGGGGGCGACAAAATAAAAATTTATTAAATATTTAAAAAAAATCAGTAGTAATATCAAAAATATATTAATTTTTTGTTTTGAATAAATTAAAATTTTTGTTAGGTAAAATTTCATGTTTTTTGAGCTGGATCCCCAGTCATTGGAATATTCACGATTTACCTTATGTTTTATTTTACGTACACTTGATGTTGTTAAAATATAAATATAAAAAATAAAATGATAATTCACAAATAGAACACGAAAAGAATGCTAAATTTGGTTTGAAACGAAACTTTCTATACCAACTAATACATATTAGATGTTTTTGCATTGTGGCGTTTGCTTAATGTAAATCGCGAATAATAAGTTGATAATATGAGTATCTACCTTCATTTTTTTTGTTGGTAAACCGGCTATTGAAAACTTCATAATTTTAAAAATCTAAATTTTATTATAACATTGTTTTTCATTAGTGAGTCCAAAGATTAAACAGCTTACCAAAGTTGTGTCACAATAAAAATTTTATCCGTTTAGAGCCGTTTTACATTATAATGAAATTTGTAGCAAATCTATGACAAAAAATTGTGTCATACAAGAAAATTATTTCCCAAATTTGCATGCTAAATTTGATAACAAATATTTAGGACCTGTTCTATTCTTGTAAAGAACAGTTCAGTCGTCGGTCCGGTCATCTCTTATACTGACCTGTTACCGTTTCGTCCCGACCTGTTTTCGCGTCCGGACATTCCTTATACATTTAGTATCGGGCGGAGACGTTCCAGCTCCCGACACTAACCCACCCAGACCGTTGTGGTTTGTCCACACCAAGCGTAATAATTTTTAATTTCAATGCCAAAACTTCAATCGTCAGATGAAGAAGATTAAAGTGCCTCCGGCACTACATGCTTCGAAAGCCATCACGCTACGCTACGCTCCCGACACTTTAACTTTTGTTAAAAATCTCTGCAATTTTT
Source organism: Cantharis flavilabris (assembly GCA_949152465.1). Lineage (NCBI taxonomy): Eukaryota > Metazoa > Arthropoda > Insecta > Coleoptera > Cantharidae > Cantharis > Cantharis flavilabris. The sequence continues at coordinate 11,792,545 of OX424438.1, forward strand.
AACACACGAGGGAGATGGAGTACACCCCCTTAAGATGACGTCGCATTGAATTTTCGTGACTGAACCTTCGGTCGTAGACACATGGTTCTTGCCCTATATAAACAACGCTAAATCATCTGCTCGCAAGTATATTCGAAACATTACTTACAATATTTTACTTAAAATTTGCTTTTGGCGAACACGTTAGCACTATTTAATTTGGTTAATTAAATTTTTTCCGGCTTCTCAAAGACTTTTTTTCCATTATTTTTCTACAACTTTCTTCTAACTTTAGTTCTTTGTCAAATTTGCATATCCCTGCGTAATTTGGTTGCGGCCTTTGATTATAAAAACTACTTTTGCGTAAATTTTTTTTCCCTATTTTCGAATAAAAATTATTTTTTCTCCAGCCATATTAAAAGCAGTACGTAGTAGCATTACCTCAATTGAAAGTTGAAATTTTTGTTACTAATCTAAGAATTCGAACATAAACCAATTTGAAACCAAATAAATTTGCCGGTGCGTCATTGTTTAAAATGGTATCAGTCAAGCTGAAAATCACTAGTCAAATAAGTGATTTTTAAAATGCAGTTTTTTTTTATTTTAATATAGCTTTCTATTTTCACCACAATTTGCAACAATGCAAATGTCGCTGTCAAAGTTTGCAGGTTATAAACAAAAATGAAAACCTAACCTAACTGCATAAATTGTATCCGCTGGAGCTCTGCCTCGCAAAGGCAAAAATTTTGTGTCAAACAAAGATTCACTGTTAATCCAATTAACACAATGTATTATTTTCTTTTATCCTTATCCTAAAAAATATCTTATTCGGTGTCCACTTAAAAAATAGTTTGTTTTAAATATTTACGCATTTAAATTTTTGGCCCGGTTCGGGATTCGATCATTCGAATACCCAGAAAACACGTAAAAGTAATTTATCGCTGTTGTGGTGCTTGGAGGGATGGCTAAACTGTTCTTTCGTTAACAGTTTAGCCGGACTTCACTATTCCCATAGTGAAGAGGAGCTCGCGTCAGCGAGAGCGGAACGAACGCGGGCATTTTTAAACACTCTGTATTCGATCGGATACAAAGCAGTCCGGCTAACCTGTTACATATAAAAATATAGAACAATATTTGTGTCAAATATGACACTTGAAATTTTATACAATAATTGCTACCAAATTTGTGACAAAATTTAACTATAAATTTATTATAATGTAAAACGGCTTTTAGACGGTGATTGTTTGTAAGATGTTCGAATGATAAATTAATCATATTTTGAAGAGATGAAACGTTTTATAATTATTGAATATTGAAAGAATCATTTTGATTATTTGCCGAAAATTTGTAAAACTGAAATAAAAATATATATTAAATACCAAAGTGAAAATTTAGTATTAACAAAGAGTGAAATTATAAAGATAATTTTAACTTCCTAATTTTTTTAGGTTAGCAATAAAAATGTACCAATCGTAGGTGCATTAAGTAAGGAATGACGAAATGCCATTTTGAAGTGCAATTTTCTTATGTCAATCATATTATAAAAAGAACTTTTAAAAAAATTAATTACTTACTAGGTACTTTTATCTTTTGCTTACGACAGTCGGTGCAGTAAATACGCACGAGACCTCTATAATGGAGAAATAAAAATAAAATTCTGTATTTACAATTTAATTATTTTTAAAATCCATTTTAAATGCTTAATTAAAATTAATATGTTAGTTAACTTATTTTAAACAATAAAACTTTAAATAACAAGTTAAATTCAATAATATAATGAAAATTATTATTATTATAAATAAAATTATTCAAATATAATTTTCATTATATTATTGAATTTAACTTGTTATTTAAAGTTTTATTGTTCATTTTCTCTCAAGTTAAGATTTATATATTTAAAAAGTTAAATTATTATAGCTATATGGTCATTAAAATTAAAAAATTAGGGATCCAGAACGACAAAATTTTTGAGTAACCCAATTAAAAATATTCCTGAAACTATAGTTAATCAAAATCTCACCCAAGCTTGTATAAGTACCTATAGAAAAGAACAAGTTTCGGGTTGACTGAAAAAGTGAAAACACACAAAATACAATCTGTTAGCCAACGTTTCGGAGCATTTATTGACCTATTTTCAAGATTAGAGGAATACAATGAGCAATTGGTGATATATTAAGTGGCAATCCCTACTCAAATACTCACAGACAAACAAAGTGAGATGAAAATTGTTTGAAAACACGCAAACTTATACCTTTTGGCTAACATTTTGTATTTTGTTTGATTTCACTATCCCAGTCAACCCCAAAGTTGTTTTTCCCTATTCCTAAAACTGTCAAGAGTCCAAAAATATGAAGCTAGAAGGATGAAATCTTGGTTTTTAAATTAAATTGGGCTATAGGCCCATTAGTAAAAAAATTCAGTTCAACAAAAATTTATGTGATATTTACAGTTGTTTGCAAATTTTTTAGCAACTATTTGCAGTTACATTTTAGGCGTCCAATGCATAAACCAGTCAAGTCACATTAGGTAAATTTTTGAGGAGAGTTAAAAAAACACCTTGGAACAAACTTATTAGTTTTTTTTTAGACAACTTAGACTTAGAAGTATATACCTTAGTTCCCTCATTTTTAATCCTATTGAGTTAGTTTATGCACTGGAAGATTCAGAATTAAAAACTGTGCATGAATAAGCAGTAGTTCAATTTTTTTAAAGAATGGACTTGACTGGTTTATGCATTGGGCCCCTCATTTGTAATGCATGGAATACGGTTTCTAAATAATTCCTCTAAATAAACGGCTATCCACGCATTAATTACTGGCAAGTAAAATTCAAATTGCTTTATCGGACATTAAATGGCTTTATTTTTAATGATCGGCAATATTTAAAATACTTTGACTTTTTTAACCAACTAAACTTCGTAGTTTTAACTATGTTGAATATTTTCACTTGTCTACCCTTTTTATCAGAGAGCAAAATTGGAAAAATGTGATGCTCTTTAATATGGCGTTCTATCCTGCACTGTCTTATCTCCTGTCATCTCTTTATCATTTCAACATTTTATCAAACCTTCTTGGTGTAAGTAAATTGTGTTAAGCTAAACTGTTTTAGATCTTTAAAAGTTTCATTTTTTGTAACTTAAAAGTTTAAAAAAAATTTACAAAATATTAAATATTTGAACAAAATATGCAGATTTGCAGAATTACACCACCAACGACTTGTGCTGATTGTTTTCAAATAATTAAATTACCATTAGCTTTGACCTACGTTTGTCTCGTGAATAATATGTATTACAAACCGGACCGAAGAGTTTAGCAATTACAGACAAGTTACAAAATTACTTTTCGTCGCTAAAGTAGTACTTTAGCACCGGCGGAGATAAAAGTACTTTATTGTCGCTCCGTCGCTGCTACTCTTTAGTATTTTTTTTTATTTTTATTTTATAATTATATATAAATATAATTATAATTAAATAATTACTTCTACACAAAGTGGAACTTTACGTTTAACTCTTGATTAAGATATTTTCTTCTTTTACGGTCTGGAGAATCAAAGTTTTTATTCAAAAATAACAAACAAAATTTAGAGAACTTCAAATCCAATTGACATAACGTTCATATTATTTCTTCTACAATTTCTTGTATAATCAGCGAATCAAGCTAACAAACTTCTAAAAATTAGTTTGATTTTGCTATTTTATTAAAATTATGGTTTAGTTCATTTTTGTCTAAAATAGTTTAATTTTTCCATTTTAGTTACTGCCAGTTTTGCAATAGCAGATTAAACTGGCAAGAGGAACCTACAGTTGATTATTACCAATCAAACTCGATGATTTAAAAAAATTGTTTTTATATTTTAATTAAATAGCATATAGAGTCAAACTATTTCATCTTTTCAAAATATACGTAACAAATACGCGATCAATTCATACGGCTCTCATATGAAATAATATTTAATTTTTCCGAATATCAATTTTTCTTGGATTTGATTGTGAGGTAAATTAGAATTTAATATTTTAATTGCCATTTAGGTTCGGCTTAAAAAAACTTTTATTATAGGATTAAAGTAAGCAATACCTCCTACTTAATTTATAGACCTTTGAAAACGCAAAAACTGTTTTCTTGCATTTTGAACTTGCAAATTCAAAATACTCTCTTCATGACTTATTTTTCAATTCATTGGATTGACGATGTTCTTGTTTTGACAAAACTAAACCTTAAAAGAATTTTCCGAACAGATTTCTTTGTGTAATGAAACATTTTTAAGTCAGATTGATGAAATCTGATCAAATTTAACAGAAAAACAGTTTTTCTGTTGGTGATATTTAAATAAATTCTTGTTTTAATGTCACAGTGGTATTTACAAAGCAAACACGTGATGTCTTTGAGAAGTATGTTATAAAGGGCAAAGGACAAAGCCTGAGTTTGAGTTGCTTTGGATGCTTTTACTATATCAGTTTAATTCGTTTTTATTACTTTGATAAGCTGTCATAAAAATAAAAAAGAAACTATATTGTCAAAACAATACAAAAAATGAAAAAAAAACTAAAGAAGCTGTATGCTGTATGTATTCTCGGTAGCAGCTATGAAATTTATTATTACCATTCAGAAGTTCCAGCCTAAAAAGGAGGTTTGCTATTTTAACAATTTGTTAGAACATTAAGAAAATTAAAAAAGAACTTGAAAAACAACATGGAAAGGTGAATTGAAAACTAAACGGATTTGTAAATTGAAATCCAGGGACTGTACAATACAAAAGTTTATTGATTGTGTCCTAGCTCATAAATAAATAGCTAAACAATAAATTTTAAAGATGTATTTTGGCTTTGCTTTAAAGTTAAATTGAGATGACTTACATTGTAAGTCGAAATAAGATTAAAGAAATCTTATGTTAACAATAACACAATCGCTTCTTTGTCGAAGAACTTGAAATCTTACCTGAAAGAGTTTAAGCTGGTGCTTATTATTTCTTTCTGTGATAATATAATTTATCCTATTTTTTATTATACCGGGTGGACCAAAATAAATTAACTACTATAGTGAAACTAGTGCAAAGACGAATGAAGTTGAAGCGTTTTCTCCTACAGATAAATAAAAAAATTAATTTTTTTAGAATATACCAATAAACAAAGAGGATTACTGTCAGTTTTGAGTTTTACAGATATGGCTTGTTACCTATTGAATTTTTATAGTACACCGGATACGTCAGTAGATGTTACATCATATTTCGAACTTAATATTTGAAATCCATTGTTGGAAGTTTCCTTTATTTTCCTATCAATACCAAAAAAACAGTTAAACCAATCAAAATTCCTTTTGTTGGGTATTAAATGTAAAGAAACCAAAAAGTGTACAATCTGCTAATTTGAATCTACTATATCGTACATGAAAACCAATGGTGGCTATTTAAAAAAAAATTAAATTAAATTTTATTATGGTTCTAATGACTTAAACAAAAAAACGTTTTGATTTGAATCAAAATATTTTTATAAGAGTGCGGTTCGTATGCAATTCAAATAATTAAAAAAAAATGTTTGCGTATGGAAGCTCTTGTAAGTACTAAATATTTGCCAACACCGGAAAGAAACTCTTTTAAGTATAATGCAGAAACTTAACAGTTTGGAAAACAACTTAAAACCCAAACAAATATTTCATACGTTGTATAAGTTAGCATAGGAGGTACTTGACGAGGAAAACTGTAATGAGACATTCAATTAGCATTACAAATGCCGTCTCCTGCGGGGTTAAAAGAAATTATAAATGGCGGATCAGCACCCTTTTCATTTCTCCCCCATGTTTTATGTGTATATTCAACCCTCCGGAGATTGAAAATATCCACTACATATCCATATCTGAACAAATCGCGCCTTTAGCTGCTGCGCTCTATACAAATTCGTCATGTAATAAATTCATCAAGGGTGAGTGGTGTCGTTAGGGAGATGTGGGGTAGATTACAACGCACCCTCTAGGGTACACTCATTACATTAGTCGCCATCTTTGCTGACGTACCACTTGCGTCACTTTCAGGCATCCGGATTGGTCTATGGACATAACTGTCAAGTGTTTGTATGCGGATAATTCAAAGGATGAACGAATGACAATTTTTTTATTTCTATAGAATGAAAAGGGTTACTACAGGCAATAAAAGACTGATAATAACATTTCATGTATTCGTTTATTTTTAATCACTCACTCCTTCAGAACCAACACTTAAGAAACTTTTTAATTTAAAATTTCAAATCTAAATAAAAATCATAAAGAAAATGAAAATTATGCTTAAGGAAGTTGAATTTTAATTTTTGCTTTGTAAATTACAAAAATAAACAATTGTAAGTTAAATCGCATTTAATATATTATAAAACTTGGTCTGTGAACGCAAAGAAATAGGTAAACGCACGCAATTTCGTTATAAGGAAACAATACCCAAGGCTCTATCTTTCTTGTTGTGTACACCCTAGTCCTAGTAGAAACTTTGTTTACAAAATACATAAAGTTTATTAAACTAGACCAAAGTTTCAATACCTACGAAATTACTAATTTAAGTGTAGTACTATAAGCAACTAAATTTAATAATTTTACTAAAGTACTTTTACATAAATATTACTTATACTTAATTTAATGCCAATTTGAATTTTTAACTATAAATAATTGATTTGTTTGATTTGTAAATTCAATAATTACCACACGTTGATATTAACTCACTTGCTTCTGCAGTTTCGATTTATTTACAGCTCAACCGGTTTAGGCTTTACCGAAGAGATTTAATTAAGCGAAATACCCGTTTTAAAATCTTTTTTTTAAATTTTAATAAATAATAACCATAAAAGGTGAATCACTTTTATTTAACGTAATGGTAATATGAAATTTGCAGATCTTAAAAATATAATGCAAAATTAATTTACTGATAGAAGTTCGGTCGAAAAGAATCTTTATATTCTGTTGCTGTTGCTTCAGTAAAAATGTCAACATCAAAAAATCCCGATAGTTAACTTACCTAAGCTAAACAATAAAATATTTGAGAAGATAATAAAAATTTAATTGTCTTGAAAACAATAAATACAATTAGGTAAATTAAGAGATGATCCTAATAATGCAATAGGATGCTATCTCATCGTTAGTTTAGTTTATTCTGAAATTTTGTATTGAACCTAAGAATACATAAAAAATTGTAAAAACATTTTAAACAACAAGAAGGTGATTTTTGAAAAAAGTTAAATATAAAATTATATATTTTTGAAAAATTAATAGAAAAATCATTTTCGTAAAGTAATATTTTATTAAAAATATCGATATTAACAACCAATGACAAAATTAGTTTTTTTTTTATTTATAAAAATTTTAAGTGGTTTATCTTAAGAAGTTCAAATCGAAGCAATATAAATCATAAATTGGAAACATTTGAAATAATATGGCTTTATCGCAGGATTCTATGAGTGTCGTGGATAGATCAGGTCACGAATGAGATAATACTCCAATGAACGATACAGGAAAAATAGCCATTAGCAAATTCCATATATTACTGAATACCTTACAGAGGTAAGTAATGAGTAGGAAAAGTGCTGGAAAGAGAAGGATTTCATGGTTCAAGAATTTTGGAAGCTGGTTCTCGATGAAGGCAACAATCAATAAGATCAGCATAGATAAATTAATTTGTGGTATATACAATCTATACCTATACCTGAAGGAATATAATCCACTTGTAAAACTAACAATAAAATTTACATTGCCTGATGTTTCATTGCAAATATGCTATTTGGAAATGACCATTTCCAAACTAAAGTGGGTTTAATTATGTAAAACTGATTTTGCTTATTTTTAGCCAGCCAAAAGTTAAATCGAAATCACTGTGTACATGACTGCTGGTTACTGGCGTCATCGGCAGGGTCACATCTAGGGGGTCGTATAAGCAGGGCAATTTTCCGGAGAATCAAGTTTGAAAATTTTAAAAAAATTATAGAATTTATAAAATAGTGAGGAGGTAGAGAAAATAATGAAATTCTGTATTTATTTCAGGTTTTAACATAAAATATAATACAATATATAGATCTAGAAGGCCAGAGCGGTCTCATTACTCAAAATATGTTAACTCGTTTTGCCCATAACCAATCTTTCTTTTTTACTTCCACCCTGAATGAAACTTTTCTGCAGCGTTAGAGAGCTACTTAGGGTGTAGACTTGGGGACAAGATGTCAAAGTGTCTCCAGAAGCTATAATTGGTGTAAGTAAAATTCTTTCAAAACTTAATACGAATAGATAACATTAAAATGAAGCGAATAAACTACGGACGAACTCCAAATATCGATGTTGATTTAGAAAGCAATCGATTTTAAAATTTTGATGTTTTACATAAAGATCAGTTAATAGCTCATTCTGTTGATAGTACATAAAATAAATGAAACAGTGTGTTTTAGTGGGTGAAGTCGGCCGGAGTTCACTTTTAGCCGTGCAGCTGATGCTAATAGCATTTAACAAATTTATTTGAAATTGGATTTCTTTAAAAACAAAAATCTGCGCCTTTTTCAATCAGTAATTTTTGAGTAGGAACCGCTTCAGGGATGTCTATAATTTTTTCAGTTACTCAGAGTTCTGCTTTTTTGCGAAACTTTAATGTTTTAACCAGTTAACTGAAATTCACCGAATTTATAAAAAATTTCATATTGTCAGTGAAAAAATAATTGTATTAAAAATTTGCTAAGAGAATATTAATTTTTTTTTCTTTTCGAACTTCTGCACTCCTTATACACAGAGTGAAAAGTTTAAGTTTAAAATTTTATGTACATATTGTTTGCATTATTAACAACAATTCCAGGGCGGATCCAAACAACAAATATTTCAATATTTTAAATATAATTTTTCAATTAATATCGAATGGTACATTCTAATAAATGTGGTACTTGATACCAAACGCCTTCACAAACCAACTTTCTGTTTTTGTAAAATATTTTAATTTTAATATTAATTACTTCTTCTAATTCTTATCCAATTTAGATTAAACTTCATTAAGTTTCTTCATCATCGATCAAATAATGAAATAAAACCACTTTTACAATATTTTCTGCTTTATTGGAATTTAAATTATTATTTTTCGTAAGTGGAGAGTGGTCTGAGACATTGTTTGTTTGCAATTATGTTCTATCTAGAGAATCAGAATCAGAATAGAGAGAGAATCTAGAGAATAGCAGCGGTGCGGTGGCGAGAAGAATCGGTCTCTAGATCAACAAAGAGAAGACGAAATACATGACATGACAAGACCGGACTTACGAAGAGACGGAGTCTATTTTTAACTGGGTTGGGCCTTAGTCTCTAGAAAATTTTTGGGCCTCTTATATTCGAGTGCAATTAATAGCGTCGAAAGTCCAAGTTTGGGTTATTTTATCTTTTTGTCAGTATTTGATTTTTATTTTACAATTTCCTGTTTTCTCTATTTGAGCCCTTCTGGCCATTAGACCCTAGGTAGATTCATATTTGTCTAACGTAATGTGATGTGACGCGTTAAAATGAAATTTGATTGGTCAAGCTACATCACATAACAACACACTAATATGAACGCCTCCATCTAAATGTTAGGAACCGATACTGTTCTGACGCGTCACATCACATCACGTCAGACAAATATGAATCTACCTTAACTCAATTACTGACGTACTGGACGGCATGCCGGCCAGACTTCCAGGTTTCAGAAACGGAAAATTTGTTCGCATATTTTTTAATTAATTTTATTAAAAAAGAAGCTTTTACTCTTTACACTTACACCGGATAGTCTGGGAAGTATAAATAGCATACCCTATAGTGTACTCGTAATTTGTTGGCGCAGTAACTTGATTATGGAATATAACTTAACAAAATTTATGATGACCCCCCCGGTTTCAAAGCCAAAAGTTTTATGATGTACAAAACTTCATTAAAATTTTATTAACCAAAAACGTTTCCCATTTTCAGAACCTGTTTTCGGGGTATGCTACCTCCTCCCTCTTTCAGTGAAAACTTGCCATCAAAGCTTATTTTTAACTGAGTTGGGCCCTAGGATCTAATGGCATCGCGGGCCCAATTTTTGGGTTATTTTATCAGTATTTGACTTTTATTATACGATTTTATGTTCTCTCCTTTATGGCTCATCTGGCTATTGGGCCCTAAGCACGTGTCCAATACGCCTAATGGTAAAATAAGCCCTGAGAAGAGAATAGAATATTACAGATATAAACAGAAAACAGTAGAACACTGAAGATAAGAGAAGTCCAGAAGTTTCTATATGATATTTGTATCATTAAATGATATCCGAAAAAACCCAGAATAGCAGCAGGAAATAACAGCATAGCAGCACTACAGAGTATATATGGTCAAAAAATATGATGTTCAGAGCAGTGAAAACCAGAATGCTTGTGAGGTGTGGAAATTAAAAAAGCAAGATCAGATGATGTTGGGTATTTGGGACAGGAAGATCTTGAGAAAATTTATTAGCAGTGTGAGAGTGGCGGAGAGCTGGAGAAGACGAACAAATGAAGAATTAAGAGAACTATATGGAAAACCTGAAAACCCTGACATAGTGAGGGTAGTGAGAGCACACAGGCTGAGATGGCTTGGGCACATGACAAGAATGGGGGAACACAGACCGACATCCAAAGTGTGGAAAAGCCAAATAGACGGTCGAGGAAGAAGGGGAAGACCACTACTCGAATGGAAAAGAGATGTGAATGAAGACATACAGCATCGGCACGTTACGAATTGGAAGGAAAATGCAAGAAGTAGTCTAGAATATAAGAAGATAGTAAACGAAGCTATGGGTCTTCAAGGCCTTTATTATCCCGGTGTTGAATGAGTTAGCCGAACACAGGAAATTAACATGTAAAAACTTATTTATGCAAATTCCTGTTTCCTAAATTATTTTAGAGAAAAAATGAAAGACACAAAAATAATGCGGAAATATAAACTACGAATGATAATAGCATTAGATTTTATTTAGCTTTTACTTAACCCCTTCGGTCACCTTGCAGTCAATTGGCTACATTAAAATTAATATTTTTTTTGCAATAGAACTAGACGTTAGAATCAGTTGGTTCAAACTTTAATCAATTGTTTACACATCTGTCTTATAACATAAGATTAGCGATAATGGTAGCATTTGGTGTTTAAAAGCTGAAGCTGCAGAATATTTTCCAAAAATAAATGTAAATTACACTGTGCATTTATACATTATACTGCTATACTGCATTACAGCGATGCTGTAAAAACATTTATAAAAACTGTTACTATTGCGATATGAGTTTGGAAACTCCTAAAACATAGAAAAAAATGTTTAATTGTTCGAATGAAGTAATAAAAAAAATTATTTTTGTAAGTTTATCAGTTTATTTTTAATTTCCAAAAAAAGTGTAATTATGTATTTGACCACATACCGTAACTCCCCCGGGGAGGTAGTGAGGGCATTGCAATTTTCATCAAATATTTATATATGCATATAAATCCGCCCTCTAATCTAGTTATACATAACTTTAATTCACAGCTTGATGTTCACCAGAGGGCTGAGTTAAGAAATTTTTCCGAGTCCGGGGTTTGAACCACAGAATATCCGCCCATAACTTCTACTAGCATTCACATTAAGCCACCACTTGGGTCTTCGTAAGAGATAACAAAAATCACAATCGGCCGCTATCACTTTCACCTACCGACTTCTTTATCAAAATTTCCCCCCAAAACACCTTTGATGCTGTGTATTTTTCAAACTCAAAAATTAATAAATTTTGAACTAATGCCAATTTTACATGAAAATACTACTAGGATTACGTTGAATTTGGCTAGTTTTAAATTAAGATTAAATTAAGCTCGTTACTTTACGCTACGTTAGGGTTACGTTAAGGTTTGGATTTGGTTTAAGTTGGATGAAATTATGAGCACTAGTCCAATTTCTTACAGTTTTACTATACTCAGTAAAATTTCCCACAAAAAATTATCGGAAGTCAGTTGACCTAACACCGCGAATAAAACCTATAATTGTCTAGTATACATAGACCCAGAAGTTAACGGTTTTTCAATATTAGAAGACACTCTCCAGGAAATTAGTGTGTAGTACTGCGCGGGACTAAATTGGCATCACATCTTCGCGGGATTAAATTAGCATTCCGTCCCGCGCGGGACTGCGGGACTGTACATTCTGTCCCGTCCCGTCCCGCATTCTTCTCTAATATGTATATTGTATATTTGAATTTAAATAAAGTACGGATTAGGAAGGGTGGAAGGGTGGATATCTGAGGGTTGGTATGGCGTCATGTCATAGTCTTGAGTCAAGTAATCCTGGTAGTCGTGGCCTTCCAACCGTATAAGTAATCTAGTCGAATTAATGTAGTTTAATTTTTTGCGGAATATACTATAACAGTTACACAAACTGATTTTTCACAATTCCGGGAGTAAAGTGCTCACTTTACTCCAGCTTTTGCGGGACTAAAGTAATACTTTTTTTCCCGAGCCATTATTGCGCGCTATTGATCTGAAATTTTGCATATGGCTTCTTACGACAAATCGCTGGGGTTACTATTTTCTTTTGAGTCTACTAATGATGGTGGTTATTTATTATTAAATATTAAACTTAATAGATTATCAGATTTACCTAGTGCGAACTTAGATTAATTAGGTACGATCAAAAACTAGTTATATTAACTAAAAATTAAACTTAACTAAATAAAAATTGTCTGCCTGTAACTTACGTTTGTAGTTCAAATGTTTAAAACTTGAATCACTTACCTTATTCCAGAAAGCGAATGGAATTAAACTGCGCATTTTGCATATTTTGCGCTTCGCAAGTGCTGAAATGGAGATGTCCACTTTTACAAATTTGGTATCTAAATTTTATCATATTTTATGAAACATCAGGATTCACTGAATATTTTGCATAATATAATTTATATTGTTGACGTACTCAATTAACGAAATCAATTTCATCAATTTATATTTTCAATCAATCTGTTCACGACATCAAGTCAAATTTTATTAACGGGTGAGGGATCGTGAATATTAACTATATTATATTTCGTAAATAGGGATTAAAATGTTATCAAAAACTGACAAGATTTTGACCTGCATAATGCCCGAATTTTTCTTCTTTAAATTTATTTAATAACTTAAAATAAGCAGAAGAAAAAGTGTGCAAAAAGTACTACTCCTATTATTGCTTCAAGCGTTGAAAACAATAAATTGTAAAAAGTTACCTAATTAAAAAGCACAAATAATTAAATGGATGTAGCAAAATCAGATATTTAATTAAATTATTTTCTTTAAAGAATATTTCATACAATATTAAATGTGACGCTTTTGGCGTTTTTACAAAATGAGTTGGGTAAAAATAAATACAAAGGAAGTAAAAAATTTCGATCTTGCCAGGATTCGAACCTGGAATCTTCTGATCCGTAGTCAGACGCGTTATCCGTTGCGCCACAAGACCATACCTTAAATTTCTAAATATTCTGCACCAGTGGGAAATTTTAAATATCAGCCAGTAAAACTTTTCAATTTTGTAAAGTAGTGCATTTTACCATAATACAATTATTTTATATTTTCAATAAGATATTGTCAAATAAAATTATTTGGTAAATTAAAGTTCATTCCTCGTTCGTCAAAACAACTTGATTACTCGGTTGCATTTTCTTCAAGCAGCCTAAAATAGATTTTACGTTTAATAACATTTTTATTTGTTGAATGAGAAAATAAAGCTTTGTAATAAGTTAAGAAACAAATTTAGTATTGCGTAAAAGTTTCAATCAAGTTAAAGCTTTTGTCGAAAACTTATTGCTCAAGTATGGAACTAATTCATTAAAAATAATAGAAAAATTTCAAGAAATATTTTTCTTAACAGAAATAAAGGACAGGAAAGCAACAAAGATTTGAGAAAAATAAACTGGCAGCAAAACAAATAGAAGCAATAATGAAGAAGAGACAACTGAGATAATAAAAATATAATAACTATAAATTTTAATCAATTAACATCATAACTGAATAAACAGGATAAATCAGAACTTAAGTAGTAAATCACAATTAACAAAAATATTTAACAAATTCTCACAACTTCTGTGCATTTTCTCACTCACTTTGCATATTTAATAAAGTAAATGTGTTATTTTTATTTCAAGTGTAAAAAGAAACACTTACGTATCTTCTAATTAATCTTTTCGGAAGTTCTTTATTTAAAAAGATAAAATGTGCACAAATTAAAAATACTACAGTTTATGACAAAAATATGTTATCGTTGATCAAAGTATGAATTTCATTTGGTTAATTAACGATTAATTACCGTACCTACCTACTTAATCGTTTCTCAAGAATTAAAATATATAAAAATTCTTTTAATTTAAATACACAATTTATATAAAAATTAAAATTTACTTAGCATATTTTTTAAAATTAACTAATTAAGAATTTAAATAATTTAATTTGATGGTTATCTAATGTTCATCAAGTGTTGCTTAATATCTATAGCACACACACATACAGAAATATGCAAATTAAGAAACTGTTTATTCTAATAAAAAAAGTGGGAAACTTGACTACTTTATAATGATAAAAATATTTAATGGACCATACTTGGTTTTCTTCAGATACATAATTTTTAAATGAGAATTTGCATTAATAAACTTGAAAAAGAATTAAAGGGTATAGATAAACCGTCTTAATGGTTTATACAGACTGGTTACATTATTGTAATATAAAAAAAGTTAAAAGAAATCTTTTCCTGATTCGAATAAAATAATTTCTATGTAAATGTTTAAATAATTTACTGCTTGTTTGCAGTGTTTTAAATATTTTGTTCTAAACGAGCAATGCGAAAATTGAAATAACTTATTTTATTATCCCAAAATTTTCCGTTTCTCAAATTCCACTTACAATCAGAAGTACAAGAATGTGTTTAATTAAATTATGACGCCACAACTTAATTTCTGGCTGGTTACCTTTTATTACTTGTAATGGAATAAAAGAAAAGTTGTTGATGAATTGTCAACAACTAAGATGTCAATTTAATTATTACAAAAATCAGGAATATTATTTTAAAGGAATATCTCACAAGTTGCTAGTTTACTCTATATTGTATGCTCGAGTTATCGTACAATTGGACGAATTAAAAACTTTCGGATATTTGTCCACATTAATTGTTAACTAATATAGGTAAAAAGTGTTAACACTTTTTTTCTTGTAGAAAATTAAGATGTTCTTAGATTTTTTATAAATTGTTTTATAAATTGTATACAATTTTTTGAATAATTTTTCACTTAAAAAAATATGCATGACTACAATAATGTGATAATTTTAGTAAAATCATGTGAAAATGTTATAGCTGTTGTAGGTTCAGAATACCCACATACAATACCGCTTTCAAGTTCTACAATCTTGTCTAAGCAATTGATCGATTTCCACAATTTTCATCAAAAATTTAAGGTCTCGATTTTGGTTATTGAGAAATTTATCATGTTGTTATAACAAATTTAAAAATTTAAAAATCTAATTTAATGAAATTAAAAATCATTTCAAATTCAACTAAGAAAATTTGAAATTAAATTATCATTAGTGTGCAGTGATATGTGGTCACGAACGCCCATAGGATGTTTTTCTGAAGGGCAAATGCAGATTGCAAATCAAAAAATTTACTCTATTCATATAATTATGATTATGATAGATTCTTGAAAGCAGTTCTGTTTTAATAGTTATCTTTCAAAATCACTAATATACAATTTACCAAACAAATTCAAAATACAAAATATTTAAATAAAAAAAAAAACTTATATATTATAATATTATTTATATTATAAAGTTTACACTTTCCTCGATTATATTTATTTTTCTACTACTGTTTGAAAAAGTCTAACTTTTCGATATTCGTTTGAGTAAAGTAAAAGAAGTGTTTTCTGCACTAGTGCGGAAAAGTAACTTTTTACGCACACATGCGTTTTATTTTTCCGCACATGCGCATTTAAGCGCAAACTACAGGAATGATAAGAATATTCTCGGGTCCTACCTGTTACTTATTCCTCATTGCAAACAGAAATAATTTGCAAATTAATACTCTGTAATTTGTACTCTGTGGGGAAGGCAACGAGCAACCACGTACGTATACGTACCAAGAACGTCATCTTGGCTTCAGCCAAGTTTCGACTACGATTCTTCTGCAAAGAGGAAAAAAGAAGAAGAAGAACTCTGTAATACCCTTTTTTTGTTTCGTATTAAAAAAATAGTACAAAACATAAACCTTGCACAATAAGCTTACGATTCCGTACATTGTGTTTGTTTTGTCTCGGATACACCTCTAGTATGGAAAAATGTCGCTATTTATGATTAGTTGCACCAATAGTTACATATTTTATTTAATAGACTAGTTTCGATTGGTGCCAGTTTCGTCAACATATTCCGACAAAATTTGAAGCATTAAAAGCAAAATTTATAATTTAATTAAAATTTAGTTTAGTTAGTTATTTAATTAAAAATAAATGCAATTGAGAAAAATGTATCATACTTTAATTTTAAATAAACCTCAATTGCTTTTAATAAAATAAAAATTATTCAATTGTAAAATGTTTTAAATAAACACTAATATAACTTAAAAAATTCGAATATCTATGTATACAGGAGGAAAAAGAAATATAGTAGAAAATATTATAGTAGCTCGATTTTGGAGCGCAAGTTGTGAAGTTTGCTAAACTATTTGATCCAATCAAGAGGTAATAGTATATTGTTTTAATAGGATGGAAAGATTAACTCCTCCTGCCTAGCGAGTTTTTTCATTTACGAGGTGAGTGGAACGAGCCAAGCGAATGGAAAACTTGCGTGGCAGGAAAAGTTACCTTTCCATTCGAATAAAACATGTTACTTTTTCTCCAAACGAACAAAATTCAAAAATAAATTACAAAATTAGCAATAACTCGGGAACGGAATTTCTCCCCCTCGCTTAGTACACACCCCTCTGTGAATTATTGGTAGAAAGGCATAAGCAAAAATTCAGATTCTGTTTCAAAATTATGTTGGTAATTTTTAAATTGAATTCGCAACTGTCAACTTCAATTGTGACATTTATTAAAATTTTTAGGTTAAAAGATCAAAATTTTTATTTATTTGGTTAAAAATAAAATTTTAAGTTGGTATATTTAAGATTTAAATGTCAAAGTCAAAGTTTAGATCTATTTATTTTTAAATTACGCTCTAAAATTTTATATTTGAAATGGTAAATAAACTTAAAATAATTTTTAGAATAGGTAGATACCAAAATTACTCAATTTTATTAAAATAATGTCACATTTCTAGTTATTTTTTTACCTGCCGCCGCAGTTTTACTTTCGAAGAAAACTCTACCCCACGTGGTTTTATGTATGTCGATAAGGAAAAGTTTGACTTTCATGTTTAAAATCGATAATGAAACAGCTGACTTTCGTGACGTTTGGAGAAACACATGTTTACCTAACTACATTTTTAATAAATTCTTATGCTTCAAATAAATTATTTTAAATCCTAATAATTCCTAGTCGATCCTTGTAAAGCACAATATATCCAAGAAAATCCTTATAATTGCTGGGATTTTGAGGAAATTCTCAGACAATTGTAAGATTATTTTTGATATTCAAGGCTTTTGGTGAAAAACAAGCTTAATTTGCTTAATATTTTGAATTTTAAGCTTAATATTTGAATATAAGTATATACAATAATTTTAAGGATTAAAAATAAGTCTGAGAATTTTGAATAGTCAACTCTCATATTAGGGTCTCTAGAGTTGACTCTATTCAAAATTCTCACACTTATTTTTAATCCTTAAAATTATTGTACTTATATTCAAATGTAACCCTCGAGTGACGTATTATACGTTTAAACCAATCGGAGAGCAGGTTGTAATTTTGTTGCAGCGGTAGGTAACTTCAACCTACTTCGAGCAACTCTCAGAATTTTAATTACTTGCCTTCAATCTTTGCGAATATCTTCGAATATTTGCCTTAAAAGGTCATGTTACAGTATGTCGTAGTAGGGTGTCCGTTATTTCTCAAGTTATTTTTTTTTTTGCTGCCGCCCCATGAATTTTTAGTTTTTGCTCCCAAAAAAAAATCCAACCCAAACAAACTCAAAATTTTCTAATTAAACCGTGCCGAAATCATGTTACAATTCCTATTTAAATAACATGGGATTTAATTTAATTTAAGGATTTAACCTCTGCATTTAATTTCTTTCTATGGAACAAATAAGGGTTACAATGACCAAGGTATATTTTCATAGATAATTGAACGCTCTACAAAGAAGGTCTCTTATGATTTTCCGACAGCGTTAAAAACTAATGAAGATTTTGATTTCGATTCACCTAAACACGGAAAGTGAACTTATCAGTTTACAAAAGAAGGATATTGATTTTTTTAATTAATTCAGCTTCGTTGAAATTTTTTGATCGATTCTACACAAATAAAAACTTTTTAGAATTTGATGTTGAGACATGGGCTACCAATGAAGATTATTTGGAAGGTTTAAACATTGTTAATAATCTACAAGTCATTAAAGATGCAACCGAAAGAGTAGTTCAATTGACTCAGGAGTATATAATATTCTAACTACTAAAGAAGAACAAAAACAGTATTTGGTTCAAGTTGTAAATGAATACAAAGCTACCTTTCCTAATATACCTTTCCTTAATATTAAGCTTCTTTAATGCTATTTTTAGAATTCTTATAGATGAGTTGAATGATTATATATCAAAAAGATAGCCAAAATTGAAAAACAATAATATCCATCTTGAATACCACTTTAATCTTGAATAAAATTCGGAAGATCGAATTTATCGAAAAATCATAAGAGATTTTTTTTGTAGGGCGTTCAATTCTCTATAGAGATATACATTGGTCATTGCTATAACCATATTTTTGAGATACAAAATTAAATGCAAAATGTCCAAAAATCACATGTATCTTAAATAGGAATTGTAACATGATTTCGGCACGGCTAAATTAGAAAATTAAGAGTTTTTTTGGGTTGCATATTTTTTTGGGGCAAAAACTAAAAATTCATGGAGCCGCAGCAAAAAAAAAACAATTTGGGAAATAACGGACACCCTAATGTCGTAAGTACACCTAGCTCTTACTATACTCTACTCTACTTCATGTTGCTTTTAATATTCAAAATGTTAAATTTTGTTTAGTACGGTTTGCACGTAGCACTCTGTACACTACTTTTATCTGATGATATTGGCATTTGGCCATTTCAAGTGTAACCGTTTCTATCAAGCTTTAGTCACATTTTTATTTTGTTTTCTGTTTCCAAAATGATGTTAATTTCACAAAAAATTAAAAAAAGCGGCTTTAATTGAATTTCAAGTTCTGTCGGTGTTGTAAAATATTTATTATCCTGTTTATTTTCGTTGCTGACTTTCAGCATTTTTTGCTTTGGTTTTTTGATAATCACATTCTGCCTGCAAAAACAGATGTGATTTTGATTGAACGCATTTGCTTTATACGTGTTGGTTTTTGGATATATACCTGTCGATTGACAATTGTGTGTTAAGAATAAATTTCTTCCGTATTTGGTTTTCCGATATCGCACATGTGGATGGTTTTCCGAGCAAGCGAGTTGATGGATGATTGAAAGCGTTTGTAGAGCCCACGATTTTTGCGCGGTTGCCGCGAAAATTTTTTAATTTTCTTTAAAACGCGTTGATTTTGAAATTTGCAAAATTTGCGTAAAAATTAAATATTAAAATATTTAGGAAATTCTAGGTATAAATTGTCCGACATATAGGTATTTTCAACTAAACCAATATGACAACGGCGCTGATTATTCTCGTTAAAGATAAATGGAGTGGCGTGAACTACAATGCGCTAAACCCAGCAGCGCGGGAGAGCAGAGCTAAAAGAGAGCCAAATAAACCCTCCATTAGGTTCAAATAGGGAGAACAACTGCATCACGAAAAGAGTGAAACATTATCGAACCTGATCAGTGGCATAACTGAGGGAGAGGGGGCTCTTTCAAGTTTTCTTAGAATTTTAGAAAAATTTAGAATGTAAATTATATTATATTATATTATATTAAGGAGAGCTTCTCATATTACTTCCGCCCCTGGCCTTCTTGGGTGTAGTTACGCCATTGAATCTAATTATTTTTCAGGGTGGGCAAAATATTAGTTAGAAAATTTTTCGCGGCTTAAAGATGGATAATTGGACTGGAGTTAGTAAATTAAATACATCTATTTATCAAACAGTTGGTAACACAAATTCAAATATTTACTTAATTACGAGATTAAATAATATATCTTGAACAAAAAAATAACAAAAATAATTAGTGTGACTTCTAAAATAGTTATTTATTTGTGACAATTGTAAATAAACAAATTTTAATATCTTCAGGACTGTAAAAATTAAATCTTTTTTCAAGTTCAGCGATGTCATCTTTTTTGGGCCAAGTATATAGTAATATTTGTGTTTCCATTCAGTAGGTAATCCAGACAATTGCCATGGGGGGGAGGCAAAATAAAAATTAATTAAGTATGAAAATTAAAAAGTAATAGTAAACACATAATAGTTATTTATGTATCAAGGGCATTATGACGATGTTTATGTCGAGGGCAACCAATTTAAAAGGTCGAGTTTTTAAGTTGCTCTAGAGCATAAACATCGAGTGATGCCAGAGTGGTGCATACAACGTTTTATATTAAACTGCATTTGAATTTGAGAAAATTTAAAATTTTTTATAAATTTTGAATTTGATTTTGTTAAATTTTCTAGTTTGGGATGAAATGTACCTATATATAATTGCGATTGAGAGGGCATAATAAGCGGGCATTATGATTTATACGCCCTAGGTTATTATAGCATACTTAATATATTTCGTTGTCAACGTATAAAAAACAAATAATGATTCAGTGTAATATAAATAAATTTATAATTTGTTTTTTTAATAAATTAAAATATTTTGGTGTAAGAATTAAGATTTTTTAAAATTTAAGGAACGGGAGATCGCCCCCATTGCTCTCCCCCTGGATCTGCCACCGTTTGCGTGTTTGATAAAAAAATTAAATTTTGAATTTACATAGTACACTGTATAAAACTCATTATCATTCAAAACAGGTTCTTCCTTCTTCGGTTTCTAATTTAAAATGGCTTTATTTTAAACCTTAACCAACTTTTAAATAAATTTCAGAATAATTGTTTTCCTCGGTGGGTACATTGTTCCCGATCGGAAAAGCTTTCCGTGTCCTAATCTTACCTATTTATTACAGAAAAAAAATTCTTATTTAATAACTAAATCTCTGAAAGAAAGCTAGCAAAATTTAATATTAAGGTTGTACGCAGACGCAGTAGGTGATAAATATCAATTAAATATTCGGTAAATCCCCCAAGTTTTATATAATTTTACGTAAATCGTCAGAAACCACTGAATAAATCCTCTTAAACGCATGTAATTGAACTGAAAGCTTTTGTATATCCTATAGAAATCCTTTAATTCCCCTTTAAATTCAATTTAATTTCTGTAAATTTCCATAAATCCTTGTAAATCTACATAATTCCTATGAGGTGTAAGTTCACAATAAATCACCAGTTATATGCTTATCGGATTTATTATAATTTTTTTAAATAATCATCTATGATAATAAAAACAAAATCAATTAAAAACATAAGATTTACCAATCAAGTTTCTCGATTTAGTTCATAATTCCAAGCAGTTTCCACAATTGGGTGTTTGCGTTAATGTTACAAATTATAACATTTTAATTTAAAAGTTTTAATAAAAACATGCGCCAAGTAGTTAATGTTTTAAATAATATTTTCAGCTTATAAATGCTTTAAAATTAACTTTGAAATTGTTTTGAAAACGGCGAAAATTTATAAAACATTTAGTTTACTTGGTTAATGGAGGTAATGAAATATAATTTAATTGCGTTATTAATCAAATTAATGTTTAATAATCTGTTAATTGGCTTAATCTCTAATACATATCTCTAAGGGTTTTCAGATTTTAAGAAGTATATGTATCCAATTAGGTAAGTATTCGATTATTATTAGCCATAAAATGCATCTCATTTGTGAAAAGATTCTGTGGCGGGTGCAATGTGATTGCCATTGAGTATTTCGTTATAATCATTCCAATTGGTTATTTGAAGTTTTAGCAATATATTTCATATATTGGTCTTTTTGTTTAGGTAAAACTTTTCTATTTATGTGACGGTTCTGATTGCCACCTTTAAGACTTCAAAGCTCTAAGAATGCATAGATAGCTCTTGTAATTTCAAATAACCCAATTTTTTTCAGGCCCTCGCGGCTTGCTTTGAATGAATGCTAACATTTCCGGTATGTAGCAGCTAAAATTTTAAATGTAAAAATTCGAAAGAGTATATATTATGTAAGTAATTACATTGAGAATAATATTAAAATTATTTGAAGTACAAATATTTTATTTTACAAGACATAAAATTAAGATTAAGAAAAGTTACTCAAACAAATTTACGTTAAGAAATTGTCTTTTAGCAATAAAAAATAATTTTAAAAAGTTGATTAAAAACATTATTATCCTCGGCATTTTCATTTCTTTCTCATGTTGAGTTACTTCAGGGAAAATTATTTTAAAGATCTGCTTTAAGATTTTTGGTTTTTGGTTTTTGTAGCCTATAATAATTTAACATTGATTTGAAAAGTTTTAAAAATTATTAGAAATTCTGTATAACTGAGGACGTTTCCTGAAAATGTTATTGCCCATATAGGAACCTCCAGGCTCTGACGACAGGGCCAAGCACGGGCCAGGACTGGGCAACCCAGCTCTGGCTTCCCAACGTTGGCCCTAGCTATGGCCCAGTTGTGGGCAACCCAGCTCTGGCCCACCAATGTCGGCCCAAGCTTACGCCAGAACTAGTGAACCCAGCTCTGGCTTTTCAATGTTGGCCCAGGCTTGAGCCAGAACTAGTTAACCTAGCTCTGGGTCTCCAATGTTGGCCCTAGCTAAGGCCTAGTTGTGGGCAACCCAGCTCTGGCCTTCCAATGTGGGCCCAAGCTTGAGCCAGAACTAGTGAACCCAGCTCTGGCTTTTCAATGTTGGCCCAGGCTTGAGCCAGATTTAGCTAACCTAGCTCTGGGTCTCCAATGTTGGCCCAGGCTTGAGCCAGATCTAGTTCACCTAGCTCTGGGTCTCCAATGTTGGCCCTAGCTAAGGCCCAGTTGTGAGCAACCCAGCTCGGGCCTTCCAATGTGGGCCCAAGCTTGAGCCAGAACTAGTGAACCCAGCTCTGGCTTTTCAATGTTGGCCCAGGCTTGAGCCAGATTTAGTTAACCTAGCTCTGGGTCTCCAATGTTGGCCCAGGCTTGAGCCAGATCTAGTTAACCTAGCTCTGGGTCTCCAATGTTGGCCCTAGCTAAGGCCCAGTTATGGGCAACCCAGCTCTGGCCTTCCAATGTGGGCCCAAGCTTGAGCCAGAACTAGTGAACCCAGCTCTGGCTTTTCAATGTTGGCCCAGGCTTGAGCCAGATTTAGTTAACCTAACTCTGGGTCTCCAATGTTGGCCCAGGCTTGAGCCAGATCTAGTTAACCTAGCTCTGGGTCTCCAATGTTGGCCCTAGCTAAGGCCCAGTTGTGGGCAACCCAGCTCTGGCCTTCCAATGTGGGCCCAAGCTTGAGCCAGAACTAGTAAACCTAGCTCTGGCTTTTCAATGTTGGCCCAGGCTTGAGCCAGATTTAGTTAACCTAGCTCTGGGTCTCCAATGTTGGCCCAGGCTTGAGCCAGATCTAGTTAACCTAGCTCTGGGTCTCCAATGTTGGCCCTAGCTAAGGCCCAGTTGTGGGCAACCCAGCTCTGGCCCTCCAATGTGGGCCCAAGCTTGAGCCAGAACTAGTGAACCCAGCTCTGGCTTTTCAATGTTGGCCCAGGCTTGAGCCAGATTTAGTTAACCTAGCTCTGGCTGTCCAATGTTGGCTCAGGCTTGAGCCAGAAGTAGTTAACCCAGCTCTGGGTCTCCAATGTCGGCCCTAGCTAGGACCCAGTTCTGGGCAATCTCAAATAGTAAATACAAATAAACCATAATATAATTTAAATCAGTATTAATCAACAACATCGGGTAAGTAGTTGTGGGGGATGGTCGAATAGTGGGGATTTCACAGTTAACAGTGATCTTATCGGATGTTGTTTCAACTACTTTTCCGAGTGTTATTTATCTCATGTCTCGCTGCTACTAACAATGTCGAAATCTTATCAAAAATTAAAAAAATTTCGTCTTTTACAAAAAGCTGATGCATTTCTTCACGAACAGCGTCATTTAAATGTCGACGGTGAAATTCAATCTGTTCAAAATGATTTTAGTGAAAATCCTGTTTCAAGTGACATAGAACTTAATAACTCAACAGTGATTAGTGATGTTTGTAACAGTTCAGGTTGTGATAATCAAATTAATTCTCCAAATAATTCATTTCGACTAAGTGATGAATATAATAAAGAAGTTATAGACGATTCTTTAAATAATTTACAACAAAATGTTGAAATTATTGAAGAAGTTTTACCTGAAAAGACATTAATTGAAAAACTTCGTTGTTGGTCATTAAACAATATCAACATATTAACATTAAATGCGGTTACGGAGCTATTAACAGTGTTAAGAGAAGAAGGCCACGATAATTTACCTAAAACGGCTCAACGGTTATTAGGAACGAAACATTGTCGACCTATGCAAACGATGCTGAGCAAGAGAGAGACAAATGGGTCTTACATATATATAGGAATAAAAAATGCTCTTGATAAAGTAATTGCTCCCAATATTTATACAGAAAAAACTATAAGCGTTCAGTTACATATTGATGGCATTTCGATCTTTAATAATTCGTTAATACAGGTATGGCCTATTATATTAAAAGTTCATCATAAAAATTATGAAACTAAACCCATTGTTGTTGCACTTTACTGTGGCGATTCGAAGCCTGCGTTAGTGGAAGATTATTTACATGATTTAGTAGAAGAAGCTAATGAATATATTTTAAATGGGATTATTTTACATGCAAAAAAATATGAATTTAAAATTTTGTGTATAATTGCGGATGGTCCTGCAAGATGTTTTATCAAGTGTTCTAAGTGTCCAACTGGTTTTTATGCTTGCGAAAGATGTACCACTCACGGCTTAACTGTAAACCGAAGACGTGTGTATCCAGAAATGGATTGTGATCTTCGGACAAAAGAGTCATTCATTGAAAAAAAACAGCCTGATCATCATTTGAACAATGTCACATCCCCGCTATGCAAATTAGCAGAATTCAATCCAGTAAACGATATAGTTTTAGACTCTATGCACTTATTGTACCTTGGAGTGATGAAAAATATATTTGATAAACTACTTATTCTGAAAAAACATCCCGCTCGGTTAAAAAGTTGTTATGTTAATAAATTAAAAGTTATCATGAAATCAATATCATCAGATATTCCTTGTGAATTTGAAAGAAAAATTTACGACCTTGATCAAGTTTCTAAATGGAAAGCGACGCAATTTCGTTTTGTTTTATTATACATTGGGGCTCTAGCTTTCAAAGATGTCTTATCTAAAAATAAATATCGACATTTTTTATTATTATATGTCTCATGCAGAATTTTAAATAATTATACTCAAGCAGTCGAGTTTGTGGATTATGCTCAAGATCGGTTAAGGGAATTTTTCGAATTATTGCCGTCAGAATACGGTGATAATTCACAAGTACTGTGTATGCACTATACAATTCATATACCAGACGACGTTCGCCACTTCCAACTTCCATTGAGTGAAATATCTGCGTTTTGGGGCGAAAATTATATTGGTTTGTTTAAACATTTGGTAAAATCACCTAACAAACCACTCACACAAATTGCGAATCGTTTGTATGAATTGGAATCAGATGATAGTGTCAAAGTAAAAAAAAAAATCTTATGCAAATGCAAGTATGAATCATCTACCAATTTATTTGAGTACAACGAAAAACAATATTTTAAAATTAAAGAAATTCAATTTCGCGGTATTAAACTTTCTTGTTGTCCCCCAAATAATGTAATACAACTACATAGTGGTAAAATATTCATAATTGATAATATTTTAAATGTGAATGAGAATCGCCTAATGGAAGAAAATATTAACAATTTATTTATATATGGTGTCTTAGAAAACCGAAGGAAAGAAGTATTTGATTTTCCTACTTCGTCATTTGATGTTGGTGTAATGGAAATAATTTCATGGAAACAGGACAAAATAATATTAAAAATTGACCATGTGCAACAAAAATGTATGCTTTTGAACATAAATAATAGTCAATATGCAATAACGTTACTACACGTATAAATTAAATTAACATGGAACTTTTTTATAAGCAGAACAATTTTTATAAATTAATTTTTATGAAAAAAATATAATAAATATTAAACAAGTTATTTAGTTTTATTAAAATCATTTTAGGGATTTACTACTAAGTAAAAACAACAAACAAACTTGCAACAAACTAGCAGTGTAGTGTTAAAAATCAAAATATACCTACTCTTATTTTTTTCGGTATTTTGTTAAATTTCTATATAAGGGTGACAGTTTATTTGTTTATTACTGCAATTTCTACCCAGATGGGAAGTTTTGCTTGGGCGGGGTGCGTTTATTCTTTCTTGATGCCGATGCCGCTTCAACTTCAATTCAAGAAAAGACGAAACATAGAGTAAAAATATTTTATATTTTAAATATTTAGGGTAGGTACCTACATGAAAAATGTGGCAGACACAAGTTATTTTGAAAAAGTGCCGCATATTTTCTGGTTTTATTGGTGCTTTCAATATTTAGTTCTATACTTCCGTGAAGTCATCAGTCTCATCTTGGTTTCATCTCAGTTCTTGTCGTGTGAGAGCAGTATCTTTTAGATTTTTATTGAGAATAAAATTTATAAATTATTATGGCGGATTGTGATTTTGAATACGCTATTGTAGAGTTTGACGAACTCATAAATTCCCAAAAATGTGTGGAATTGGTTCCAATTTCTTGGTTATATGATGATAATACGTGTTATTATCCTAATAAGAAGTTGTACAAAAATATTGAGCAATGGATAAAACAACAACGTGCACCCGAGAAAAACTGGTCATTATATCGGATTTCTATTGTCTCAAAAGCTGGTAAGTAATAACACACATTATTCAATATTATTTTTATTATATTTAAAGAAGCGTTATGTAGTAAAATTTTAAAAATAATGCCAAAGTTAATTAATACAAATTCATTAAAATTATTCAAATAATGCGGCACGCAATTTAGTTTTCAAAATAATAAGGTTATAATAAATTATGGTAGTAATTTATTATTATTGATATCGTAATTCTAATAATAGGTATTATTTTTAATCGTTACTTTTCATAATTGATATTAGTTATGCATTATATCAATCTCATACATTTCATTGGATTTATCTTGATAATGTTATGTGTTTAAATTTTAATTTACATTTTTATAAATTCTTTCGACTTTTTAGAAGATTATGATCAAGGGATTAGAAGATTGGAAAGATCATACAAATCCAAAAATGTAAACACTTCGGAAGACAGTGAATCGCAGTTCATAAAAGGTAAAAAACCTATTGTAATGCAGTCTTCGGCTGTTACTGAAGCCTTGTCTACGTCGCGACCATTATTTAAAAAAAAGACTTTACGACAAATTAAAGAAAAAGTATGTATGCCAGAGGAAGATGATGACTCTCTTGACGAAGAAAATAGCGGCAACGATGATTGTGAGATCACTGATGGTAAAACATTGGAGTCGGGAACACCATCGCGTCCGAATTCTAATAAAGGTAATTCATAAACATTGTTAATCAATAAATTATAATTGTTGAAGTAAAAACTAGGTAATCCTCAGTCCTCAATTCATTCAGGTATAAATAATTTGATGAATCGAAAAATAATTTTATTTAACAAGATAATATTGAAAAAAAAACAGTCTTTACCAAATATTTAATGCAAAAGTTTTTTTACTATTTTTAGTTTTGTAAAAAAGAAGTTATTTGTTGATTAAATTAAAATAAAAAAAAAATATTTTAAAAAATTTTCCAGTTCTTAAACTTAAATTTTATCTATTAATTCTAATTGATTGAAGTTAATTTTATTCAACAAATTTATTTATATAAGAGCCGTTTTACATTCCTGTAACAAATATAGAACAATATTTGTGTCAAATATGACACTTGAAATTTTATACAATAATTGCTACCAAAGTGACAAAATTTAATTGCAAATTTATTATAATGTAAAACGATTCTAAAGAAAAAAAGTTATTCATTGATGCATTTAAACAAAATTTTTTAAATATAATTTATATAAAATTAATTTTATTTAACAAATTCATTCAACACTATTATAGATTCAGCAGATTTATCGGAAGTCGTCACGGATTTGAAAAAATTTTTCCAATCTGAGATGTACAAGATGAAGAGAAGCATCATGTATGAACTCAAACAGAGTCTTGATGAAATAAAGGCAATCGCTGCTACCCAACGTTCTTCTGATGATTCTAACCGACCGCATTATTGCCAAGTTTTTGGCACAGACTTGCCATTCAATGATATACATAAATTTTTAGAATTTGAAATGAGTTTGATATCTGATGATTCCAAACAAAATGCATTGGTATGTACTATATTATTACTTGCAGAATAAGCACACACTATTAATTTATTCGATTTTATTTTTTATTTAAATATTAATTTATTGTATAATTTATAGAAAGATGTTTTTCGATTGGCTACCGTTGGATCAAATAATTACATAAACGACGTTGCTTCAATCATTAAAAAAATAATCACCAAAGCCGTTCAACTGGAATACAGTGGTTGTGGAAGAAAGGTTCTGGGGACGGGAAAAAGGAGCTTCAAAGATACTCAAGTATTTAAATTCATGAGTGGTAAGTTGATATTATTGAAAAGAGGAATTTTTTACTTTAACTATTCAAAAGTAATGGGTTATTGGACCAAAAAACTCAAAAATCAATCTATTGTCGACGTTTCGCCGTATCTCACTGCTTCTTCAGAACTCTAGATTACAATATGAAAGAGGACAAAAGCATCTACCCCTCCAATCGCTCATCAACACCATGAATCATTAAATAAAACCAACAATACAAATTACAACAACCATTCAACACATTAAAATGTCAAAGTGAAAATGTTAATGTGTTGAATGGTTGTTGTAATTTGTATTGTTGGTTTTATTTAATGATTCATGGTGTTGATGAGCGATTAGAGGGGTAGATGCTTTTGTCCTTTTTCATATTGTAATCTAGAGTCCTGAAGAAGCCGTGAGATACGGCGAAACGTCGACAATAGATTGATTTTTGAGTTTTTTTGGTCCAATAACCCATTACTTTTGAATAGTTGTTGAATATGGACGTAAATAATCATGTATTTTTTTACTTTAAATTGTACTATTGTAAATTCTTCTAATTGAATTATCGTTATAATTTCAGACTTTCTGATTCTTAAATACGAGAAAAGTGGGGAGAAATTAAAAATACTTACTGCTGTAAGTAATTTTTTATCTGGCGCAAAAGACAGAGAAGGTGGTCGGGCACAGCGCGAAAGAAAAGTCACCAATTAATTAATTAAAAATTTTAAAAAAATTGAACTTATATGTACCTATTATGAAATTTATAATAAAATAACTAACTTTAAACATATTTCTATGTTTGGTTTTATCATTTATCCTTATTAGCACGGTCCAATCTGATACTCAAGCTTGATTCAACCTTGGCCCGATCTTGTATTCCAAGCTTGGCCCAATGTCGTAAACCAGCAATGGGCTATGCTTGTATTTCAAGCTTGGTCTAATCTTGTATTCTAAGCTTGTCCCAATCTTGTATCCCAAGCTTGGCCCAGTCTTGTACGCCAGCCTTGGGCCGTCTTTGGTAGAACTAGAGAATGCTAACTTGAGGGTCAAGCCTGGCAGACACAACTGGGCCAAGCTTGTATTTGAAGGTCGACCCAATCTTGTATCCCAAGCTTGGCCCACTCGTGTACGTCAGCCTTGGGCCGTCTCTGGTAGAACTAGGGAATGATAATTGGGGGCCAAGCCCGGCAGACACAACTGGGCCAAGCTTGTATCCCAAGCTTGGCCAAGTCTTGTACGCCAGCCTTGGGCCGTCTCTGGTAGAACTAGGGAGCGATAACTGGGGGCCAAGCCTGGTAGACACAACTGGGCCAAGCTTGTATTTGAAGCTGGACCCAATCTTGTATCCCAAGCTTGGCCCACTCTTGTACGTCAGCCTTGGGCCGTCTCTGGTAGAACTAGGGAATGATAACTGGGGGCCAAGCCCGGCAGACACAACTGGGCCAAGCTTGTATCCCAAGCTTGGCCCAGTCTTGTACGCCAGCCTTGGTCCGTCTCTGGTAGAACTAGGGAGTGATAACTGGGGGCCAAGCCTGGCAGACACAACTGGGCCAAGCTTGTATTCCAAGCTCGACCCAATCTTGTATTTCAAGCTTGGCCCGGTCCTGATAGCCAGACTTGGCCCCCAGTTATCATTCCCTAGTTATACCGGAGATGGCCCAAGGCTGGCGTACAAGCATGGACCAAGGTAACACAGAGTAGTGCCAAGCTTGTGACAAGGCTGGGCCCGTCGTCATTTCCTACCTGGGTGGGTGACCGCAATTCCGTGTAAGTTTAAGCTAAACGAAAAGTTTACTTACTTGTAAGCATACATAGATGTTGCAAGAAAAATATGACACACAAATCGCGAACTGATGAAAACTAAAGCTTACAGAATGTTTTCCTTATAATATAAAATACCCCACTTTAGATTACATAATACTTATACGCGGTCTTTCATAAAGAATAAGCAGATGGTTAGCCTGAAGATATGGTATTGTGTTCAGTAGAAACAAGACTAGATATTGATGTTCAGCTGGTTAGGTTATTATTACCTTTGTTAGTTCAACATATACATTTCGGAAAGGTATTATTGTGTTTGTTTGAATGAAACAGATATTTTAAGTAGCTAATGGTTAGAAACTTTTTTTATTTTGCTAAAGGTACATTTCATCAAAGTTTCCTTCCACATTAAGTTTGGTTAAACAGCCAGCAGCCGTAATCGAGAAGTTTAATAATATTACAGAACGAAAGTGAAAATTCAAGTTTATGAAAAAATCTACATTTTTGAAACGATGATGTGACAGCAATCGACAGACCAACGCCTCCGCCTAAGCTGTCGTATACAAACTCGCTCAAGCAAAATCCTTTTCAATTTGTCGGATAATTTTCAGCAATTTTCTATTATATTATTGATATTAAAAATTTAACATTCATTTATTATAAACCGAGATGTACAGAACCTATTTATGGACGTCGGTTAATATACAATTTGGTAAATTGAGCTTTTGATTGCAAAATTTATTTAGGTAAGATAAAAAAACAAAATTTATAGAAAGCTCATAATTATTTTTATGATTTTGTTGATTTTCTAAAGTTTCTGGGAAAGTATTCTCTAATTAAATTATAATGAAAAATACCTACTTTGAAGAATAGGTTATACCTACATCTCAAGTTATAAATAAGTTTTCTGTATCCACAGCTTCTAATTTTAGTATATGAATTTGATTTAATATTATTTATGAAATTAATAAAACACAGGGCTGTAATGCAATATTTAAGTAACAGAATATTACCAAATGAAATTTTAACATTATATTCTAATATTATATTTATTTAAATAATATTATTCAGTTATAAACTGAATTTTTGTCTGTTTAATAAGAACTCGAAAGCAAAGATAATGTAGTGAAAATTAACACGTTTATTTGATTGTTAAAGGTTAAAATACATTTACAGATAAAGTTAATAACAATCGAACAATTAATTAATACACTAAGATTTACACTAATACTAAAACACACTACAATTAATATGAGTCATCATGGATGAGTCATCACGGATGAATCATTAAATACAATTAATCTGTAATATTATTTCGTTAACAATAAAAATATTCAGTAAAAACTTTTGTCTTGGTCCGGAAGCTATCATTCAAACTTAAACCTCTGGCAGGTCGTTCGATTAACGATAAATTTCTTCACTGTATTAATTATTATTAATGAAATAAAAATTACTTATACTTTGCCTCAGCTCTAAAAAGGAAAAAATGTATGTACGTAAAAAGGGAATTTTCTTAAAATTAATCTACTTATAAATTGTAAACATCCATACAAACATTTCCATCTACATTTTGATAATTTTTGAAGCGGTTTGTAAAGCTTTTAAGAGTACCACAGCTTAACTGTTACAGACTGGGAGTTCTGAACATAATTGATGTAGTTATAGTTTGAATTAAAAAAAACATTTTCATGGATTTTTAAAGACATAATCACAAAAACAATAAAGATTTCTATGTTTTATAATTAAGATTTTTTAAATTCTTATATTGTTCGGCAATTATTCCTATAACTGATTAACTGTTTGGTGGTTTCAAAACTTACACTTGAGCCCTTACTACATCGTTCACCACAGTGGCGTATTTAGAGGGGGGCAAAGGTGTAATTACCCCCTCCCAAGGATGATTCGGATTGTACCCCTAAAGCCCCCCATGATAAAAATAATGTTTACCACGAAGTTTTAAAATATAAATAACTTGCAATTATTTTTTTAAATTTATTTACTGGCTAGAAAGCCCATCCGCGGACGGGCAGCTACACGGTGGGTCTCTTTTTTAGCGGTAATATATTTAATAATGTAAACATACTTCAAGGGAACATCCATTAATTACGTGAAGCGTTTAGGAGAGGGGAGCTCGATCTGAATCTCACCCAATCATACAAAGGGGAGACGGGGGGGGGGTCTCGGAAAATATCACGTAATTTTTTTTCCGCAAGAAACTGTAAAATTTCGAGAGAACTGGGTTAGATTAAGTAAAACAAACAATCTTAAGCGAGATTAGAGGGGAGGGGGGTTAAAGGCAAATCTCATGACATCTCACTAAGGTGGGGGGTCAAAAAAGTTTCAAAATCACCTCACTTAATTAATGGACGCCCCCTTATGAAGAGTTGCAATCAAATCAATTTTAGGTGATACGAAGTTCACCGGGTCAGCTAGTATACAAATAAATAAGTCTAATTTTCTTCAGCCGAACCTTTCAGTTTCCCTCACTTTCAAGTGGGAAAAATTTCCCAGCTTTTTCCGACGAAATTTGTATACCTACTTAATTATTCTGTCTTCTGTATGTATTCTAGAAAAGTGGGAATTTTATTATATGTACTTGAGGGTGTTCACCCCCAGACCACCCGGTTTATACTTTTTACTATAATTTTGACAGATAACTTTCAAAGCAACGTAAAAATTGCTACTAAATTTTGAGCAGTTCTTCTCCAAGTATTCTAAAAAATGTAAATTCAAATATATGTACTGGAGGGTGTTCCACACCCCCCAGACCCCCCGGTTTACAATTTTGACTTTATATTTTTATATTATTTTTATAATTAACTTTCAAAGTAACACAGAAAGTTGTTGCTAAACTCCGTAAGCAGTAATGTAATTAAATAAATATGCTTTGGAAGTTTTACTTTTTCCTAGCCGAAGGTTAAACTTCCCTAATTTTCGGTTAAAAATTCAAATTTCCCGGTTTGGATTAATATTGGACAAATATTTTTAGTCCTAGTCTTAGTTTAATATACTTTTTTGTGTTTTTTTTCACCAAAAAATGACACGTTGTAGCAGGAGTAGCCTAAGCGTACTGGGATTTTATGCATTAGAATTAGTTACAACTGACGCGCGCATGAATGGTATAACGAGATTCTAAGAGATCTTTAATCTGCTCTTTCGCCACAAAAGCCTTTTCTGGTTTACCATATAATCCACCATAGGAGATCAAATGCTTCCCCCTCTCACTAAATAAAATGTTTTGGTCATGGGATAAATATACCAAAAATTTTGTGTAGACTTGTTTGGAATTTTTTTTCAAATCACTGGCATTTTTTGAAATTTACCGGAAATTTCTTGAAAATTTTTGGAATTCTTTGTAAATCCCAAAAATTTGTGAAAAATCAATTGAACTCTTCGCCAGAATAGTTTTTGACTGGAATTCTCTGTGATTCTTTGGATATTACTGGAATTCTTTATAAATCCTTAGAATTACTTGAAACTCTCTTTAAATATTTCAAATTCCTTAAAACTCTTTGGAAATTCTGGGAATCCCATGTAAATCTTTAGAATTTCGAGTTCTGTATACAAAAATTTGTCAATATATTTACCTCATTATATTTTTAACACGTTAATTACTTAGAACAACTTGCATAAAATATAAGTTGGTTACTACTATTTTATGTGCCCAAATGTATAAAAACAAGAAAGGGTGCAGCCCAGAAATAAGAAGAAATGATGCCGGTGACATTAGAAAAATTTACAAAAAAAACAAATTTAAATGGTTTCACTGAAGTGCCTTTACCAGTGGCGTAACAAATCAGCTACGGTCCTGTGTTTCTGACTCAAGAGGGGCCCCAAATGGAATATTAAATGTACTCATTCTAAAATAGTTTTATTAAAGCTTTTTTACATTTAAAGAAATACCTGTTATAACTACCTGACGGTTTTAATAAATTATACTCCAAAATAAACAATTAAACTTAAAAACTCCACTATTTCACACTTAAAAAAATTTATAAAGATGGGAAGTTTTGCTTTGGCGGGTGCGTTTAATCTTTCTTGATGCCGCTTCAACTTTAATTCAACGAAAGACCAAACAGACGGTAAATATATTTTATATTTTAAATACTTAGGTACATGAAAAATGTAGCAGACAAGTTATTTTGAAAAAGTGCCTCATATTTTCTGGTTTTATTGGTGTTTTCAATATTTAGTGATTTTTTTGGTCGTGATAGCCCCGGGCCCTTTTAGTGTCCGGGCCCTTGTTCGAGCGAACACATCAAACACTGGTAGTTACGCCACTGGCCTTTACATCATCTAACTTAGCTATGACCCTGACATCGATTATATTAATCTGAAAGTATTATAAGAGGTACCCCCTTCCTCATAAATCTGTAACAGTTTAAACGATTTTAAAATTTTGATTTTGTAAACTACATTCCTTTTGCTAATCATGCAATTGACCCAAACTTCGACAATGTTAATGAGTCGTTAGCCATTTTCAAAAAGGATCTTATGGACCATTGATCTGGGTATGTTTTGATTTTTCTTCTGATTGTCATGATTTATTTATCTGTTTGAGGAAACAAGAAATATCAGAATACAATATTTAATTTTATTTAAGTGATCGAAATGAAATAGTGTTCTCTTCAATAAAGTGAGTAAAAATGACGATTTACCTAGAATAAAAAAATAAATACAAATTGTAAAAGAAGTTAGAGAGATTGTCTGTTTATAATTTGTAAACTGAAATGCATAACAAATGCAAAAATTTGCCCATTTTTATTTCCTGTCCGCTAGCATAATTCCTAAAATTTCTAAATATTTAAAAAAATTATCAAAAATTTTATACCATTATTGTTGGGTCGAAATTATCATCAATATTTTTAATATTTATTTAGACGTTTTTGAGCTTTGTTTTACAGCACCTACATTGTAAATTTATCTGTTTTCTATATGTCCTTATTCAGCTCTTCTTAAATATCATAAAAGTCTTGACATTAGATAATTATTTATGTAATTATTATAGTTTAATAATTTGAATAACTATTTAATTAAATTTAATTAATATATAAAATAGTTTGAACGAAATAATAAAATATTAATTTTAAAATTAGTAAACTGCGATGAATGTATTCTTCTACAAAAAAGCAAAAATTATTTTTCAAATAAGTTTTTCCGACACATTTATTCGATATACAAACCGAAACTTTTATAAAAGCTTCCCATTCAACAATTTGGATAGCGTAGTTCGATCACCACAACTAAGCCATCGTCGGATAGAGGGTGCTACATAGCATTTCATATTTTTATTTCCAACATTTCGATGTACTAGGTACACAAAATTTAAATAAAAAATAAAAAATTGATGTTTCAAAAATTTTAGCAGAATTAGCATTTTGGTTTTAATAATTTTGGAATATTGTGCAATTTTGGTATTTATTGTTGATATAGAATTGATATAATAAACAAAACAACATTATTCGGTTGAGTATGTTTAACCATAAACGTAGGTAAATATTATGTAAAATCAGTTTCAAAATTATTATTGTTATCACATGAAAATGCTTATTTAACAATTGGTGGTTTTTCAGAAATGTACATTCCTTTAAATATTTAGAAGAACTTAAAAATAATATTATATTATACTATAACTCATTCGGTAAGTACAAATTAAAACATTTAATACTAATTCAGATTTCAGAATTTAAACAGTTACATAGACATGTATTTATATATTAACTTTCCGTCATTGATTTCGTCTCGAAGCAGTCAACTAAGTACATGAAAAATAATATTCAATATTTGAAAATATTGGATTTAAATTTGTAAAAATGAAACTGAAAATTTAATATCGATATAAATAATAAATTGAGGATTTATTTTCATACTAAAAATATTACGTTTTCGATTTGCTAACTTTTTATATTTATTGCTCCAAGCTTTTTTTTTAAAAATTTTAAAAACAAATAAAAAGTATTTTCTAATCAGAATTCATAGAAACAATGTTTTGCTTATAACATCCCAAGCAGTAGATTTACTGAAAATTATCTTTTGTGGGGGATTTAAACCAATAAATCATAATATATTAATGTAAAATATCAAACAATTTTTGTTGCGATTTAAACTCTAGATGGTCGCATTTTAATTTTTTTTTAATAAAAATTGTGCGATGTAAGTAAACAAAAAGACATTAGCAATAAATTGATCGTAATTACTGATAAGTTTGTTGTATTTATTTGTTTATATCATTTATCACAAATGTCAGACATCCACCTAAGAGAATACCTCCTTAAAAAAACAGAATGATAATGTTCTCGTTTAAGTTTGTATTTTATTTCTTGAAAAACTATTAGGTCGTTATCAAATGTTATATGTAGCATAATATTATGTTAAATATAGCTAAAGGATTCGAAATGAAAAAAACTATATTTTCGTCATTAGAGTGTGCAGGTGTATGCACTTCTCCTCGCCATCGTCAGTGCAAATAATTACATACCTGCTACTGGTATAATAGTTTTATTGTTTTAAACATTTTTTGTTTGTATACCTGGAATATACATATAAAAATTTATAGATATTAAAAAAGTAAATGAACTGCTTAGATTTGTATTCTTTTGTTTCGAAATGCCATCGACAAAAACTTACGACTGTGTTTTGCAAATAAAAAAGATTGGAGACATAGTAAACAATATTGGAAATGGAACTGACAATAATTTGTATGTTAATACAAATGTAACAACTGCATACAACTAAATTAGCAACTAAATAGTTAAATAAATAAGCCAGTTACTGAGAGCGTTCTGTGTGCTGATTTGTTTGACTTTAACACGATATCGGCTTCTCAGTTTTGTATATGCTGTGCGTGAGGAATTAATAATATTCGCATAAATATAAAATAACTTTTCAATATTATGTATGCACTTCACTATAAATAATAAACGAATGTTATATAATAATTTTCTAATTTATAAGG
Source organism: Cantharis flavilabris (assembly GCA_949152465.1). NCBI lineage: Eukaryota > Metazoa > Arthropoda > Insecta > Coleoptera > Cantharidae > Cantharis > Cantharis flavilabris. Next base: position 11,830,076 of record OX424438.1, read on the forward strand.
ATCTACTATAATGCTAGATTTATACCTAAGTAATATTACTTTTAATGCGCTACCGCATTAACTCAGCACCAAATAATTTTTATTGCTGATTTTGTTACCTCACAAAATAAATCAGGTTATTTTTTGTAATAATTATTATTGATAACAGGATAATCCTCCAACTCTTAATTTCTGCTCCCAACGATCACATTAAGCCGCTGCTGTTTACAAGAAACATTTAAACCACTGAAACAATAATGTGCCTGTATTACAATAAATTTTAAGATTTAGTATTGTATAACCCAGAAAAATGAGTGATTTATTAATTTATTATACTTGTCTACCTTTACTTCGGAATGTTAAACAATTGAAAACTTGGAATACATATTTTTTCCACCAATATTGTTTCTCTACCTTTTGTTCAGTTAGTCGTTATGAAATAAATAACAAATGACAGTGCATGCAACTGAACCAATAAAATATTGCATGCATTGCCTGTTTAAATAGCGTAAATAATTGTATAATATTTATTAATTTATGCGAAAATTATTTTGTAAATTAAATGCATTAATATAAAAGGAAATTTATTGAAACTTTATTTTAAAATTTTTATAACAAACTTATTTAATATATTCTGCCTAATTGGATAGTTATGATACCGAAGGATAACTTCGATATCTGAACAAAGACAATTGAAATTTAAATACCAGGAACGGGTATCCTCGATTTTTTAAAAATTGACTGGAAACCAGAGCGTCAGATTGCTATATTGCTGTAAGTATATTGAATTTTTTCAAACAAAGAAAACTGAATAAACTCAAATAATATTATTAACATATAATAATTAATTAATATAATCAGGATGACAAAAATCAAAAATTTTGAAATTGTTTTATTGTTATAATAAATAAAATAAAAATTAAATATAAAATAAAATAAAACACATTTGTTTTAATTGAAATACTGAAGTCCATAAAAGACTTCTGTTCAACATCCAAACATTGATGTCTAAATTATTTAGAACAATTTTGTTTCAGCCATTTCAATGAGACAAAGACACCTTTTCTCCATCTCACACCGATATGAAATTTTCTTCGAAACTTTCAACTTAATATAACAACAATTTTTTTAACTTTCCCGTTTATAGTAATGAGTGTTTGAGTTCTGTAGAACTTGAATAGTGTGCAAATCAATTGCTTAAGTTGTGCGGCCTAAAGGCTGCACTGACCTGTTGTTTTCTCATAGCCTTCTATGTTTTCCTGGTTGGTAACTTAAAATGAACCTTATTAAAGGTTCGTTGTAAGAAACTATTCCTACGTCTCATTAGGTTGTTCAATTTGGCATGCGGAACATTGTCCTTCGAAGTATATGTATTTCACTAACTTTGTTTATCTTCAGTAACGGACATTTTTCTGTGATTTTTGCCTCGGGCGCCACTGTCTCTAATAGACAGACGGAATAACGAACATGTATTACAAACCAGTAGTAGTATGCCGTTAAGCCTACATTACATCTGCTGTTATCTAAAAAGCCTATAAGATAGATCCGTGGGCTTCCATCGAAAGGCAATGGCAAACCACGGAGGTAATTTACCAAGAAAGCTTATTATAATACATAAGTCACGACGCTTCTGACAAGAAGCATAACGACTAGATAGAAAATTTTAAAGAAATTCGGGGCATATAATATATGCGCATATTTTTGTGCATATAAATCCGAGCTCTAGTAATAAATCTTATGTTCGTCCGTCTGCATAAAATTCTAATTTCTTAAACCAATAATATATTTGTTAAGCTTCCTCTTTTATGTAAAACTTATGATTTAACAAACGACGAAAAACGGTTATACTATTTAGGGCCATTCCGCGGTGATGGGTGTTACATTTTTACGCATTCAAACTGCTATAATTTATAAATTAGAACAAAAATATCTACATTTTGTGCAATTTATTAATTCCATTACTAGTTTTTATTTAAATTTAAACAAAAACACATTAGTAAGTGTATGCGCAGTTTTTGGGATCATTTTTTAATTTCTCTCGACTTTTCATTTATCTTTCAGCCGCATCCATACTGCAAAAATATGCTTGATAGCAAAGGAAGCAAGCATTTTACAAATAGTTAATATACTTTGCACAATGCACAATGAACAATTTGCATAAAATTCAAAAACATCTCAAAATCTCATTTAGTAAGAGTTCAATATATTAATATTACTATAAATAATCAATCTATTTCAGTAATTATTTAAAATTCCGTATTGATAGCCTGTAAGTTAATAATTAATGAAATACTATGACCAGTAGTAACTGGCCGACTGAAAATCGGGTAATCGCGGTTCAAATTTTAGTCACGTCGAATACACTGCTGTGATCTAAAATCCAAGATAGATCGGTGGACTATGAAGAAAGCAACGGGAAACCACCCCATAAATTAAATTTTCTTAGTACGTAGTAAGTGATCACCTACCCATTGCATAGTGTATGGCACTTGAAGAAGACAATTTTTTATTATTATTATTATTTAATACTAAGAGAGTTCAGGATATATCCTATAAACTCCATAAATAGCAAATTGCAAGATCACTGCAGCGTTTATTCGGCGCCAGGAGAGCTAGAACCACGGTTTTACGTTCCCTAAGGTTGGTTTATGCAAAACGTCGACGCACGCAACGCACGCACCGCACGCAACGCACGCACTGCACTAAACGCATCATCAAAATATTGGTTTATGCAAAAATTCATGTTCGAATGCGTTTGACGCGTTCTAGTGCCATTTCTGGATACAAATGAGAATACTTTCACATTACGGTAGATGGCGGTAATATTATTATTTTAAATTTGAAACCAATAACATAACCTACTGCTTTTGCGAAATTGAGGTTTTGACTTAATCACATAGAGTACAACTTTATCTTTCTTTTGGTAATTTTTGCATTTTACAATGAAAACTAAATTAGTGAAATATAAACTTTTGTACTTACTTTCGCTCAATGCAATTCGGCTTCAATAACTACAATAATTCAAAACTGAACAAATTTTTAAATTTTAAAAAATCGTACCACAACAATAATGTAACTTGAAAAGTTCCTAGCGTTACGCGCGTCAAAGAAATCATAGGTTAAATAAATTTCGAGGTTATGTACGCACGCCGCTAAAATTCACGCACGTAAACTTAGCGCGTAAACCCTACTACAGAAATTCAATCCTTCAACTTTATTTAGACGCGTGCGGTGCGTGCGTTGCGTGCGTCGACGTTTTGCATAAACCAACCTCTAGTCTGAACCTGTGTGATTACGCCGCACTGCTGCTTATATTTGATAAATTCGCGGAATTGTAAACAGATGATGACAACACAATTCACAAAATCAATACAAAATTAAAGTTAGTATAGCTAATGCAAATTTTCTATATATTTTGTGGCGGGCGTTACACATAATACTTGAAGTTATAATTTTATCAATTAAATGATTACTACGTACTTGAATAAATCCAATTCTTTCACAACGAAAAACAAGGAGACTCAGCTTCGAGAGCAAGTGTAAATAGCGACATCTTAAAGTGATTGACGTGAAAAAAATGTGATAGTTGTTCAGTATATTTTGTTTTGAACTACGCTGACTTTGGAACTCATCGAGTTTGAAGAAAAAGAAAATATTGAAAAATTTTATTTGAATTATGAAAATTGAAAACATAAAGCTTGTTATTTTTTTATTTTAGTGTACTTTAGTTTATAAGTATAAAAAAACCATAAGTACTTTACTTTTTGTTTTGATTTCTACCCTTTACGGTGATTGAGTAATCGGATAATCTGATAATCGGATATTATCATATATCAGATAATCAGATATTATCATATTATCAGATATATTATTTTTTTGTTTTGCTCCAATATATTGTAGTGGTATTTTTTTGAAAAAAAATACAATCCCAACAAAACCTCTTCCACTCTCTAAAATTTCCCAGACTAGCTCAATAATTGTCGGTGAACAAGAGACGCTCAGTAGCCGGTTCCTGTATGCCTTTTAACAGCACCAATTTATTTTCAAAATATCCAAAAATTAATCCATAAAAAAATTTCCATTTGAAATTCAATTAAAATAACTTTAAAATTAATTTTGCGTTTACAACGGAAAGGCGAATGCGAGCACGTTATCAAATCATCCCAGGTGCGACGAGCACATCAAATTTACTATGCCTTCCAATTTTAATAATTTTAATTTATCCAAAACCAATTATTCCGATATCCAAATTTTTATCAACTTTGAAAAAATCGAAGAATCAAAATTATCAAAAATGCTTACCGAAATATTTTTAACAAATTAAATCGCAGAATTTTAAATAAACCCATAAAAATATGCCAAAAACTGGTCAAAATGTCTCAAATTTTACAAGAGCGCGGTAAAATACGTCCACTCTCGATACCAACGTTGGCAAAAAGCCCCTTCTCCTACAGAAATTCTACCAACCTTTGCACAATTTCGCGCATAATTACAGAAATTTAAAAATTATTTACAAAATTAAACAGAATTACAAAAATTAACAAAAATAAACAAATTCATTGCAAATCAATCAAACAAATTAAAAAAAAAAAACAAAATTTAACATTTGAAACACGACAGCTTTTCTCCTCCGATTTTTGGGTCACCGTCGAAAGAAAGGTGATAAAAAAAATCTTCTCATGTTGTGTTTCAAACTGTTTCTGCATCCTTTTCCATCTAATGGACCTCCATATAACAATCCCGAGCGAAAACGGAGGCTTCCTTCCATAAAACATTACTGAAATAAAAAATTTAAACTTCCATTTCCTCCTCCAGAGCTTTGCTCGAATAAGTACTGCCTGTCTATCCTTGAATCCAGAAATCTTCATCCTTATCTCCTCCAAATTGATTAGCTCCAGTTCATGTTCTTTTCCACAACTCGAATCTTTGTTTTTATAATCCATTTCCAAATTTTTAACTTTAGGATCCAAAATTTTATTTTTAATATCTAAAATTTCATTTCCATTTTTTAAATCCAAAATTTCATTCTCCTCCAAATTAATTGAATTTTTATCATTTAAATTTTCAAAATTTTCATTTTTTTTTCAGAATCCAAATTTTTGTTATTTAAATCCCAATTTTTATTTTCCAAAACAACCAAATAATTAACAATTTCCTTATATACTAAGATTTTTCGATGGTAAAAGATTTTCACATAATTCAAAATCAGGTTTAATTTTTTTAAGTTTTATAACGGCCAGAAGATTAACGATAAGATTATAAATATTAAGATTTATACATATTGTCGTGTTACAGAATCTTTTATTTAAAATCTGAAATTGTAAAAGGTTGAATTTTGAATTTTGATTTTTGTAATTTTGAATTTTGATTATTGCAATTTTGAATTCTTTTAGTATGTAAATGATTATTGGAAAATTTTGAATTTTTAAGTTGGCAGAAAATGTAAAAGAATTGGAACTTTTTGGTTCCACGAAGGTCGCTCGAAGCGGACGCACCGGAGTTGGGCTTCGGTAAAGTTAATTTAATTTCATTTGTAATTAATGTTTGATTTGAGAGATAAATAGTTTTGATTGGAGAAATATAGTTTTCAGTTCACGTAAGTGATTTTTTATTGATTGGAAGTTGGACGTTTGGAGAGTTTTATTTGAATTTATTTTGATGTTTTGTTGCCTTCGTATCACGAGGAACCTGCTTCTCCTGAGAATTTCATGCTTCCGACATATTTTTAGCTGGCTGAGGCCTGTTTGGTTTTACGTTGAAATTAGATTTAAAATAAAAAATGTCACTATAATATATTATTTAAATTTAAACAAGGAAAGCAGGTGTATAGAAGCCTTAGAACTGCGGTCATCTGAGTTCCAGCTTCTTCATATGTGCGTAGTACTCTAATATACGGCCTGATCAATTTATTTTAATCTTTTAATGTTTTTCAAGTCGGTAACTTAAAATAAATCAATTGGAGGTGTACTATACGGAAGGACAGTAAGACATAGCTCATAAATCATAATATTGGCTCAATATTGTGATGCCCACCCAATATTGATTATTAAGGTTCGCAAATAAAACTATAATGGTACAATACTGATTACCAATTACCAATAACCAATATTGATTACCAATATTGGCTGTCTGGCTTTGCCCACCGTTTACAAAACCAAAAATTACTACTAAAAAATATGATAAAAAAGTACTAGGTACTAAAAGTTAGAAATAAAATTAAAAAAGCTAAAAATATATTAATCAATTTTTTTTCAATATACTCGTATATTAAAAATGAATATAAAAATTGAACTAATATTGAAACTATATTGTACCAATATATCTCAATATTGGAGCTATATTGGAAATCGATATTGCTGCAATATTATGTACTACATGGGTTAGGTCGTACGATTTATCAAGTATGTAGATACTTCTTTCACAAAAAGCATATCCAAACGTTTGTCACCGAACATTGGCAAGATGCTTTCCGTATAAGAAGCACATGCAGCTCTTGACAAAAACATGAAACACAATATTCTATACTAGTATAACACAGCACATAAACATACTATAAATAACACAAATTAAAGTAAAATTGATAAGTATAACTGAAGGTTCTGCTCCACTTTGCGAGCAATTCTTATTATATTTAAAATGTAATAAAAGCTGAAACTAATAAGTTAGTATTTATTACAAAACGAAAATAAACATCATCCACTGGTAAAATTCATGATCACAATTCTAAAATATTTAATTATTGTATTTGAGATATTAATATTAAGTAATGTGCGTTAATGCAAATTCTACGTTACACTCTGTACTATTTATGCACTAAGACTGAAGAAGAAGAGAAATCTGTATTAGAGGGTAGTCCAATTTTCTAATCGTGAAAACAATAATATAAATTTGAAATATACAGGGTACTGCACAATAAGTAAACCGTTATAATAAAATTATTATTTTCAGTTAGGGTCGAGTAACGATCGGTGGTGGCATCTCAAAACTTCTCTAATTTCGACAATATTTGTAACAAATTTCTTGTTATTTGTTGTGAATATTTTTAATCTAGTTGGTCTGTCAACATCGCGCAATAACAGATTAATAAAGTAAGATTAAATTCCGCACAAGCTATTAAATCAAATATACTTTTAATTTCGACATGTAGGTACCAATTTGATTTTAATTAAAATGTATATTTACAATTTTTCATAAAACCATTAAAAATCAATAGAACGTCAATTACTATTATTATAAAAAATCAAATAAAATCTAATTTACATAAAGTTTGCATTTATAGTAAATCATTCGTAATGTTAAATACGGTTCTTATAATAAACAAAAATAATTTTCGATTAATATTCATGATAAGAAAGCATCCCCTATATTATTACTTATAGATATTTTGATATTAGAACGTTTAAATTGGTTCACGTTATCACGCAATTGTCTCTTAAGTTTTTAATAATTGTAATAAATTTATAAACCCTAAACTCTCATAGCAAATTAAACTTTATTCGCAAGTTTACATTTACTGAACAAATTTAACATAAGCAAATAGAGTGTAACTGCTACTAAAACTTTATTGCATTAATTTTAAGCTTCAATGCAACAAATGTCGTAATCAAGCACGAAACTTTTTTAATTCTGCTAAGTTATATTGGACATTTGGTTGGAAGAAAATGCAATTTATTTTGAAATTATGCAATTTTTTTGCTGGTAATTTCGAGCTTTGACGTAAAATAGGCACGATAGACTTCTTATAGAGCAATTATTCTAGAGGAAGCTTGCTTGCCTAACATCGTCAATGTAATAAATAAACTTAAATAATAGGCTATAATCTTTTTGTTTTATTTTACATTCAGATGTGATTAAATGTCAAAGATGAGACATGAGGGGTAATTTAAATCTTGATTTGCTCGCATGAATGTCTACCTCTAGATTTTACGTTGTCATCGCTGATCATGCAATATGTATATTAATGAGCAGTTTGTTCTAGATTTTATTTATTTGGCGATTGAAAGTATGGTATAATTGGTTAATTTCAGCGGTTCTCAAATTATCTGACATTTACTCACAAATACCTACGTTTATTCTTTACCAAACTGTCCAATTAGCGGTGTGACGAAAATGGGTACAGTACCTAGGTTTTGAAAATTATTTTGTAAAAAAGTAAATTGTAATTTGGATAATAATTTTGTCGACGGTTTGGGAACCGCTGATAGGAATCATATATTACGTTAACGTTTAAAATATATTTGGAATTAGATACAGATAACACGGACCGCTGGGTGACATCGCGGTCTATAATGGCGTCTGATTGTCAAATCATGATTTATAAATTGTTCTAAAATATTATAACCGTCTTTTACATGCCAAAAGTCACTCTATTTTTGTTACATTGATACAAGTGCGAGCGAAAAAGAACTACCAGTGATATTACGATAAAGACAATATTTAACAAAACTAATAGGGATGCGTGATTTGAAAGGAACATTATGCTTTGTCAGGCTATAAAAATTTTAAGTGAATAGCCAATAAAAGGTAATTTGCGCAAAGAAATATAGACACACTAATCAACCCAAATTTTCCATTTGAAGACTGTAATTCTGAAAATTATTTTCGGGTTTTATGGTAGCAATACATTTAGGGGAAATTTATTAAAGTAATATAAAGAAAACTAAGGGCTCTTACTTTAAATACATTTAAATATTGGCAATTAATCATTTACATAATAAATTTTTTCAATTTTACCACTTTTTATTCTAATTTAAAATTAAAATTACCTACTTACTCTGTATAATAAATTAAAAAAGACCTTTTTATTAATTTTGTTATTTTAATGTTAAAAATATTTAATGATTCTTGTAAGTAGTGCCGTGATTTAGATTTCACGTTATACCGTACGTAGCATAATATGACACTGAATATAACACTGTTGGCTTATCCCTAACCTAGTGGCAGTACTGCAACATAAAATTTTGTTTCTCGGGTTTTCATTATGAGATATTCTCAGATTTTCCTAAATTTCCCTTTGCTTGTGTTCTTACATGAAGATGAACAAAGAGAGGAAAAAAAATTCACGACAAATACTATATGTGCTGATATCGTGTGAAAGATTTGCATTTAACAAATCCTTAAAAGTTCCTAAAGTCAAGGGGGGATACCGGGTATGACAGCCTTATTACGGGAGGTGAGCTTTATGATAAAAAAGTTTAATTTCTTAATTTTTAGTACTTCTTCGATGAAATGTCTATTTTTCAATGTTTATTGAGACGACATGTTTCGTATAAAATATTATACATTTTCAAATTTTACTTAAAAATATTTTATTTCATCTAAACCTATTTATTTTAAGACTTGAAAATGTATAATATTTTATACAAAACATGTCGTCTCAATAAACATTGAAAAATAGAACATTTTATCGAAGAAGTACTAAAAAATAAGAAATATATAAAACTTTAAACCTGCATTTTGTTAATCTATTTATGCGCATCCTTCCAAGGCATATAAATTCCAACTTTTTCAGAAGATTTGCTACCCTATCGTTCGTCTTTGGGGGCGGGGGGAATGCTACTCTCTGCTATGCTATTATATAATATATTGTCGATTAAATGAATAAATTGCATAACTGTGGAGTTGCAGATACAAAATAAAAGTATTTAAAAAAAAACTTTAAAACAGAATTATGCATTGGAAAACTGCGGAAAATTGGAAGCGATGGGACACCGCTAACAAAATTTTTGTAGGTACTTCAGTTTTCAGGCAAGAGCTATTTCATTGACAAGAAACTCCCCGTGAAAGAATGCAATTGAAAATTTCATGTAGATTTTTCGGTCCAACAGTGACGGCGTCACGGGTGGGCCAGGGTGGTCACTTGCTCACCTTGTTCACCACAGTCAAGTGCTCACTCAAATTTTTTAGTGCTTATTTCAATAATGTAGTTTTTTGAGTTTATTTATAAATTTTATGAAACCCCAAATATATTTGGCCCAATTTGTGCCCACCTATTTCAAAAATTCTGCCGGCGTCGCTGCTGTCCAAGCATTAACAGGACTTTCCTCGATACCTTCCAAAAAATGCAAGATGCAATCAAGAGATCTAATAGTATAAAAACCCCAGATCCAGACGGTATTTCGGAAAATGTCTGAAAAACCTCCGAAAGAAAACCAATACGGCAATAACAACGTAGTACTTAAAGTACGTCTTTGTATTCCATGAGCCTGGAAAAAGTAAGACCTTTTCACAAAACTACCGACCAATTTGGTCTCCTCTTCACAATTCAAGGTCATCTAAGAAGAACAGTTTTGTTTTCGTGCGGGTCACTCCACCACCCATAAGTTGTTGCAAATCATCGAGCACATCGCTTTATTCTTCCAACATAAAGGAATCAACAGCCGCAATATTCTTAGCCGTCTCGAAAGCGTTCGATAAGGTTTTGCACTAAGGTCTCATTTTCAAGATGATCAAAGCAAAGATACAATCTGCGATGGTGAAACTAGTTGCCTCCTACCTGAAGAGTAAGAAGTTCAGGTTCAAGTTAGAAGGAATCCGGTTTTCGGAGCGGAAAATTAGCCGGCGTGCCACAAGGTTCCCTGCTGTAGCCTACCTACAGCCCAAAACTCTTACAACCCTTAAACTCAGACTCAATATCAAGTTTTCAGGGGTCTAACACTGCCTCGGGTTTCTTCTTTACCCCCTTCAACAAGCGCACTAACCGAACTAAAATATCACAAGTTAAGTCAGTCTTTTAATTCTTTTTTTCCAAGTCTCGTTTCGTCTCCCTCACTCTTTCTTCTTACTTCAATCTTTTCTCATCTTCAATTTAATAATTGATCCTCACCTATTCGACAGGCTCGATGCCACAAAGGATTAAGTAATCTCTCAAAATCACCCACGTCACGAGATGTACAGGGCCTACTTTACCATTAGGCGCATTAGCCACGTGTCTGGGGCCCAATGGCTAGAGGGACGCGTAAAATAAAATCATAAAATACTGATAAAATTGCTCCAAAATTGGGTCTTCGATGCTATTAGTTACACTCGAATATAAGAGGACCGAAAATTTGTTAGAGCCTAGGGCCCAACTAAGTTAAAAATAGGCCCTGCAGATATAGGAGATTAGGGCGGCACTTTAATTTAATTCATACCTGATGAACGATTAAATTACTATTGTAAAATTAATAACAAATTATTTTGAAAGTAGAATGTACAAAATAATGTAAAAACATCAAAAGTATTATTAATTTATTAAGTGAAATTCAATAATATTAGATAATAATTATAATTACCTGTTAATTTAGTAAATAAGTCAAAGTTTTTGAATAACATTGATAAGTTTAAATTTGTGACGGTTCAAATTTTGCATTTTTTTAAATATCAAACAATAAATGGGTCTCTGACGAAACAAACGAGGAATACTAAATAAAGAATAGAAACTCTTATTATATATGTTATAAATATAAAAAAAAAGTAGAGAAAGCAATTATTTTTAATATTTTGACAGCATTTCATTGACTTTGTTTAATACTTTTATGGCCGGTTTCACCAACTTTCGTCAAGGTTGTCAAAGGCATTTGATCAAAGTCAAATCTGTTTTAACCAATTATGAAACAGATTTTCATGAGTTGACGAACGTCGAACCATTTGACGTTGATCAAATGCCTTGATGAAGGTTGTCTAACTCGAGCATTAGTCCTTCAAGACAAACAAATAGATCCATCTATGAATTTAGTTACCAATTCAATGACATAGAGCAGGGGTGGCCAACAGGTCGATCGCAAAGCAATTTTTAGTCGATCATAGCTGCCGAAATCATATGAAACAATGCAATAGAAAATTCAAGAAAATTTTAGGAAATCTGAAGAAATTTTAGGAAATCCGGGAAAATCTACATAAATCCAAGAAAAATCTGGTGTATTGAATCTGTTCTTTCCTCCTCGTAATAAGCTAAGAAAATATGTTTCTTTGTCTACTTTTACCTTAATAAATACCATTCAAGTATTATTTATATGCAGGGTTCCCAGTCGTCTGGAAAAGTAAAGAAATTTAAGATTTTCCTAATTTTGTCAGGGAAAACTGAGGGAGAAAACTTTGTCCAGCGAACAAAAGTCCTAGACGAACAATTGTCCGGCGAACAATTGTCCTAGAATCATGAGCCTAATGGGTTAGGTTAATATTATGTTGGGTAAAGAAGTTTTCACATTATTCACCAGCTTGAAATTTTTATATAAATGTGTTAAGGTAAACAGGATTTTAGTCAGATTCGTCGTTTTTCTTTTGCACTTTATTATTTTGTAATTTCGAAAATCAATTCAAACATGTATGACCTACAAAATTTTATGCTGTTTTTCCAAAAGTTTTATTTCGTAATGATTAAAAATGTTCTTTCTAACAATTTTGTCATTTTGGAAATTTTCCTCTGCTTTTGCTACCCTAGATCTGGCTCTGATCGGTTTATTACGATAGGTCCAAGTTAAAGTTTTGTCATTTTTAAGACCCGAATGATGTGTAGATTTAAAAAAATATATTATTAAATAATATAATATAATCTTTATTTAAAAAAATTAAAATTAAAAACTATAAAAATTAAAGTAATTTAAAAATTTTAAAAGTTCAACAAAAAGATGTAAAGGCGCTAGTTATACAGACGGCTTTATCAGAAAAAGGACATAACATTACAATTACATTCCATATCGATTAAATGATGATAGAAAAATTTATGAATTATTTTTCAGCAATGTAAATAAAATAAGTGTATAGGGGGTTAGTCGGGACATTTTTGTGGAAAACGCAATAAACTCAGTATGAAATTAAAACTGTTGCATCTTGCATACTTTATTTTATTTTTGAATTTAAAAAAAAGTGATTAAGTAGTTGAATAATCATCAATCTGCTGATTTTTTCGAATAAAAAGTGTCCTAAGTATGCAGGGCTGATAAAACGACATATTATATAGTTTTTAGTAAGAAATCGAAACTAATTCAATTTAAAATACATTTTGGAAATATCGACAATGCATGTATACAAGTTCGTAATTATGAAATTTAAAAAAACGGGGTTTAAAAAGACAAAAGCTCTCAATTTTTTATGGCGGACAATAGCTCTATTTTCTGGTCACTTATTCATCACATCTGAAGTAAAATAGCATTTATCCATCATTACGAGCCAACTATTCTGACGAACGTTTCCTGAATACATATTGAATCGAAAAATATAGTGCTGAATGCAGCAGGTTTTATTTTACATGCAATGTACATTTGAATCATAACACCACAATTATTCAATAAAATTGAATTATTTCATATATTTTTTATTGTCAAACTTGATTGGAAAAACTCTTTCGAGTTTCAAAGGTTTCACATCACAAAAATTAAATTTTTTTTATTTACATTTATATTCGTGGACGATAAATTAAAATTGTCCCTCGACTAGGTTCGAATTAGGATGGCGTCATTGGCACCCCTTGCAAAACTATTCTAATACAATGAAGTTTACTGGTGTTATTCGAAGTCAATATGTGTAAATAGAACTTGATTGAAGTGAATCCGATAAAAAGCTTTCCGGTAATAAGTTTTTGTATTAGTTCGAGTAGAGCAAGAATTCTGGATTCTATTGAGTCAGAAAGTTTAACAATATTTATTACACATGATCAGGTGGAGAAAGAAACTTAAGTGGTGCTAGACAACACCTAAAAACGTTATTTCAGACACCGTTTGTAACCAATTTTAGAAAATTACTACGTACAAACCGAGTTAAGAAAATTCATTTATCTTCTCGATCGATAAACCAAAAGAACACATGATGCCAGCTTAATTTCCGCTTTCTAACAGTTACGAAATTAACATAGAAATTTCGTGTATAAAAAAACTTTCCGTTTCAAAAACTGATCAATGAAGTATTTTTAATATACAAACCAAAATATTATGAAAGTACAAGTGTCTGAAGCAGAAGTTATTCTAGTGAAAATTCAATTTATGTTAGAAATTCTGCAATTCCTACAGTTCCGGTCCATCTAACTAATGTCGTGCTTTTACAAGAAGTCATTTCGGTAATGGAAATTCACCAACTTTTCGTTCAAAGTATTAGAATGTGAAAATAGAATTGGTTTACTTTGATCGACTGGTATCTATCATGTAGGGAGAATTACACTGTTTGGACGTTGGTCACTTGCCAACGACATTCGCGACTTTCCTTGTTTGAATCCCATCGATCACGACACACTTAAATCTTCCAATTCGTTATTCTGCATTCTACACTACTTCTGTTTCTTGATTAAATTTGATAAGTGATAACATAATAGAACCGACGCTGATTAATCGCGAAAATTTCACAGCTTTAAAGAAAAATTGCTTTTTATTGTTAGCTTCAACGATAAGCAAAGTTATTAACTTCTAAACGTGACGTTAAAATGTAATATTAACACATTTTAGTAGTTGTTGATTTACAAAGAAACTGTTAATGTTAATCTATGCAGTATCCGCTTCACACCTGTCGTAGACGGTCTCTATTCATATGTTAAATAACTCCAATTAGAGATCATAAACAACCATTCTAATGCTCGCTTCCTGTTCCGTTTATACGCTTGTTTGATTATGCTTATATTTGTCAATTTTTCAGCGCAGTGACGTAGTCCTTTAAATTTCCCATCAATCATTCGGAAATTCAAAAACTGCAATTATTCCAAAATTCCCTAGCCGGTTATGCTGATATTTCCACACGTACTAATGGTCGAAAATTAAAGTCGGCACAGAAATTAAGTCTTATCTCGGATAAAAATAAATCGGAGCTGTTTTAAAATTACTAATAATAAAACTTCTTTTGGCATTTTTATACAAACACATACATCATTTTAATAGTTTTTATCACGAAAAAAGTTTCTATGTCATGCTACTTTATAATTTACCTAACTGCGTTGAAATGACTTAAAATTATTGACGTGTAATAATTTACAAAAATCGTACGAAAAGAAAATTTTAAATTATTATTGTTATATTAGGACTTTTAAAACACATTAAACACGCAATAAAACACAGTTCCATTTTGTTTTTAATTAAGCACCTACATAATTTGGCAAATTGTCCGCCTTAATAAAACTTTGATAATTAAAAATAATATACCTCACGATGGATTATTAAAAATAAAGGGTTTTCTACGCCACTGGCTAATTATCTATATTATTCATCTAAATGCGTCATGGCGTTTAATTTTATTGTTTTCAGTTACACATGTTACAACGTAATTGATATGATGGCATTCTGCATTTATATAGAAAATGATTTCTTTTATTTTTGGGCTATCAAGCGGAGAGTTAGGCTTTCATTGGAATAATTTTCTGTCACCCGCATTATGCTTAGTATAAAACATCGTGTATAATGCGTAGGCTTTTAAATAGTGACAGTTGATGGCGGAGCTTTTTTTTAAAATTATCCCATATTTATTTTTCTATTTAATTATTTAAGTGCATAATGAGGGAAATGAGTAGGTATGGGTACAATGTGACGAAGTAGGTGTATAATTTTCGAAACGTTTTTTTATTTTAATATTGCTACAATGTAATAGAATATAATACTTTATTCTATCGCTAACACCGCCTTCAACAGAATTTTTTTTTTTAATTTTGAGACTGACGAACGTACTATTGCTAACAAGATCGTGATCCAGGATACAAATTAAGTGTAGCGGGGTGTAAGCTGGTTAAATATCTAGAGGGTGTTGATGTCCTGTGCAGATGGATTCAGTAGGTCGTGAAAATGTCATGATTGTTCCCGCATCGTATCATTCCCTGCTGTAGTATCAACTGTTATTTGACCTTAGAAAGCAACCCTATTTTTACAATCGCAGAATCTCAAAATCAATTTTCTCTAATTTTGTTTCGAAAGTTGAGCGTGGCCGACATAGAAGCGCAGCCAAAGTGTATCCTGTTCGGTTTCCGCAAGAAAAATTAAAAATTTTATAACAAACTGAAACAATCGAGATATAAGTTATGGAAACAAATAATATGCTTTCATAAAATTTGTCATTCTGGTAGTAAACATGAAATAACCCCTAAAACACAGCACGTTATAGTTAGCTGGTAGGAAGCGTAGTGCCGTAATGCGCGATTCTCTCCCCAAGTCTCTATGTAAATGCGGTCCTATACATTTATTGTATTGTTATGTCACATACAGTTTATCATATGTTAAATTGCCTGTAACTTTGCTGAGGTTACATTCTTACAGACTCCACCATAAGGACCAAATTTTCCAAAAAAATTAGTACAGTGCAATAAAATAATATTATGCTTCAGCAGTCTTAAGAGCTTTGGATATTTTAATAAAACTAATATTCCTGGATAACTTCTTATTCTAATTTATTAGTTAAATCTCATAATTTATATTAAATTTATTATTGTTGTTTTCTATTGCAATTTATTTTATTTTATTATTATCTATCATTATTACTATCATTAATATCCACACGCAATAAAAAAAGTATTATTATGTTGACAGAATTTTTTTAATTTTATACAATAAAATGAGCTATAATAATACCAGATGAAAAACGAAAATTCTTAATAATATTGGGTGTTTTTATTTGGTTATTTAAAGACAACTTTATTATTGTTTGAGTGAATCATATCATCCTTAAAGCGTCGCTCTCAGCCAATTAATGTGACACAACATAGCTTAGCATAACAAAAAAGTTAAAGTACATTGAAACTTATGTGTGTGTTCAAAATCATAAATAAATTTATAAATAAATAAATAAAGTATATACAATGGAACCTACTTATTGGAATCACAGTTAATGTTATCATTCGGGTATAGTTATCACTTTTGCGAGGAACAGGACGGATGCATATAGTATATCACACAGAAAACATCGCTTATAGTAATCATAAATACATAAATACAGTCTGCTCGGCGTTGCCAGGTCTAAGGGATTTTCACCTAATCTATGGAATTTAGAAGAAGAAAAGGGAATAGAGAATTTTTTTTATTTTCCTGTAAATCTAAAGAAATTAATCTGCGTGTGGTGAAAAAAGCTAACTAGCACAGCAAAAAATTAGAAGTTTTACTGTAATATAATATTGTTAAACTTTGTTTGGTACAATTTGCAAGTAGTACTTTGTACAGTCCTGTTATCTGGTGATATTGACAATTCCGGATATAACCGTTTCTATCAAGCTAATTCACATTTTGATTTTGTCTTTTGTTGCCGAAATTATGTTAATTTTGTAATTTTAAAGCGGCTTTAAATTAATTTAAAGTTTTGCCGGTGTAGTATGATATTTTTTATTACCTGATATTAAGATATTTATTTTTCGTTACTGCTGCAATTTTACATTATGATTTTGAAAATCACATTCTTCAACGTCAGATGTAATTTTGGTTGAACGCATTTGGTTTATGTGTATTGGTTTTTGGATAAATCAGACGATTGAAAATAATTGTGTGTTTGGAATAAATGGTTTTTGTATTTGGTTTTCCGTCATTGCACCTGTGGGTGATTTTCCGTGCAAGCGAGTTGATGGGGGATTGTAGGCGTCCGTGAATAGCGCGATTTTTTTTGCGCTATTCAAAATTCCCCAGAATTTTTTTAATTTTTTTAAAACGCGTATGTTAAAATGTCTAAAAGTTTAGAAACCCCCCCCCCCCCCCAGTGCAAAATATGTAGATACTAAAATTTCCAGACATCTAGGTATTTTTAACTAAACCAATATGGCAACGCTATTCGGGTATCGTTTTAGCCCAGAATTGCAATATATCTAATATAATGACGTGGTTGAGCATCAGTCTCCTTTGTAAATCGTGCACTTTCATAATATACCTGTAATAAAAATATCATGCGAGTTTTTTTAAACAGTTTAGGGGTGACATTATTTAAGCTAGACTACACAATTTCTAATACAGTCGTTACACTATACTTTGTGATTCACGAGATGCTACTGCATATAAGGCGGTTGAACTTTTACGACAATCCTCTTTTTTTAGGAGGATGAGAGATTTCGATATAATGCTATGTACTAATGGTTCCTATATAGTATATTATACCATTTATATTGTGATCAGCGGTGGTTTGTCTGAGGAGGCAAGAGAAGCTCAGCTTCTCCTGAAATTCTGAAGTATTAAAATTTTCAAAAAAGTAAAAACGTAAATTTTCGATTGTAAGAACTATCAAAAGATATTTTTAAAATTAAAGTTAAGAATAATACATACGTAGAAAATAAAGACATAATCACTTAACAGGTCCGGATTAAAAACATTTAAATATATGAATAATTGAAAATTTTAAAGATTCATAATACCATATTATTAGGTTCTTATTTAATGGTGATTTCCGATCATTAGTCGTATATATCAGGGGTGGCCAACTTCATTATATATACGATCGACTATGTTTCTCAAAAAATTTTCGCGATCTGCTTATCTTAACACAATATAATATTATATTGACCACTGACATATAAATAATACTCGAATAGTCTTTATTAGGTAAAAGTAGACAAAAGAATGAAAAACATATTTTTTTAGCTTATTACGAGAAACGAGAAGAAAACCACAAACCCAATTTTTGTACACCAGATTTCCTTTCAGGACATTTTGTTAGATTTCACTAGATTTCCCCAGATTTCCTAAAATTTTCGTGGGTTTTCCTTTGGATTGTGTCATGATTTCCTTTCGAAAAAATTGAAAATGCAAGATTATCTGTAATTTCTAAGATATTTCTAGATTGCCTAAGATTTTCTTAGATTATCTCAAATTTCCTTTCACTTGTACATCAAATTTCCTAAAATTCCTTAGATTTTCTTTTGGATTGTCTCATGATTTCCTTTCGAAATAGTTGAAAAAGCAAGATTATCTGTAATTTCCTAAAATTCCTTGGGTTTTCTTTTGGATTGCCTAAGTGTTCCTTAGATTTTCTCAAATTTCCCTTCACTTGTACATCAAATTTCTAAAAATTTTGTTGGGTTTTGCTTTGGATTGTTTTATGATTTCCTTTCGAAAAAATTGAAAAAGCCAGAATATCTGTAATTTCTAAGATATCCTTGGATTTCCTTAGATTTCCTAGATTGCCTAAGATTTCTTTAGATTTTCTCAAATTTCCCTTCACTTGTACATCAAATTTCCAAAAATTTTGTTAGATTTTCCTTTGGATTGTCTCATGATTTCCTTTCGAAATAGTTGAAATAGCCAGATTATCTGTAATTTCTAAGATATCCTTGGATTTCCTTAGATTTCCTAGATTGCTTAAGATTTCCTTAGATTTTCTCAAATTACCTTTTACTTGTACATCAAATTTACTAAAATTTTCTTGGGTTTTCTTTTGGATTGTCTCATGATTTCCTTTCTAAAAAGTTGTAAAAGAATGATTATGTATAATTTCCAAGATATCCTTGGATTTTCTTAGATTTCCTAAGATTGCTTAAGATTTCCTTAGATTTTCTCAAATTTCCCTTCACTTGTACATCAAATTTCATTAGCGGTTTTCTCCTTGGCTTTTTATGAATCACGACTAGTATCGGCGGCTAAAAATTGTTTCGCGATCGACATGTCGATCGCGATCCACCTGTTGTCCACCCCTGGTATATATAATAAAGAAATATAAAAAATAAGAAAAATATTCGAAATAAACAAATAAGAATCAATAAATAATTATTAAAATATTGCAAATTGATGAAGACGACTTACCCTACAAAAATATCAAATCCAAGCGATGTCACGTATATTCATAACCCTTTTAAATATAATTTGATCAGAGATTTTCTTAACTAACACATACTGCTAAGTTGAAATTAGAAAGCACTGAACCTTAAAGTTACACCCTTGCAAATATTTAGAAAAAAAGTCGAAATTACCACGTTTTTAACCGTAAGGAGTATAAGCTAGAAAATGAATCCAAAATAAAACTTGAAGCAGATTTGTAGTATGTAGTTTAAAACAACAGTTATCCAAAAAGTAAAGCAAAGCTATCGCAAAAGCAGAATCCTCAGCCTTATACGTGCAAATGATGTAGTGTGTAGTCATCACATGGACCGCAAGGCTTTACTCTACTACTAATTATTTCTAGATAACTCCAATTACACAGATTAAACCATAGGCGAGTATGCATAAAAAAATATTGCTGTTTTGAGGAGAATTCCCCGTAGTGCACGAACTCCAGTAGCCAGTAAGCTAACAGAGGTTATTAAAAGATGCGCATCCGAAAACACGCGAGAAGCATGGGAAGATCTCTTTTCCTACAGGTTCTTACATGTAAATGAAATTGCAAAAGGAAAAAAGAAAAAATCACTAGCGGGACAAATTAAGGAAAATATTCAAAATTCAAACACGTTTAATCAAACAAGTTACTCTAAAAGAACCAATTCCACTTTATCAAAAAGCGTGGAAAACAAAATTTCAGACGGTGACGTTCGAGGAGCTATCCGTCTGCTTTCTTCGGATGATACTGTGGCTCCCGATACGACAGAAACACTCGCAGAGTTACAAACCAAACATCCCAATCCATCACGTAATCTTCAATTTCCTGATCCACCTTTATTTTCAGACCCTTGTCTGACAGTAACAAAAAGCCAAGTTTACCATGCCATAAACTCTTTTCCAAATGGAAGTGCTGAAGGTATGGACGGCCTTCGATCACAACATTTGAAAGATATGGTATCTAAACGCACAGGAGAGACCGGTCAATCCCTGCTTTTTGAAATTACAAGATTGTCTAATTTAATGTTAAATGGCGGAGTATTTCCACCTTTTCTTAAAATCCTGTATGGTGCTTCTGTCACAGCACTGAAGAAAAAGGATGGAGGAATTAAGAACGTATTTAGAAAATCGCTATGAATCGATGCTATCTGCGGTGAAAATTGTGATTCCGAATATATATCCTTATTTGTGGCAAGCCTATTTTGAACCTTCTACACTTTTCTACAACGATAATACTTTTTCTTCGTGTGTAGGAGTTCAACAAGGCGATCCTTTAGGACCACCAATTTTTAGTTTAGCGATAGATAAACTCATTAAATCTTTGTCATCAGAGTTTGATACTTGGTATTTGGATGACGGGGTCTTGGCCGGTAAGATGAACACTGTATTAGAGGATCTACAAAAGTTGATAATTGGTTTTAAAAATTTATGGTTAGTTTTAAATTTTGAAAAATGTGAAATTTTTATAAATGAAAATGTTTCGTCGGAAAGGCAACAAAACATTATAAATGTTTTCGAGAATCTAAGTCCAAATTTAAAAATTTTAAGTAGTGAAAAAACTCCTAGATAAAGTTTCTCTTAGAATTTGTGTAAGTCTTAGAGTTGGAGCTAAGATGTGTCAAGACCACATTTGTGTATGCGGTAAAGCAGTGGATCGGTCTGGCCACCACGATCTCTCGTATTCTCAAAGCGCTGGCAGGTTATCAAGACGAATTAGACGATCTCTTGCCACTTCAAACTACCCCAGTATTTTAGAGCCCGTAGGAATTTCACGTGACGACGGAAAAAGACCCGATGGGATGACGCTCGTACCGTGGCGACAGGGGCGACCTTTGGTGTGGGATGCGACATGCGTAGATACCATGGCTCCCAGTCATCTGTATATTTCAAGTCAGATGGCAGGCTCTGCAGCGGCAAAAGCTAAATCTTAAACGTACAAAATATGGTATGATTCTAGAACACTACGATTTTTCAGCTTTTGCTGTCGAGACGTTTGGACCATGAAGTAAAGATACAAAGGACTTGGTCACTAAAATCGGTCGACTGTTAATTGATGTATCAGGAGACAGCAGAGCAAAATGTTTCTTGGAACAAAGAATTAGTTTATGCATACAACGAAGTAATGCTGCATCGGTTCTCGGTACGATGCCCTCGGTAGCGGTTATGGACGAATTCTTTCATCTTCGCAATCAAAAAAATGATTCCTAAATTAAATAATTTTTTTATTAATAAAATATTAAAAAAACAAAACCCCTTTTAACCCGGCAAGTATACACGTAATAATTTGTTATATGTAGTATATTAATTTTATTACTAACCAAAATATTAAGAATGCAAAAACCATTTTTATTGATAGCAGCGAAAACGGCCGGCGGCGAGTTGGCCGGCGGCGAGATGGCCGGCGGCGAGTTGGCCTGGCGGCGAGTTGGCCCGGCGGCGAGTTGGCCCGGCGGCGAGTTGGCTCGCGGCGAGTCGGCCGCGGCGAGATGGCTGCGGCGAGACGGCCGCGGCGAGTTGTCCCATTCCCGGGATTAGGGGGAATAATCGCATTTGAAGTTTTTTTGAGAAAATAAAAAATAAAATAAAAAGTGGCAAACTTTGGAAAAATAACGGTTTTCCTCAAAAAATGCGAAAATTATTTTTTTGTATTTTTTTCTAAAAAGTACATTTATATGTACTAACCGCAATATAATGCGGTCCCGAAAGGTCAATTTTTGAAAAAGTTATAACTAAGTTATAACTAAGTTATAACTTTTTTTGGGTTGGATAAAAAAATTTAAAAAAATTCTGAGAACCGTTTTCCATAGAGTAGAAAAAGATGAAAAACTTTCAACTAAATCGAAAAGGGTCGGGGTCAAAAGTGGTCGATTTGGTATGGAATACCCTATATATAGGAACCTTTCTCTTGAATGGCAGTATAAATTTTTGTACACCACATTTTCATTATCTCTTGTGAAATTTTTTCAGATTTCTCTTATCTTAAAATCAAAAAGAGAATCGCTGGGAAAATCTAGTCTAGTTGAAGAAAAACCCGAGGAAATCTTGAGATATAGGAAATCTTAGGAATACTATAATAAACGACTTATTTTTGCTTTTTCAACTTTTTCGAAAGAAAATCTTAAGGTCATTCTGGATGAAATCTGAAATCTATAGTAATCTTTTAAAAATTTTCTGAGAACAAATCTAGTTTACAAAAATTTGCTTTTTGTGACTCGCCTCTCTGGTGGGCATTGGCAGCTCTCACTCTCAAAAATATAAATAATTTCAAATTTAATTTTAGTGCGGGCTGATTATTACCTGTAACGTAGACATTAGTAAAATTACAACTACATATCGATGGCTTAAGTGCAAAACGTCGTATCCCCAATAACCATAATTGTTCAGGAAAAGCAAAATATCCCTGCGGTTTTATATGGAACCTTATGTAAATCAACATTTCATTATTTTAAGTTTATGTTGAATCACTTCCCCATGCTTTACAATTATTTGTCAGAATGTGTAGGCTAACTCAATGCTTCGATTGGAGCCAAAATCGAATTTTTGAATATTTGGTGGATTACGACATTTTGCACTTAAGCTATCGATATACCTATAATATGTCCTTTAAATAATCAGAAACCAGCTAATAAAACCGATGACTTAAAATAAGCAAATCCAATTTCTGGTTGCTTATAGAAAAAATTGCTAAACCCTAACCCCGAGTTTCCAACTGTAGAACCCAGTTCTTTGAAAAATTGGCATCATCTATTTAAAATTTTAGGTTTCCATTATATACGATGGTATAGATCTGTACAACAAAGAAACACACAACCCTTTTCCTTTTGCTTTATATACTTACATATCGCACCCTGAGATGAAAAGTGTCGTAACTTCCAAAATGACAAATTTTCGGGTTTTGATTGATTCTTATGTATATTTCAATGGAATCAAAACCAAAAATTTTTTTTTAAGTTACGACACTTTTCATCTCAGGGTACGATATTATGATTTCCAGAATTAATAGATTACTTGAAAACCTTTAGGCGCCTTGTTCTTGCAGTTGACGATTGAGATGGTTGTTCGGCCTTTAGCAGCATTAATAAATTGATTTCAAAATTTTTCTTTATATTCCAAATTGTTAGTTTTCCTAAGTTTTGTAATTAGATTTTTCACAATTTTTAATTATAATTGGACGATATCAATCATAATGTTAAAGTAAGAATGGAAAAATAAGCAAATTATTGTTTAAACGTTACTTTTTAACGTTTAAATTTTAAAATATCACACTTTGTCTAAGGCTTGGCATAACCCGTATCAAAGTTATTCCAATTAATTCCGACTTAACACTATGCATGTAAAGCTGGCCTTATAAGACTAATTAAAATATTACAGAGTAACATTGTTTTAATTATTTATTTTCAATAAATTGCTTAAGAAAAACTGAGTACATACCTCCTTTTAAATCAACTACAATTCTCTTATACGCTACCGCATAAGTTTAATAATTATAATTTTTTTTATCATCGAAGAATTAAAAGATTAAGCATCATTTAATTGACAAGACAAATAATGAAGTAATTAAATAAAGGAAATAAAAATTAAGCAATTAACATACTTAAATGTCCTGTTAACATTAATCAAAACGGATATAAAATGCAAGTTTAAATTTGAAGTCGACGATTAATTATTTGAATTTTCTGCAAATTTGTATTTGATTTAGGATAAAATGTAATAAATACCTGCTTACATTGTATAGTCAAAAGTGATTTAAAAAATTAAATTATAAAAATATTAAAATAATAATAGATTGAAAAAACACCGCTTAATGATGAGATGTTCATTAAAATTTTTGTAAATTAAAAGTAAAATAAGAAATAATTAATTGAATACTGTATGTATTTTAACTATATTAATTTGTTTATTTCTCAGTTCTCGGTTTATGCATTGGCACTTGCAGGTTAATTCGTACCTGAAGATGAGAAATTTCTTGGAAGTAATCTCGAAACCGCGGGTAGCACGAAAAATCAAGCGAGCTATGCGTGAGTTAAACTATCTGCAAGTCTGTTTTGGGCTGAAAATGCTGCTTGGATAACATATTGTGAGAAAAGTATCCATCCTTCATGATGGATCCTTACGACTGAAAATCCACTTGTACTTTTTTTTATTTACAAATATTATCAGCAAGAAACAAAGGTTAAGCAACGTTAAGTTAAAATTTATACATTTTTGATCTTAACTGCTTTTTTTTAGTTCTAATTTCAGATTTTTCGATTTTACTCCGGTTCTATTGATTACCTTTATAGTAATTGAAAACATAGTAATTATGTTTTTAATGTAATAGGTACCGGTATGCAAATGTATGTAATAGGTAGGTATCGACTATAATTATTATTTTCTACATATTACTCAGATATGTAAAAGTGTTTTAAAAACAATATCAAGCTTTTCCATTAACTGTTAACTCTTTCACATTCAAGTAGAACATTTTTTTTTGCCAATTTTATGATTTTTATAAAATTCTTAAATATTCCTGTGCCTATTTTTTAATAATAAAAATTCATCAAAAACATATCTAAATTTCATTTTCTTAAAATTTTGAATTTCTATATTAGGCTTCTTTATAGTCCAGTATTGAAACCATAACTTTTTATTTTATTTTCTTTTTTTTCATTTTAAAATTTTCAATTTTTATTATTTTTCATTAACTTTAAATTTTTTATTTTTTCAAAATTAGTTTAATAAATTGAGAGAAGTAGTAAATTGGGTTCATAAAATTAGTAAATAAAAATATCTAAAGGAGATAGAAAAATAAATACATATATAAAGCAGAACATATATAAAGCAGAACATAGTAAAAGCTGTACATTCCCAATTCCCGAAACCAAAAAGAAACTTGTAGTACCAACAAAATGTTTTGGTAAAAACAGCTTCGACAAGGTTTTTTTCTGCTCCCACAACAAAATTTTTTTGTTTAATCACTAATTTTAGTGAGATCAAATAATATTTTGTTGTTGATATCGTTTGAATGAATGCGAAGCTACTATCGGTGCGGGATGAAGGAGATACTTTGGCCGTCCTGACTTCCTAGTACGACAATGATTTGAAAACTAGTTTCGGCACCGGGTGAAACGGATGCTTAGGATTCCATTTCTTCAAGTTGACAAAAAAATTGCCAATCAGAAGTGTGTTGCAAAGATCTAAGATCTATAAAACAAGAACTGAAACAACGCATTTTAAAATTGGTATCTAAGTCATTGGAAAGCGTCACCTCTTACTAAGTTAACTACGCTTGATCCATACATTGATAAACCAGCCCTAAGGAAGCAATTATTGTTTATATTCAATGCGATTAATTTTCTTGATACAATGTTCTATTAAATCGATAAGCATTAAAACCGTTAAATAAATAAATATGCAGACACGAGGTGCGTTGACACACAAATTACTGGTGTGACAGAATTATTGCTTCTAATACCTTTGCAACCAGCCGTAGCTTAATGCATTAGTTCCGCCTATTCAACGCTGACATACCCTTCGCACACAAGTCACTATGTGTCGACAGACGATATACTAAATTTTTTATTTTACTTTAAATTTTTTTTACTAATTTTCACACCCAATCAAAGTAACATTTTCGATATCTTCGGCATAAAGTTATTGTTTAAAAAACTGTACCAACAGTTATGACTTGAATTAATTTATACTAGTCAGAGTAATAAATTTGCAAATAAAACTTTTAAGGTGCAGTTAAATAAATGTTAATAGCCTTATAAATCAGCAAATATAATTTAAAGCTCATAAACTAAACCAAAAAGCTTTTTTCGTTCTGGTTTGTACTAGGTAAATCGAATTCAATAAGTTCTTTTCATGTTTACATTTTATTACCAGGATTATTATTAATTAGTCGCTTTTGCCGAACAGTTTTTGTAATGGTCTCCCTAATCTTTCCAATCAGTTTATACTTACAAGAAAAAGGGTAAGTCAATCGATGCGGTTTTATTGGTCTATCTAATTTTCTGGAGAGAAGGGGGGGGGGGGTTATTTACAAAATCACACTGTCACAAAATCACAAATGACATAAAAATGGAAACTGATCAGAATGTAATTTAAATTTGTTACTCTAGAACAGGAGAAGACGTTTAATTATTGTAATTTCAAAGAATGTTAAGTGATGTTTAAAAACAAGAAATGTTTAGGGAAACTTTACAAAGTTACTATACATTAAAATACTTACAATCGATACTAAAGTGATTAGGAATGTTAAAGGGTAACATAAATTTGTAAATCAACATCTTTGTTCGGATTCTGTTCTTAGTAGGCTACTAGACAGGTTTTAGAAGAAATCTTAGAATCTTGCATAATCAATCAGGATATCTTGATTTCGCAGAAGACACAAGTATGTAGCTACCGTTTAAATTCCTCAATTTTACATATTTTACATTAAATAAAACTTGCGTAATGCATATGCATAGTAGACATTTTAAATAAATAAGTAAACAAATAATAATTAATTCTTTTTAATTATATTTCATTAGGAACAAGTTTTTCTTCTTTAAACTATGTCGGGAATTCTATGTTCCTAGAACTTGAAAAAATGTAAGAAATATATTTTTGTATAATTATTATTCTTTAACATGGTCGTTTAAAAATTATTAATAGGTTGTCAACTAATTAATTTAATTTTTAATTTTTGTGGTGCTTTACCGATAGAATATAAACAGAATTTTTAGTTTATCAATTCGTACTGTAAAATAAATTAATTGGCTAGTAATTATTCGTTTTGCATTTTTATTTGAATATATTAAAAGTAAATTAATGTGCACGCAAATTTATGGTAGAGGAATTTGAGAAAAAGATTAAAAAATGGATCAGAATAATCTACTTTCGTGTTTATTTTATTTTTAACACGTAATAATTTCACCTTATCTTGAGTTTTTCTAATAAATATTTGAAGACGCCTACCTAAACTAGAATTTCCTTAATTTTGGTGATTACCTAATGAGTAAAACGTTGTGTTTGATCATATTTTATATTATTGAAAAAATTTATTAAAAAAAAATTACTTGTAAATTCCATTACTCCATTAGCTTATTAGCTATTATGTATTTTATTGTACTTAGTCGTTGTTATTTATAAAATTGTGCCATTTCATGTAAAATTACATATCATTTATGTAATTTTACTTATTAAGTACTTGTAAGCTTTATATCAGAGTATACTAAGTGAAGTTTGGTGTTTTTCATATTTTTCTTAGAACAACAGCTACTCAAGAAAAAGAAATATTTTAATCGAGTTATTAGAATTGCAGTATTATGATTTTGGATTAAAAAACTTAAAATTTACCAAAATTCTATCTTTGAATTACATTAATGCTATATATTAAGCAACTTTGATAATACCATTGTTTTCTAGTTATGTATTTATTTAAATAAAGAAAATATCGACTTAGTACAAAATAATTTTTTTTTCAGTACTCCTAAAGTAGGACTTTAAAAAGCGAAAAAAATTACAGTAGTTTATCGTAAATAGTCTCATTAATAAAGTGATCTACTATACATTGTAGGGTTTCCTCACGACACAATGCTGTTCTGATTAATTATGTAACCATATCATTACTGTAAATAATGAGTTGTATGTAATTTCAACAATTTACAACAAGATTTTCCATCTTTCTGTTGGCGATTAATATTCCTCAACAAAGTCTACTTTAATTAAGTAAATTTACACCAATGTTACATTTACAGAATCCGATGGTAATTGTACACTGTTGTTGTAAAACCTTGTTGAAATTACATCACTAAATAATTTTACCCTAAGTTTTTTGCAGTGTACCTTAAATCTAACCTGGAAGCTAAACATTTAAACGTTTAGGGGGCGGGTTTTTTAAAAATGTTTCTTACTTTTGTTGACAACGGAAGCGGAAATCTTACGTAAGACAAAAAAATTAAAAAATAATAAAAATGTTTTCAAAATAATATTAATTGTTTAACCCTCCAGTACTAACAATCGATCTCACAGACAGACGACTTTTAGTTTTAACTGTAAATTTAATTTTTAATACTTTTACAGCAATTAAATTTTATAAAACAAAATTACTTTTTCCTACTAGAATTAACAATATTATAAAGAAAAATACCTAAACATATGATTTTATTCCATTTGTGGTAAAAAAATTGTAAAATCGGCGTTAAATATATTAAAAACTAGAATGGGTCTCACAAACCGACGTTAGTACTCGTTAGTACAACTTTTGTTACGGTTATGCAATTTTTTTAAAAATTTTTCTTAGAGAAGCATTTTACGTCTTATTATTTGGCAGAGGGGGGTTTAGAATTTAGAAGTAAACGCCCACGTAATTAATGGACGTCCCCTAAAATGATAACACAGGTCTGCAAATCAAACTTTTCTTGGAACCCTGATACCATTCCTCCTGATTCTTATGTAAATTAATCTTCTAAATTCGAATATGACCTCCGTTTTCCCCATCAGCTTTCGGCTGATGCTCCCCCCCCCCCCCCCCCCTATCTATTTTATAATTTTTTTAACAATTATTTTAGCCTTTACATTTCTTTTGGTAAACTAGAGAGATGAAAAGTTAATATTTGTAGCAAGAAAGTTGATTTGGTAGAAGATTTGTCCCCTGAAATTATAAAAAAATCATTAAAGATTATCAAATTTTCCGTTTTTTTGCTTAATTTTGTCACTTATTTTTTCTGTTTATCTAAGCAAAAAATAACAACAATCACACAGAACATATACATAATTATGCTAGTTTTCAGTTTTTGCAACCGGGGGGTCTGGGGGGTGTGGAACACCCTCCAGTATACCTGTAAGTGTGTTAAAAAACCCAAATAGATTTACATTCTACCGAACATATTCCAAATAGCAAACAGATTTCGATTCCAGTTTTAAAGTTGTGATTCCACTGGGCATTACTGGATCTATGTTACATAAGACATTTGGAAAAATCTATAGCAAGCTAAATTCGGGCACCAAATTTGTTTAGGTGTACTGGAGGGTGTTCCACACCCCCCAGACCCCCCGGTTTCAAAAACCGAAAACTTGTGTATATTGTCGTGTTACCAAATGAAATTTTGAGTTTTTTTTATGGTTGATAAATTATGATTTAATTATGTTAAATCATTTTGTACATTTTTAAACATTTTGAATTTTGTGGGTTTTTTGGTGCTAGCAAATTTAAATTTTGGCACTAAAAGACCAGATAGAGGCTTCCAGCCATGTCCGTAGAAGAACCCGGACGTACTTTTGGATGGTATCCGGACGTTTGGTCCCCGGACGATTGGTCCCGGACGATTGGTCCCCGGGCGATTGGTCCCCGGACGATTGGTCCAGCGGACGATTGATCCAGCGGACGATTGATCCCCGGACGATTGATCCCCGGACAATTGATCCAGCGGACGATTGATTTCCGGGCAATTCCAGAAATATGTCCTGGGGGGATGGGTAATAATAAATAATCAAATTATGAATGTTTTTATTATTATTATTGTTCGATTTAAAATAAAATTTGTAACGATTTCCACTCTTAAATTTATTAAGTAACAATATTTAAGATATAAAAGATTCGTTGTAAATTATATTTTTCGTTTAATATTACTTTAATATAACCAGCGGAGACGGAGACAAGATTTGTAAATTATTTAATTTGCCCCCTCTCCTAAGCGAGGTTAGGGTTACTGCCTAATACCTAATACCAAAGAGTATTACAAAGAGCTAATAGGGGCTGTCTATTAATTACGTAACGGTTTGGGGGGAGGGGGAAAGGTATTGGAAATCTTACGGACCCTTACGTGGGGGAGGGGGGTCCGACATATTCCTTACATAAGTTTCGTAAAATACTTTTTTTAAATTAAATCAGTTATTTTTACCTGAATATAAACCCTCTCAGTCCGACGTTTGTTTTACGAAATTTGCTGTACAGACGGAGTTCGTCGGGTCTTTAGGATACGTCTTTGCATTTTAATCCGTCTCCTGTGTCTCGGGCACTACAATAATTTTCGGACAGATCCGTCTCCCGGACCGAAAGAGTTAAGGAATTACAAATTTATTGCATTAACTTTTTTATGTAATTAATTAATCTTTATTAACTTTTATTTATATAAACAATCGTTTATAAAAAATTGTCCGCTGGACGAATCGTCCGGGGATCAATCGTCCTAGAGATCAATCGTCCGCTGGATTAATCGTCCGCTGGATCAATCGTCCGGGGATCAAACGTCCGGGACCAATCGTCCGGGGATCAATCGTCCGGGGACCAAACGTCCTAGAATCCTTTTGGATATCTCCTTTGAGATATTTGTTAATTTGGCGTCTCAAGTTTGATATTTTTTTTTGAGTTTGATTTCGTGAATAAAGTTTTCATAAGCGTAAGTAATTATTTGTTGATTATTTTTATGAAAATTGTCCGAAGGTTGGACGATACTGGACAGTGTTTGATATTATTTGGAATTAGAAAGAACTAAATTGGATTTGGATCATTCGTTAGTTGATTAATGGTAGAATTGGATGATTGGACGTTAAATTATGATTGTTCTTTTGAATTATTGAATTAAAGTAAAATAGGAAAACTTTATAAAATGTATGTGGATAGTGTGGCACCTGACAAGATAGCTACACGTTCGAGCCCCTGTCAAGTTATCATTTTTGGATAAAATTTTATTTAAAATATTCGCATTAATACTATTAAAGTTTATTAATTACTATGATAATTTGGAAAATTTGTTTGGAATTTATATAGTAAAATTAAATTGATTGAAAGTTAGTAACCCACTCCTGAGAAATCTCCTTTTCCGGCTGGAGAAGCTGGCCGGCAAAATAAAGGTAGAAAAGGAAGTCGAAAAAATTAAATTTTTTGCAACGATCCACTCCATCTTTTATTGGCGTCCCACGTTGGGCGCCAAAATAGATAATTATAATGATTTCGATCAGAAATCACCTCACCTAATTTACCTCGGGTCGCTCTGATGTTGCGAAAGTCGAGAAACTTCCCCACGGTTCGTAAGTTCCTATTTTTTACTCTCTTTTCGGGGCCAATTTATTTTTCTTCGATATAAAATAATAATTCATAGAACAATTCCAGTTAAATTTAAAATTAAACTTTTAATAAAATTCCGATTCAAAATGGAACGAACGAGTACCTCAGTATCCAACTGATTGTATAAAATTATTGCCACAACATATAAATAAGTGTATTGGTTCTGAAAGAGAGAAAGGCTGCTATGTAATAAAATTAATCACAAAGCATGCAGACAAATCTTGGATTTATAAAATCGGGGAGTAATTGTTAATGAATATTGAATAGGGGAGCAAAGCCTCTTAGAAATCACATATTGGTGTGGCCAGAAATAATCCCCTAACAAATTATCCTTACAGCAAATAATCCCCAAAGTGAATAATGATTATTTTTTTTAATTTCAGGATTTGTGCCAGGATCATTTGGTTGGGGATTATTTGGTATGAATTTAACCGACCATTAGGCACCATTTACCTAATCTGCACCCGGCGCTGAAATTCAGACAGCAGTGTCCTGTAACTAGTTATACTATCTTCCTCAACTGTGGTCTACTCAGCGTAAGGATTTCAAATTTCCTTTTGTCATTGGAGGGCCCACCACTGAACACCCGCGATTTCCTTAGTTCCGGAAGCTCCCAGAAGACATAGTGTATGGCGTAAAGCCTATACCGGCCGAATGTGAATAGGGTAACCACAGTTCAAATCCCGGCCGCGTGGGGGCAGAAATAAAAGTGCCGAAGAGAGCAGGACCCCCTGGTAGTAATAACAACTTCAAATAGGAAATTAAAAAAAAATGTATAGTTATTTACTACCATAAATATGATTATCAATAACGAGCTACAAGATACATTTAAATCTTATTGTATGGATTTCGCAATCCTATACGTTTAAAATTATAAAAAAATATATTTATGATTGAAAGTGCTTACTGTTCATTGATACGAAAAAATATGCAAATTATGTGAAATAGTTTGCGACAAATGGGCCCTAGTTGTTTCGAAAACTATTTTATTTGTCGCAAACTATTTCACATAATTTGCATATTTTTTCGTATCAATGAACAGTAAGCACTTTCAATCATAAATATATTTTTTTATAATTTTAAACGTATAGGATTGCGAAATCCATACAATAAGATTTAAATGTATCTTGTAGCTCGTTATTGATAATCATATTTATTGTATTTTCAAGAGCTAATAATTTTAATTAATGTTATTTACTACCCTTACATTTTTATCTAGCTCGGTTTTATCTAAGTCGGTGAATAAATGTGCATGAAACTGTAATGAAGACAAAATTAAGATAAAATTTTGTATCAAAAACGATTAATTGTAATTATAAATTCCAAATTAAATCAAATGTAAAACAAAATTATAGTGTGGTTTGTTGCAAAAAAATTATTATTTATGAAACAAATGCAATCAATAATCAAGAAAACCGCATCAGGTTTTTTCATAAATCATTTTGTGATGATTGTTCAAAAGATAATCAAATTTAATTAATATTTTAGTATTTTCCAATATTTCAGTATTACTTTCAATGTTGTTATTTTTTCTAGTCTTAAATAATTCTTATATTTTCATCTAAACCATTTGATATTTGTAACAGAATTCAGTCTCAAAAAGGTACAGATACATAACAATTTAGTGCATTGTAACTCCAATTTAACAAAAACCACACACTAACAAACTGTTGACTTTAAATTTTAAATTATTGAAAAATTGAAAAACAAAAATGTTTGCTGTGATTGCAAAAGCCATTTTTCTAAATGTAGATCATTCATATTTTTTAATGTTATTAAAATTTATTGTTTGTATATAAAAATTTAATTTTAAATTTTTTCACCGTCAATTTAATGAACTTGGATTTCATAATTTTTCGCCAACTCTGCTTCTAAATTTATACAAATTCAGTGATTCTACAGGTATGGCTTAATCAAAGCTAAATTAAAAATTTTTTTCTTTTATTAAACAACTAAACTTTTCTAAAATATAATATTTTTAATATTTAACCAATAGAATGTTTCATTATCTCTAACAAAATATCATGTTTTTTATTTATTGCTTAAAAGTTTATTAAAAAATGTTTACGCCTTATTACTTTTTTGATGATAATATTAAATTTCATTCAATATTACAGGGTTTATTTTACAAGACAAGACGTAAGTAATCCACACACTTCATTAAAGATTTTCCCCCACAGCTTTAGCTGAAAAATTAAACATCAGTTTCCCAGAAAATTTTTAATTATTGTTTATAACTTACTAATGGGTAATTTGGTGAATTTTAGGACAGCTTCTGAAGGGACAGATATTCGTAATTTTGACAAAAGTTTCGGTAAAGTTTAATTTACCAATATGTTTTAAGGTTGAATTAATCAATCATATATTTGATAAATGATTCTATTTATCTTTCAATGTTGTCATTTTTCAATGTTTGAATAAAATTTAATTTTCAAACTGTTAATTATTGTCGCTAAGTTTGCCTGCAGCAGTACTTTTACAAATTGTATCTGTACCAAGTGTAAATTTTGCACAGGAAGGCACTAATTGCAGGTTGATACTTAAACATATGTACTTAATCACTATATCCTTACTTAATTGTTATGTATCTATTGCACACCAATTAATGGCAACCAAACTACAATAGATAAATCTAAAGTAAGTAATTATTATTATATTTTGATTATTAGGAAGCTGGGGTGAAAGTATCAAGCTAGATTTTGGGAAAACTACCTAGCAGAAAGTAATACTGCAACAACAAGAAAATTGTTTTAATTGAATCTGTAAACAGGTGATCGGAAGCGATAAATTAATCAAAATTAATATCTTCAACATATATTTTAGTAATCAAACTTGAGCTTTAAAAAATCTATTAGTACTGTCAAAAGTGTGGCATCGATAAATCAGTAAAGGTGATCTTTATATCTTTCCTTGTACCCAAAGTACCTGTAGAAAATGTAAAACAACAGATTTAATCAAAAGTTTAGATCTTAAAAAATTGATTAAGTATTTAATTATTGAGTGTTCAATACAATTGAAACCACTTTAGGTAGTCCACAAATTGATAGATTAATAAATCGCTGGATATTGTCTACCTAAAATCAATTCAAGGTTTTACTAGTTTGGCGTTTGACGTGTGAAAAGTAAATAAACGACCCCCGTTAGTCTTTTGCGGCACTCCTTCATTATTGGCAACTTTATTTCTAATGCTAAACTTTAGAACAACAGACACTCGAACGATCACTTGCCAATAATTTTTTAATTAGGTATTTCGGCAAAAGCCAAACTATGTTGACAAATTCTCCACTGTCCACACTTTTTGTCTAGCCAGTTGGTCAGCATGTACCCTCAATTTTGAAACCATGTGGACCTGTTCTAGTACGAATATAACATGAGGCCATATTATTGTTACATTTTTCTTTGAAACCCTTCGACATGATGGGATGTGTACGGCATCATAAAATATAAGAATTAAAGAATAGAAACTTTTTGTGAGTTAATACTTTGGTGGAATTTTAAAATATGGCTACCACGTCTGAAAACAAACCGTATAATAGCAATTTTAACACGTTCGTGGTCTTATATTATCTTCAAGTTGTTGCTAGCAGCTTTCAGTAAAAAAAACCATTCACTTTTGATCAGATTGAAAATTTTTAAGAGTCTGCTTTAAATTTGCTGTACGTATTCCCATTTCTTTCGTTTTTTGTACCTTTGTTGGCCGTACTAAAGTGGCTAAAGTTATGGTTGACGTGATTTAATACAAAATGTAAATAAGTGGTAGTCAGATGTCTGAACGTTCATCAACTGTCTATCATGATCATGAGTGACTGGTTTCTTTGATTTCTGATGCAGAGGAATTTTGGTTGCAAGACTGCATTTTAGTTCGTTTGTGATCTCGTATGTTCTACCTCGCTTGGTACCATCACGCAGAACCTTAAACGAGGAGAAAGAGTGATGATTTGATATATATACATTTATGTATGGGTATTTTTTTAAAAGTAGCAGTTATGTTTTAATGGTAATGCTGTTTGATTACCATACCAACGCAAATATTTGCTAATTGTGGTCACCGCGAGAATAAAATCGGTCAATAACTCGAAAACATTAAAATGCATTTAATTTTTAAGTATTTCAATTAAACCGAAACCAAATTAAAATAAATTGCAAAAATGCTAGTTATTCGCGAAATGGAAATAAACCGGTAGCAAAAAATAGGTGTGACGGTGTGAGACACTAACAGCTAAGGTGTGGACATGTAAAATTTTTACAAAGAGACCGACTGCTTAACCAAATCGGCCTTCTGTTGTCTCGAATACCTAAATTGTATGGATTTCGAGTTACAAAGAATGAATACATAAGAACTTTTAAATTTGTTTTCCAACATTTTCAATTCAAGTAATCGATGTGGTCTTTTCAATTATCGTCGTATATCGGCAGTCGATGGTTTTGCTACAACCTTAATAAAGCAATAAATTTTTAATTATTGGCCAAGACGTTTCGTGATTCATGGTTAGATATTTCTTACTTAATAAATTATCACTTGTCATTGAACTTTTTTATATTCAAATTAATGTTAATAAATTTCAACAAAATAATAAACTTACAAAATTTATATAAATATTATGACAATTTTATTCAAAACCGCCCACACAAAATTTTAAACGCAACGCTTGTGTTGTTAGCACTCGTTAAAATCTCTATTAAACATAATTAATTTTGTTTATACACTTAACACCGCAATTCGTCTTTCCCGATAAATATTTAACTCCAAAGAAAGTATCTAATCGAGAAGACTCATCTCGTGCTCTGTTGCTTTAAGATTTATTGTTAATTTACTTCATCCCCAGTCATATTACTTCCTTGTAAACCAAGGAAGTATTGTGATACCGATTTTTTTCGATTTCCAGATTTTGACGGAAATATCCGTTTTGACCTTCCCTGAATCCATTTTGACTATTTTCGTTGTGACGTCTGTACGTACGTACGTACGTACGTATGTACGGACGTCTGTATGTCGCATAACTCAAATACGGTAGGTCGTAGAAAGTTGAAATTTTGGATTTGAGACACTTATAGCATCTAGTTGTGCACCTCCTATTTTTGGTTGCGATTGTCCGTCCCAAAAGTTGTAATTAATGACGCGCATGAATAGATTAACGAGATTCCTGTCCAATTATTATAAAAATTACAAGGAAGTTATGTGGTGTCCACATCAGATTTTTTTTTGGATAATATAATTCTTTAATTTTTATTAATTTTATCTGGCGCCCCACTGATATAGACAATTAGTCTTCACACAAGAAAACTTTGTGATTTTTTTGAGTCAAACAACAACGAAGATTTCGTGTTGTAAGGGTTTTATTTAGCTGATTTGTTCAAATTTTGATAAAACTTTGCATACAAATTCTACCAAACTACAAAATCTACCGTTATTTTAAATGATTAAAATAATTGGTTTAGTACTTTTGCAATAATAAAATTAAATATAAATAATTTACTGTAGCGTGCGAGGCTTCTATAGCTCTTTCAACGAGTATTCTACTGGGAGAAATCGCAACCCAATTGTTTGTTTTTTAGCTTTGTTATAAAACATTCCAGTAGGTACCTATACGTAAATTATGTTTAACAGATTAATGAACAATACAAAAACATAAATTGTATACACAAAATAATACACTGATAAAAAAAAAGTTTTGAACCAAAACTTTTTATGCATTGCCTATATACAATGCATAAAAATTTTTGAATCAAAATTTTTCGTTTTGGTTCTAAACAATTAGCTTTTACTTCAAAACGAAAAATTTTGATTCAAAACCTTTTATGCTTTGCCTATATACAATGCATAAAAGGTTTTGGTTCAAAACTTCTGTTTTATCAGTGTATTACCAATTTTTTTAATTGGTAGTTCTGTACCTTAGTTTATATTATAATTCTGATAATAGCTAATATTAAAAGAATAATGATATTTGGCCGTTGACCCCGGAACAAACAATTTAATATCGTAATAGTTTGAATCAATATTTTTATGTAGGTACGTAAACTTGGTTAATGATTACCCGAAACATAAAAGAATGAGTATGAGCCCGTAGATATGAACCTTATGATTATGATAAATAACGATAGTTTTTAATTTATTGTAAAGTACATTTGTACAGGTCAATTTAAGATAAAATCGCAAATTCAAGAAACACGAATAATATTAATCATGATTAATATTTAAATTAAAAGTAGATGTTTTTAATTTCTAATTTTCAATAGGAGGAATTAAAACATTGCTTTTTATAAGTTATGATGTCATAATAGTAATAATTAAAACATTATAGGTGATAGGAATAAATTATTTTTATATTGAAAAATTTCCAGTGCTATTCCTTAATTTAAGAAAGTAAACATGAAATGTCCCAAATATAATTTCAATATATATATGTATTATATGATATTAATCAAATAATGAGTTTTAAAGGAAGCTGTAAATTTAAAGCAGGCTTTTCAGTGACGGCCAGGGGGGGCCAGGGTGGGCACGTGTCCATCCTGTTGACTGGAGTAACCACCCAATTTTTTCCCAAATTTTGGGAATTTCAAATAAAATTACCGATATTTATAAGAAATAGAAAATTATGACTCATCGCTAACGTGTTAACAAAGAGGTTGTACCCGCAATATATGCGCACATCTAAGCTTGCAAGTTCCAGGAATTCTATTCAATCGCGAATTAATTAGATCAAACCGCAGATTTAATTCCGAATTCTATTTATGCATTTTAATTGAAACAAATTAATTTAAAATTCTTTTCATTTCATTTGTTGATATTATCTATTCAAGAGTAAAACTAGATAATAAATTAGAAAATATGTAAGAGCTACACTTCATGTAATATAAAATTAAATAAGTACTACAACGTAAAACTTCAGCAAAAATACGATTAGTGGCATTCTAGAAATAAAAAACTAAAATATTTGAATATTAAGTACAAATTGCATTCTTGAAAACAAAACTTACATTAGTTAAGTAATTGTGTGGAAATTTTCATGTTTTAAAAATTTTGAATTCAGCTTAGTCTATAGTTACACAAATAGCTATTATTTATTCCAAACCACGACTGAGAACATTTTCGATCTTCTATCTACTTTTCCGGACTACGTTAAAAACCAACAAGGCACAGCTTTACAACTCAAAATTAGAAATAGAGAGGAAGCTGACAAAATGCAAAATTTAGATTTTTACCAAAGGCAGTACAATGCATTTTCAGATTTTTATATCTTTTTTATTTTGATTTAATGACTTGATTATAATGGAACTTGGCGAAATAGTTTTAATCATTTATTATCAGCAAATTAATTTGTCTTCTCCACTTTCAGTGGAACATTTTTGATTGGCCGAGTTAACTTTTGTAGTTGAGAATTTTGTTTTAGTAAGCATATTACTCGAAAGGTAATAAAATAATATTCCTATTCATTAAGTTTCAGTTTAAATAAATAGGTAGACGGGGGGGGGGGGGTTCAAGTATTACGTAAGCAAACTTTCAGTGATTTTAGACCCCCACTATCCCTGTATCAGAGAAAATAAGTAAATCGTGATTCCCCCCCCCCCCCCCCGAAATGATAAAACGTATGAATTTTTATTTTAGCTAAAAGAATAAAATAATCGATAGATTATTGTGTCATAGTATGTCAGGGGTTCCCCAGGGTCTATTTTACCATTAGGCGCATTAGGCACGTGCCTAGGGCCCAATAGTCAGAGGGGCCCAAAATAAGAGAACATAAAATAGTAAAATTCAAATCAAATTCTGATAAAATTACCAAAAATTGGGATTTGGAATATCAGGAGCATGAAAATTTGCTAGAGCCTAGGGTTCAACCCAATTAAAAATTGAATTATAAAAATTGAATAAGAATTAAATTTTAAACATATTGTGGGACCTCAACGACTTATTAAATTTTAAATTTAAATTATATAATTCAATTTGTGACCCCCATATATAATTGATAATTTACCCACGAGGAACACCCCCCCCCCCGAGAACACTTTTATTTTTTTCTCGCGGGTCAAGTTTTTTCGTGGATTTATTATTGCGTCCTGGGGTATAGAATACTCCCAGCATTAGCTACTGGGTAACTCCTAAGGGGGCGTCCATTAATTACGTGAGGCGTTTAAGGGGGGGAGGGGGTCAAACCGAATCTCACCCAATCTCACGTGGGGGTGAGGGGGGTCTGGCAAATATCACGTAATTTTTTTGTCTTAACTAGCCCTTAATAAAAATAATTAAGCAAAATATATTTTTTTAAATAAATCCAACGCAATCAAGCACAAATTAACAAATTTACACTATAAATAAGCATTTTTAAAAATCTCACGTGAGATTAGGAGGGGGAGGATCCAAATCTCGATCGATCGATCCAAATCTCACGACATCTCACCAAGGGGGGAGGCGGGGTCTAAAAATAGCTAAAATCACCTCACGTAATTAATGGACGCCCCCTAAGCTTTGCATGCTTTTATTGTATTTCTAAATCGCTATGTCCAACACAACAAACTAGATTACATCATCTACTCAACCTCTCAACAAGGCCTATTTTACTATTAGACGCATTGGGCACGTGCCTAGGGCTCAATAGTCAGCGGGGCCCGAAAAGATAGAACATAAAATCGTAAAATAAAAATCAAATTCTGATAAAATAACCCCAAAATTGACCCTAATAGTTACACTTGAATATCAAGGGCCTGAAAATTTACTAGAGCCTAGGGCCCAACCCAGTTAAAAATAGGCGCTGGCATAGAAAAAATACTATTATTGATTGAAATTTTTTTATCTTACGTATAATTTATAATCCCCCCCTCCCGTTCCGCTTATTGGAAAAAATAAGAAAAAATTCAATCCCTTTGCCCTCTAAGCCTGCTTACGTTATATTTATAAAAATAGAAATCATTATTTTTATATTATCATAATTTATTGTCTTTTCTCCTATTTAAAACACAAAAAATTTAAAAACTTTGTCATTCAAAGTTCCCACTGTTAAAGAAACCTCGCCAAGGAAAATAATCTTCTTATAGATGAAGTGGAAGTCGAAATTTTCTTTGCAGACGTGGTAGATAATATTTTACAATTAGTCAGTTAGTATGAGACTTAGAAATCTAAACACGGTTTTTAAAATTTAATGGATTGTAATAGTTTCGGTGAAAAAATTCACTGTTCACTAATAGGTTTACATTAAAGTTAAC
Organism: Cantharis flavilabris; assembly: GCA_949152465.1. Lineage (NCBI taxonomy): Eukaryota > Metazoa > Arthropoda > Insecta > Coleoptera > Cantharidae > Cantharis > Cantharis flavilabris. The sequence continues at coordinate 11,870,951 of OX424438.1, forward strand.
ATTTAACATTTATAAGTTCCTTAGAAGAGACAGTTCTGGTTATTCAATTGCAAATTGGTTTAAATTTTAATAATTTATAATAATTGGAAATATTAACACTATTGGATTTTTTTTACCAAAAATATGACTTAAATTAAGAAAAACATTTTTAATTTGACTTGAGTTTGTATTCTCTGAATTTTAAAATCGAAAATTAAAAACAATTCATCATTTTATTAAAATGCAACTGTTTAAATTATTCTTATTCTATTAATTACAACAAATTCTCTTTCAACCTCTTAATTATAATTTACCAAATTAAATTCATTTTACATTCAACAACATTTTAATAGTACTTACATTGCCTATGAGTTTTTCTCAAAATTTAAATTTTTTACAAACACTAGAAAAATAAATTAAGAAACAATTTATAGGTACAAATTAGTTGAATTAAGTAGTTTGCGACATTAGTTTCAATTAACTAATTTTTTAAACGACATAGTGATTTTGATTGCCATTTATGATTTGCTTTTCACACTATTTTTTTGCAAAAATTTGTCATTCAGCATTTATTCCGGGACATTCAAATTGAAAATAATTAAGTGATCTGGCCTGGATATCAACATATTCGAATAAAAAACAACGACCTCTGCATAAATAAGGTAATAGTTCTAACTTTCAAATAATTTGATTTTAATAAATTTAATTAATTTCAAATAAACTTTGAAGTCCTTCAGATATTCAAGATAAGATAATTCATAATCTAGATTTTGGAGTTTATCTGATTTCGAGGTTTAGCTTCCCCTGAAATTCGGATCTATTAAAAAGATAGATACTTCCTCCACAATACATATTAAAAATGTAACTTGAGGCTGAGGCAGCCCTATATCTAAATTCTAAATTATTATTAGTTCTGGCCTGTTCCGAGACAAAACACAAATTGCAAAATTTGTTATAAATAACCTGATGATATTTGAAATACACACAATATATTAAATATATGTAATGATGACGCACCTTTGGCCAGAATGAAAGTTCTATAATAGGTGTCAGGCTATTTTTTTCTTAAATAAAAACTAAAAGTGTTTATTGCATTATGTTATTACGAAAAGATTTAATTGAATTGGCATTTTAATTGAGCCATTCATAAGGCATTCCATATTTGTAAGAACATAGTGCCGATAAAATTTTATTTGCGTCGTCTAAAAAGAAACTTAATTTAGTTCACAAATTGTAGTATAGTCGAGTGACAAGTGTCCGCTTGGCTTTAGCTGTGGGATAAGTGCTTCTTAGCAAGATATCGTCCCGTTTTCTTTTCTTGGGTTTTCATATGAGGTGGAAGTGATTGTTTTAACATAAAAGGAAATTAAGTTTGTTTTATATTTTTTGTCAACATTATTTCTTGTCTGTCAATCGAAAACAATCGGGCATTGATAACCGGTGGCGAGAAAATAACTAACCAAGTTTACACGTCTGGTGTCGGAACGATAATTCGTCTGCACCCGTCAATGCTACCGAATAATCACACAATTATGCGAAGTTTTCTTTTCAAAAATCTTGTGTGTTAAAAGAAGATAAAAATATTTTAAGTAGAGTAAAAAATTGTAATAAACGACCTGACACTTGTGTAGTAATGAGAGTGTAGTCGGCAACATAAAGGATTATTGTTAAGTTTATTATTTTTTTCTAGTGTTTTCATGGGCTTTGTTCTTTTATGGAAAGAGTAACGCTTTATATAAAAACGTTAGTTGTTGATCCCAACGAAACGAATGGTTTTGCGAAAATTTTAATTACCTACCAAATAAAAGTGACGGTTTTCTTGTAGTGCAATATAAATTTCAGAAATATCTAAGAGATGAAGAAGATAAGTTATATGGGTTGATTGATATCTAAAAGGTTGGTGGACGTCGGTGACAAGTAGAGAATGGTTTCCTACTGTGCCACTCTAGGAGGTCCAACCCAACTTCTATTACTCTTGGTCAAACGATCTGGACTTTATACCTATTTTGACTTGGTTATGCAATAACTTTCTTTGTCTTTGGCTAAAAACTTAAAAATCATGCTGGGTAAAAATAATAGTTTTGTAAAAACTTAAAGCGCGTTGAATTGTTAAATTTCAAATCAAGTATATCTGCTGTAATTGATCGGGTTTAAAAAAAATCGCTTTAGAAAGTTTAAGTGTCGATCTAAAACAAGTTTGCTCTTAAAATATTCATCAATTAATTTTTATTTTTGTGTTGTATTAAAATTTTTTTTAAACGACCTTACTTCATTACAAAGATAGTTAAGTTTTAAATTATTAATTAATATTTGTTAATTTATTGCTTAAAGTACTAAAAGAGTAAAATAAATTTCTGGCTTTTTAAAATAACTGCAATAACATAAGCGGCGTGATCAAAGAATTCTTTAGCCTGCAGAAAAATATTATCGACTAGGAAAGTCAATTAATAAGTTATTAGCAGCCTCTGCTCATGTAATTATTTACATTTTGTAAAAGGTTTTCTCTATCTACTTATCACATTTATATTGTATGCCTATTTAAATTAAATTTAAAAAACTCAACACAACGACTGTGTGTGTTTAGAAGTCAAACATAAAAGGTAAGCATTATAATACCAGTTATTGTTATCACTAAAAAATTAATTGGGATTAGTTAAATTTTTCATATAGATTAGACTAAGCTATTAGAACGCCTATCCCGATCATTACTTTTTATTAATATAGTTAAGTATTATATCGGAATTCCAAAAACTTCAAGATTGAAGTAACAGTTAAACTGTTCGTCTGTATCGAAAATTGAAATACTCTGTATGTTTAATTTTATTTTTTACAATACAACTTAAAAATGATTTCACTTTGAAGGTTGTTAATGTCTACAAATCATACTCGTAATTACTATATATACTGTTTAAGTAAACCCGTACGTGTACGTATCAAAATTGATGATGATCAGTTAGTCTTGAGTGTTAAGTAGCTAAGTTGCTTAAAATAAAACAACCTTTAGTCTCTCGAAGAAATTATTGCTTCTTTCATGTAGGCACTTAAAATTTAACCCTTTTGTACGTTTTGCAAGTTCTTTTGATCAAATGGTTAAAAAGAAATACTCCGGTTCCAATTAGAAATACCAACGGATCCAAAAGAGCAAAACTACTCTATTAGAGTATTACTCGGTCACTTGGTTTTTTTCTGTAGATCTTGTTAACGGCTAGCTTTCAGATTTAAGTCGCAGTTCTAGAGAGCTTAAATAAAACAGAATTGTCCCTCAGTATAATGAGGTTTATATTAGAACCTCGGATTAGAAAATAACACTATAATTAGCATTGCATTTCAAAGTTATTCTAATTTTTTTTAGAAATCTAGCAAATCTGAAATTTTAGGAAATCCATTGCAATTCTGGGAAATCAGAAATTCTTACCAATACTACACACAGATTTTGATTAAAAATTTTTTTTTAACTTTTTAGAAAAAAGATCCTGAAACAATCCAAGAAAGTCTCCCGAAATCCCAGGAAATTTTAGGTAAGGTGATCTCTTTTTTTATATATTTTATTTTTGTAATATTTTATAAATTTTGATGTATACAAAAAAATATTTTGAAGTTTCAATTTTTACTTCCTTGTAAAACAAGGAAGTATTGTAATCCCGATTTTTTTCGTTTTCCAGATTTTGACGGAAATATCCGTTTTGACCTTTTGACGACCAAAAGTCGTAATTCATGACGCGCATAAATAGATTAACGAGATTCTTATACAATCGTTATAAAAATTACGAGGATGTTATGTGGTGTCCACATCAGATTTTAATTTAATAATTTTGTATTCGCTGTAAATATTGAAATCTGATTGTATTTGTATTTAAAATTATGTTTTTGAATAATTTATTATAAATTTTGTAAATACTGTGAAGATTTTGAATTTTGTGGGTCTTTTCGTTCTTCAATTATGTTGGTACCGAGAGCCGTGATACTCGCCCCTTCTAAGTGTGTCCACCGAAGCAAACGGCTGTTTTTTTTTTATTTGCTTCTCAAGTTTAAGATTTTCTGGATTTGATTTGAGAATAAAGTAGACATTTAAGGGGGAAACCTCCTTTACACGGCCGAAAAATACACGATATTCATGAATATTTTTTCTGAAGCAGAATTACTGAAAACACTTTGCAATTTTTATGGTAATTTAATACATATTTTAAAAGTATACAGGAATTTTTTCAAAAAAAATGAAACACTTTTACTGTGTAAACGGTTGCCGCGTTTACATCGTATCACCTATGGAGTGTCTCCATTGTGTACAGTGTAGCGTCCTTAATTGTGGTCTGAAACAAAAAAATCAAAATTTTTTTTTACTTTATGATAGTCAAAGAAAAGGTCGAAATGACATTTTTTTCATAGTTTGAAATTAAAATGTTTTTTTTTCGTTTAAAAATCGACTTTAAATTGCGAAAATAACTATTAAAAAAAATTTTTTTTCAAATAACAATTGTTGTCAAATAGAAGAGAATTTAATTATCTTTCAAATGAGCCGTCACAAAGCCCGATCGGTTCAGTGCAGCTTTCTCGATCGTGTACACAAAGTCGAAAAAAGGTGTTTCGAGTAAAACGCGTATAAAGTTTTGAGCACCTAAAAATACTATATATTCACAACTTAAAGCAGTTTCACGCTAATCAGCGATTCCAGCTCCATAAAGTAGTAATATTCTTGAATAGTTTTACAATCGATTAAAATTATTTCCAAAAAATCGATTTTATCGACCCGATAAAGGAGGTTTCCCCCTTAAGTGAGTAATTTTCTTGTTTTATTTTATTTGGAATTTGTTCAAAATTTGGACAATATTGGATTTGTTGGGAATTTGGATCCTTTGATGAAAGTTAATTATTTCAAATTTTGATGCTTGATTTAAAAGTTAACGGTAAATTGGATAAATTTAATTGTTAAATTGTAAGGTGTAGTAAAATCCGTACTTGCGGCGAGCACCTGCATCGATAACCGACACCTTTATAGGTGTCGGTTATCAGTTTAAACCAACAATTTATTTAAAAGTATAATTTAATTATTTTGATTCGGAATTGTTTTGCATTGATTAGTTTATTTTTGAATAATTATTGGATTTTCGTCGTAACATAGTAATAGAAAACCCACTACTGAGAAGTCTTGCTCTCCGATTGGAAAGCTAGCTGGCACACGAAGGTAGAGAAGGAAGTTGGGAAAATAATTTTTTCTGAAGTCTGTTATTTTAACATGTTTCTTAGATTTTAGCAGGTAAAATGGAATATATTTTTTTATTTGCAAATCAGCAGCATTCGTATGTTAGACCAATTTCTTGATTTAAGCCACTGAAAGACAGTACCTATTCGTAAAAACATTTTTGTTAAAACATTAACAGTAATGGCTCTTCAGATACTTCAGAAAACAGTTTTTTGTATCTCCTGAAAAATTGAGATTTTGAACTTATCTCCTTTTGTCGCCTTCTAACCTCAGAAATCCCAGTTTATCTTCCAATATCTCAATCACTACTGTAGTTTTCGGCAAAACTAACGATTATGAGTAGAGTACGGATTTATAGCAATACGTAACCCGATATTTAGTATGTGGCATATAATATATAATGTGTATAATATCTTGTATTTATGCATAAATTATATGCCGCATACCAAATATTGGGTTACGTTTTGCTATAAATCCGTACTCTAATTATGAGCTACAATATTATTATTCTCACGTACTTACATCTTTAAACAAACTCAAAATATTGCTCCTAGGTTTGTTACGTGCTTCGTGGTTCTGTTAACTTTCAAGTATTCTAAAATTCGCCTTTTTCTAACTTTCGCAAACTGTTATCAGTTATCAGTTAATATTATTGAAATGTCCTTGGCCCAAAGTGACCACTTTAAGCGGATTCTAATGTATTTAATTTTTTTTTCGGGCGCATGGAAAAAAGCTCGTAAGCGCTACTTTATGTCGCTACAACCGATCCATGGATCATAGAAGCATATTTTTTTAAGATTTGATTTTGTGACATCACAACATTTAAAATCCCTTGGACTCCCTCTCACATTTTGTCAAAAATCTGAGATGACTCCCCTACCCTCTAACGTTAGACGTAATTTATGGATGGCCCCTAAAAGCAAGAATAGTATCTACCTATACATACAATTACAATTAATTAATTATATATATTTTTTTCAAAATAGCTAAATGGTAAAGTATATTCTTGCCAATAAAAATTCTTTGTATCTACTAGTTTCGGTTTATTTCTTAACCATCTTTAGGATAATGTGTCAAAACGAGAAAACAATGGTAAATCCTGTTATAAAATAAATTATGATATCACAAAAAGTAAAACACATTATACAATCCAAACGTAATTAAATAATTTGTAATAAAATAAAACAACGTAAGTTTGCTGCAAATTTGAACTTTGCATTTGAAATTTGAACAAATTTGAATCAGTCTATCAAAAATAAATTAATTATATATAATTAAAATTTTATATTTATTGTAATTAATTTATTTTTAAATTTTTAAGTTTTTTGAAGGCACTGCTCCTTGAGTTGATTTTTAGAAGTCAACTCAAGGGGGGCTAGCAGTGCTGGTTAAGAAAATCACTGTTCAAATTATTTTTAAAAGGGTTATTAACTAACATGTGACATCGTTCAGATTTGATATTTTGATATTTGATATTTTTGTGGGGTTAGTTGAGTTGGTAAGTCATTTTCGTCAAATTTTAATATTTCTTGTTTGTTTGGTTCGAATATTTTTCTATTTCTTATATTTTGTTCATTATATGCGACTGATGATCGGAAATAACCGTGAAATAAAGGCCTTTATATCATATTGTGAATTTTTTCATACTTTCAAATATTTTTAATCCAGACCTGTTATCTGATAATTATGTCTGTTTTTGATTTTTTGAATTATTTGATTTTCTACGTATTGTATTATTCTTAACTTTATTTTAATTTATCTACAAATACCAACCTATTACATACCACAAATTAATTTACTTAAAATTTTTATTTGGGTTCATTTTCTAAGATAATAATAATTAACATTTTTAATATATTAGGTTTGATCCAACAAGGCAATAAATCGTTCAAGTACGGTTATGCTCATGCGCAATACATAAAAAGCGTTCCAACTGACAGCCGACTGTTGATATTTATTTTAGTCGTTTTAACCAAACTAGGGAACCGTTTGTGGAACGGTTTATGAAAAATCATTGCGGTATTATGTAAGGACAAAGGTAAAAATGAAGTAGTAATCGTTTTGACTGACCTGAATTCACTAAAATAAAATTAAAGGGAGAGCCTAGAGTTACGGTAAAACTTCGAAGTTTTATTCGAAGATGATGCTACGCCGGTGGAAGATGAAATTTCGAACGGATACATTTAAAAAAAGAAATTCAACACTACAAAATATTGCATGTTTAGCTTTTATTATGATTGAGCAGTAACGGATTTAGGGGGGGGGACCTTATGACACTGTATACTTGTGAAATACTAACCTAATTCCTAATATTTCGTGTATTCTTTTAATTAACAAAAATGCTAATAATATGTTTGGAGTTTTAGCCCTCCTATTGATGTTTTAGTTCCCCTTTGATTAGGTCATAGATCGGATTAATCGCATAAGAAGAATATCGCGACGTTGCGGCAAGAATTAAGTCGATAATACTGTCGTATGGTGAACGGAACCTGGATGACTATCTGACTGGTATCGCCTATAACTTTGAATTCCAAGACAATCGATGAAATCGTGTTTAAAAAACATTTTGACTTTTTTTTGTGACATAATTTATAAAAAATTGTAAGTAAATTAAAATTACTCGAAAAATTAAAATTAAAAGTAAAAAAAAAACTTTTTTTATTTTCAACGCTTTGACTTTGACGTTTTTGTTTTCGACGTTTTGACTTCGACGTGTTTGTTTTTCGACGTTATTGTTTTTGTCGTTTTTGACTTTCGACGTTTTTGTTTTCGACGTTTTGACATGCTACCAGAGTTACGGTAATCGTAACGTTCAAAAAATGGTGAAGTTATGCCAAAGTATTGTTTTCACAGTTACGGCAGGGATGTTTGAAAATTTGAAAGTTTTGATTTGTAATTTTAAATTATTGATTACATCCGTTATTAAATTTAAGTATTGTGCTGAGTTGTTCTGAAAATATTTTTTATAAATTCTTTAATAATTTGGGAAAAAAACAAGAAATAAAAAACAATTAGAAAATTATTGTAACACTTTATAGTTCAGAACCACTAGAATCTATGGATTTTATTTAAATTTTTATATTTTGACGAATAAAAGTGCTTTATTTTGGGCAAGTAGTTATTTTTTTAATTGAAAACTATCCAGTATAATTTTGGAAATATTGAATATACTTTGGATGAGATTGGATATTTTGAATGAGTAATTTGGAATTTGAAATTTTGAGATCAAAAGAAAAAGTTTGATTGGAAGATTGAAATATTGAAAATGTATCAGAAAGTATAAATTTGATACGGTAACATATGGGCGATTTATGTTCTAAATTTGGATTTCTCATTTATATTGAAAAATTTTATTTGGAAATTTGGAATTCGAATATTACTCATGATCGTAAAGGACGGAATAACCCTATTATTAGTAGTAGTATCTTACTACACTGAGAGAAAAAAATTGCTTGATCAAACGAAAAGCGATTTAACCAACAAATGTTTTGCATTGCGGGTGGCGAATGCAAAACGTGCATTAAACTAGTGCAAATAAAATGTTAACTTTTTTGCGTTATTTCAACATGAAAAGTATTTCCTTGAACGTTCTCGTTTTGTTAATTGCATCAAAATTTACTTCACTAAAGCTATCGGTTTCTTTAACAGAACTTACTAAAAGGTTGAATCAACATTCCGCACTTTTCGAACTAACCAAGTACGTATATTGTATCAACCATTTCTGTGCATTCAATTAAACAATTTATTCTATTGTTTGAATCATTTTAGGTTTTTGATGTAACTTATTGTAGTATATGGGGAATTATGGGTCATGTGCCTGGTATTAAATCATCATACAAGCACTGTAAATTGAATGCGTATATTCAATGTTGAATCACATCACAATAGGTGATGTGTAACACAAGGTTATGCATTAAGATCAAACTGAAACTTCAAGACAATAAGCTTGCGCAGTGGCTCGTATATTTTTCAAGCTTCTGCTATGTTCAGTTTGGCTGATTAAAATTTTGCATTGAAATGACATTATACTAAAATGCTACAACAAGACAAAATAATAGTTTCGTTCAAGAATTTCATTCGTTTTCTTCAAATCTAACTATTTTATTAATTCAACGATAATATCGTAGAAGCTTATTTGAACCCATTATAAACATTAAATCAAGTAATATTTATTTAACAGAAATAATATATTGAAACAACATTTTTGAATTTCTTATAACAACTAAAAATCGTTTCATTCAACAAAATTTCGTTTAATTCAACAAGAAAAAATTCAACATTTCAGATTCGTTCAATTCTTCAACTCTTTTCTCTCAGTGTAGTAATAGTAGTACCATATTAGTACCGAACTAGAACAATGTGAAAACCAATCAAGATGCACACTAATCAAAGTGCACATCAATCGAGCTTTACTGTTAGGAGCTTTACTTACTATTAGGAGGTCACGGCAGTCGACTACTAAATATTCGAATATGATGAAAATAGGGCGAATCCGAAGGAAATTAAGATTATTATATTATTTATACTATATTATATATAATATACTATAATAAGTAAATTGTAAAAAATCTACTACAAAAAATTCATACATACATACTTAATAATATTGTAGAGTTCATTTAAGCTCGCCAATTAAAAATTTCTAGAATGCTTTACAATTTAAATTAGCCTTAAGTAGCCGAATGTCCTTAAGGGATTATTTTATTTGAAAATATTATAATATATTATATTACTAACTGTACTTACTAACTATAAAGAAGTATTCTAATCGTTGATCAAGTATACATACATTTTTTATTTTTTGTGCCATTTAGCATTTAGATGTTTCGACAGCTAACTTTTCTGTTCAGCACTAAAGCAGCATTCAGAGCATCACATTCATAAAAAGTTGTCATTTAGCTAACTAGCTAACTAGCTAGCGTTGTAAAATTTGGGCGCAAACTGCAATAATAAAACATAAGAAAATAAGAAAACTGTTTCGTTAACAAAAATTAGACTACCATAATAATTATAAAAACGGACTGATGTGTGGTCACGTTTTGTTATAAGTTAACTGTAAAATTTATTTGTAGTAATCACTTTATTTGATAGTTTCCTTGTAAAGTTATAGCATGTAGTTATGTACCTATTTACTATACTATATAGTTTATTTGAAAACTGAAGTTAAACAAATAATCAAATCTTTTCTGTACTAGATATAATAATTTAATGGTGGGTTATTTATTGTTGCTTATAATTTTAAAACAAATGAGATAACAAAAAATGTCAGAAAATCCTGACATCGCAACCTTTATATTTCTTTACGGATTTGAATAGATTGTATAATATGTATATATAATATTATAATATCCGGGTTTACAGACGCATTCTGGATGTAAGTACCACATATTACATATTATAATATTCAAATTAAAACATTTTTTTATCTGATTAAAATACCAAAATTAAATTTTTACCTAAGTGTGCTCATTTCCGAGTTACCAATTTACCCAAACTAACTTATAATTAATTAAATTTTTTTGTTAATTTTTTCATAAAATTAAGAAATGTTTAATTAAAACTACTTTAAATAAACCTTTTCTCGTCTCATCACTAAATTCCACAATTGGAACATATTAATGTTTGTCGCACCTAAATACGAGAGTCAAAAGTTGAAAAACAAGAAAAAGATAAAAAGATATACAGCTAAAACGGTAGCCAATGTAATTAGTTTAATTTCATCAGTTTTGAAAACTAGTATCAATTCCAAACTTCCAGATTGGTTATTTTAATATCTAATGATTATGAAAAATATATGTTGTATACTAACATGATGCGGCAAATTTAAAAGTTTCTTTTACATTTAGCGCCTTGGCGTCTTTACATTGCAATTAGCGTAATTAAAATTTTGTAACGCAATATTAATTTTTAACTTTATCTTAATTGTGGAGATCTACATATATTTAAGAAATTTTTTTGGTTTTATTTATAAAATTAATTATTTTAATTTATCTCATCCTTACAACGTTAAAACTCAACTTATTGTAATTTTATTGCCCTGTGTTGTAGTATATTAACTTAATTTATTATGTAGCTTATTCTGCTAAGTCGAAATGCCTACTTTAGATGATTATATTTAATTATATTATTATCTAATTAAGTAAAAATATTCATAAATCACGGTAAGACGGAAGAGCTTTCAAACATTCACTTTGTAACAAATCTTCATAATTATTCATTGTTCAGTTTGATATTAGAACATCAGTCGTTTGCATAATCACACTCATCTTCGCTAGACAACGGTGACTTTAGCTCAAACTGTTAATTATTATTGGAATCAAATCAAGACGTGGAATTACTGTTAGATTTGCATATATTTGTTTAGGTTGGGTTCAAACAGCCCACATTTCTTAAAATAAGTAAAAGTTTTAATAATTACTGATAAAGAATTTAGATCGTGAAAGAAAACCACATCGAAGCGGCAGATTGTTAGAACTTGTATTTGTCACCTGCCGGTTTCTCACTAAAAAACTTGATTTTTTAGTTTGATTAGCTACACTGTTAAAATGTTTAGATAATTAAGTAATAGGTAAATTGTAGAGTTTTGCCAAAATTACCATTGGCTACCGAAAGTTTTACGACGTGATGGCTATACGTTAATAATTATCGAACCTAGCTAAAGCAAGTGATTGATTAGTTTGTGGTTTTCTTCAATTGAGGCCGAGAGATGGAGATATTTAAATTTGCATTTTGTTTGACAATCAACATTTTTTCTAAATTATCTCATTGTTTGGTGAATTTGAAAACGACAACCCTAAACTAACATAATCTGCTTTAGTATCTGAAGCTTGAAATATGCGAGCAGCTTGTTAAGATTGTGTCGAATGTTGATACAAGTTTTTTTTACAAGACAATCAAAAGAATAAAACTAATTATTAGCTGTCATACTATTGCTGTTTAATTTTCCATCTAACTAGAATTGTATACATATTAGATATCTGTTTTAATAGATGTACCTGTCCAAAGAACAGTGTAGAGGTAATGATACAATTTAAAGATAAGGGCTACCAACTTTGGGAGAGGAATGTCTTCGGTTCGTGTTATCATGAGCATTCTTGACATTTCTTAATGCGCCATTGGAACAACCGGATAAGTCTGGAGCCATCCAAAGTAATAAAATCGCGTCTTGTTATTTTATATCATTATATTATAAACGGTATTTATTTCTCAAAGGAAATGCTACTACTCTGCTGTTATTGCTGTTATAATGCTATTACTCAGCAATTTATATAATTTTTCAGCGTTAAATTTTATTCTTCACTTATTACCTTATAGTGCTAAACTTAACTTAAACGTTAAAGCTGCTAAAATACAATCGTTAAACACGATTGAATTACAGTTAATAATAAAAAGGGAATTAAAGGAACAGCAATTCAAACACAGTTAAAAGCTAAATTCATTTCTTACCTTTTATCATCGACAGCGGTCGATCTACCAAGAAGCTAATGAAGCTTATGTTTCGAGGCTTCAACCTAACATTAAATTTACTTTAAGTTGCTTTATATGAAAAATAGTGTTTTAGCTTTTTATCTTATTGTTGCAAATTTTGTATTTTGGAGTTATTAACATAAAAGACAGAGTTTGAAACTTGAACGTACAGAATAGTGCAACATTAAAGCAAATGTTTAATTTGTAATAATCTGAAATTTTATTGAATGTTTAATTTGTATAATACCAGTAATAATCCAACGAACAATGGAAATCGTCTCTTAAAGAATGAACAAGATTTTATTGTCCGGATTTTGTCTCTTAACGGATTAAATGTTACATAATTTGTTTACTATATTAGTGGCAGTAAGAAACAAAAATTAAAAAGTGCCACTTTGGTGGCAGCGGTGGGAATCAAGCTCACGCCACCAAGAAAACTGGTCGAAAGTTAAAATTAAAGTTAAAGCTAAAGTTAAAGCTAAAGTTAAAGCTAAAGTTAAAGCTAAAGTTAAAGCTAGAGTTAAAGCTAGAGTTAAAGCTAAAGTTAAAGCTAAAGTTAAAGCTAAAGTTAAAGCCAAAGTTAAAGCTAAAGTTAAAGCTAACGTTAAAGCTAACGTTAAAGCTAAAGTTAAAGCTGAAGTTAAAGCTAAAGTTAAAACTAAAGTTAAAGCTAAAGTTAAAGCTAAAGTTAAAGATAAAGTTAAAGCTAAAGTTAAAGCTAAAGTTAAAGTTAAAGTGAAAGTTAAACTGAAAGCTAAAGTTAAAGCTATTGGTGTTGTCACTTTGCCAACACTTTGTCACTTTGTCAAATCAGATATCGCAATTTTAGAAACGGACAAAGACACCCCATTACAATCAACTTTAGATCTTTCCGTTGACAACGAAATAAATTAGAAAATTTAATTCAACAGCAATTTAAAGCTGATAATAGTAATTTAGGTCACACCAATTTAGTTCAACATGTCATCAAAACCGATTCCCTTCCCATCAAACAACAATATTATCTAGTAAACCCAAAAGTGCAAGAACATATTGATGCAGAATTAAATAAAATGTTAAAATTAGCAAAAGTGCATGGTCCAACCCAATTCTTCTCATGCGAAAAAAAGATAGCGCATATCGTTTTGACGTGGATTTTAGAAAGCTCAATAAAGTTTCCGAAAAAGATGCCTATCCTAATCCGTACGTTTTTTTAGATCGCCTATCTCATTAAATCTGCTTAATGGCAAATATTGCTAGACAAAGATTCGCCCCTGACACTTGGCAGCGATTGTTTGATCAAATTTTAAGACCGGATTTAGAACCTTACGTATTTGTATACCTAGATAATATCTGTGCGTTGGAAAAGATTTGACCCGTAACAGATTATTTATTTGTGTTGAATACTGGTAAATTTGCACTTAAGTATCACGGACTTTTCTTTGCCAGTGGCGCCCTACCGAATTAAGACAATTTTCGTATATTCTTTGAGTCGGCGCACAATAAGCTATCGCAAAAAACTGAAACTTAGCCGACAACCCAACTGTCACGGAGTTGTGCATTGGACCCATAACTTCAGTTTAAGCTAAAGCTGAAGACGACCTATAGTCGTCGTAGTTGTCTGCTTCACGATGCAGGTCTTAAGCCTGTTCCGATTCCTAATCAACCCATCTCTTTCTTGGACATCCAACGTCTCTTTTTCCCTTGGATCATACTTCATGGCACTTTTTGCCGAAAACGTCAATTATCCTTCCTTTGCACATATTCTTTCAATTGTTGTTTGTAATCATAGATCCTGTCTTTCATCGAAAAGATCTGCAGTTGCTCTCTGATATTCTCATTTCTATTCATATCCAGCAATGTACAGCCTTTTACTGGTCCTAAAAAGTTCATCTCTGCCGATGTTCGCTGTTGTTTTAGCTTCTTGCCTGGTAGTTGTTGTCTAAGTCTCGCTTCCATACAGCAAGGTGGGAACCGCCATAACCTTGTAGAATTTCAATTTCGTTTCTCGTCTGCATCGTTTTCCTAGTGCTTGTCTGATAGTTCCGCACATTCTCTGGAAACTAGCTACTTTCTTGGTGATGTCATCATCATATTCGTAGGATGCATTGCAACCCAAGTATTTTAAGTGCGAGACTTGTTTCAAGCAAGAGTTATTTATGTATATCTTAGACCTAATCGAATCTTTTCCTTTAAAATCCATTATCTTTGTTTTTGCTACAGATATTTCGCCGTTATATTTGTTGGATAAGATATTCAGCTGGTGTACTGCTCTTTGCAGATCGTCTTCTGTGACTACAATTATCGCTTGGTCATCTGCTAATAATATTGTATTGAGGTATTTGTTCTGACCGAGGTGTATGCCTTGTGGAGCCATACCTATATGCATAACTATATATGCGTAATTATAGTTAAAGCTAAAGTTAAAGGTAACTTTTCCTGCCACGCAAGTTTTCCATTCGCTCGGCTCGTTTCACTCACCTCGCAAATGAAAAAACTCGCTGGGTAGGAAAAGTTAATCTTTCCATCCTAATAAAACAATATACTATTACACGACTACAGTATTTTCTCAAAATTTTATTTAAAAATGATAAGTTTTTCTTATCTTAGTTATCCAATTTGTTGTTTTTAACATTTTGTATTGGTGTTATTGCGTGATGCATATTACTATGTTAAATTATGTTTTTTATACTATATGCATCGAGTAAATGGTGTAGCCGTAGGTATAAATATTAATGATAGTACCTAATAATAAATTAGTATTTTTGCACTGCAACGCAACTATCATTTAATAATAATTACTCGTCACTAGTGGAAAATTGTTTTTAAGTTAATTTGCGGACATGTTTTTATTTTATTTAATTATTACTTGCACGTAATAATCTACAATCAATCTATATACATACATTCAAATGCATTAAAGCATAGGTAATATTGATAAAAATATTATACAGAGTAAATTTGCTAATACCATAATGTAAAAAACTTCTACTACACCATTTCTTGAAGTTTTAAAATTTGTTTGACAGCTACACACTATGGTTCAGTCTGTCATTTTTTTGATACATTTTTGTATCAGATTTCCTTTTATGAGGTTTCTTTGGATTTTTCTACATTGGAATAGAAATTCTTTTTTCCTTTGTGGGGATGCCCACGATGTTGTAACTAGCTGATAACACGGAAGCGAGAGCGTAGCTTCCAACAAAAACAATCACTACAATGTGGTATAGCTCTCCAAAAGAAAACACAGATTAAACAAAATTAAAGCATATTTAATTTACTCCAAATACAGAAACCAAAAATTCTGCTTGTTGTCAAATTCGAAACACCTGGGAGCCCATGTGTAGCAAACTAATTCATGTATTTGCATATTCTATCCATAAAAAAGCAGTAAGATTTTTCAATTATTAATTTTTCTAACATGTAACACAATAATTTCTATTTAGTATATAATATAATACAGATAATCTCAAACAAAATGAACCTGGCGAAACTTGTAAAATTATGAATCCCCTATCTTCTCCAAGTATTCTAAAAGAGTGGAAATCCTGCGATATGTACTGGAGGGTGTTCCACACCCCCCAGACCCCCCTGTTTACAATTTTGACTTTATATTATTTTTATAATTAACTTTAAAAGTAACACAGAAAGTTGCTACTATACTCCGTGAGCAATAAGGTAATTAAATAAATGTGCTTTCCAAGTTTTAATTTTTTCTAGCCGAAGGTCAAACTTCCCTAATTTTTGCTTAAAAGTTCAAATTTCCCGGTTTGGATTAATTTTGTACATATATTTTTGTCCTAATCTTAGTTTAATGTATTTTTTGATTGGTAAAAAAATTGACCAAACAGAGTGTTTTTTTTTCAACCAAAAAATGAAACGTTGTAGCAGGAGCAGCAGGTTTGAAAATTGATATAAGTTTGAACAAAAATAAATCATTTAGATCAATTAAATTCGAAACCCATGATTGGAAAATTGTGAAAATAATTAAAGAGTGTGCATTTTGATGGAAGATTGGAATCATAATTTGAAAATAATTTTAATCGTAAAATTTAAAGGAACCAAGAATTAAAGTTTGATACAGAGGCATATGGATATGGTTATCTGTTGTATTTAACATTTTTATTTTTGAATGAAATTCAGTTGAGATAGAATTTTCAAGTTAACCATTTATAATAATAATTATTGTTATATTGTTTAATAATTGTTATAATCGTAGATTGATTTTTAACCTTTTGTTGTGCAACCCAATATTATCTTACGTAAGAACTGCAAATCTATACAAAGCGATTATTATTTGTCAAAATCATTTTCTAGCCCTAGACTGGTGGAAAAATATCATTCGGTTATCGCCCTTGGCAACTGAATTATTATTAATTTTGACCGATATTCCGCATTACTTTTGACTTGTAACAAAACGTTTTTCATGTTTCGTAATAAGACTATCTAAAAGGATAATTTATCTAAAATTACTATAAATATCAAATCAAATATTAATAATCCTACGAAATTACAACACAGATTGGGAGTAGGTATTCGTATTTAGGAGCGTTAATGAAACATAATAGGAACGAGTGGAGTTGCAAATAAAAAAAAAATAACCATTATGGTGGCTTACGAAGTATAATCAATTAAAGTGTCGTTTAGAAATAATAATTAAATACCTGAAGGTAGTCGACAATGCTCATCTTTGTCGAACGTCGATAGAATAATAATGTTACACTCAATTTTAAATATTGATTGTTTTAAAAATCTTAAAACATAATAAATCATCTAACTGTTCAACATAAAATTTTTTATCTACGTTACTGCGATCTTTCATAAATATAGCACCGTGGGTGTTCCGATATCGGTATAAATGGCGCAGAAGTGACAGCAACGTTTAAATTCTTTTAAAATCGCATCATTTAATCCTACCCTTATCTTAAACTATTCGCTTTATTATATCGTAAAATAAGGCTCACTCATACTACAATGTAAGCCAAAAAATGCTTGAGCGTCGGGTTATAATTTGGTTATATTGCGGTTAAATTATAGTGCGAATTTAAAGCTGAATGCATTTTGTGGGCAAATTTAAAACTCCATCTGTCATATTATATCGCCGTATTATAAGGCTTCATAAACTTCATATTATTTTAATAAGAATACAATTATCTCGTAATAATTGAAACTTAACGGTGCAGACAAATTTAGTTCCATAGTTTCGCAATTACTGTTAGGAAAAACCAAAAAAAGCAATTGATCATAGCTCTATTTAAAACTCACCACTAGGTGTATTTACGCTTCCAAATTAGATGCTGGGAAGTTGAAGTGATGCAATTAACCCTTGCCCGTATACAAAAAGTACAGTTCTTGATAAAATACACCTATTCGCTCATTATACCTATACGTGATTTCTTTATTAACCGAAGCATTAATAATTAATCGTATTAGCAACAAATCAAATACTTAAAAAACTAAAAATTTAAATTTTCATAAGTTGACTTTTACGGTCGATGCTTATGGCTTAAAAATTAAGCGATTAAAAATATAAAGTGAATTAATATAGAGAAACCGTATAATAAATACATCAAACCTTACGGTTCCTGTTAGGCAATTTAGATCTTCTAAAAAAATTTTCATCATTTTTATTGATAAAGGATTTACTTTAGTAAACCGCGTATTATTATGTCCGAGTATTGTATATCTAAGTATCGAATCTGCCCTCACTGATATAAATATCGGTTCGACCCCGAAGCGTTTCCATAATCCAGGATTTGCTCAATAACAATTTGTCTGTGGGGACTCCTGAATGTAATTGACATTTTATCTACTATTGAGACCTTATCGAGCTCTAATTTTCTTGCTTTCATATGTCAGGGTGTACAGTATCATCAATTATTTACTAGGTTTTCAGTTTAATGTCTTTTGATCAAAGACATCACCGGAGGTTCTGGTCAATTTTGAAGATTTTATTATTCACAAGTGTAAGACATACGTACCACATACAAATTATTATTTATGTGACAATGTCAATCTATTCGGTTGATATGATCCAGTTATCCCTACTCAAGGGACCAACTTTTGACCGCAACATATCATCAAATCGATCGGTAGGATTACTGAAATCCTTCATACTTACGCAATTTATTAATCAAATACTGACAGCAATGTAGTTATTTCTTGTGCAATTATCTTAGAAAATTTACTAAAATTTATTTGTTTTTCAATTATTCCAAACTAAAATAGGTTTTAATTTAATTTTCTATTTATAAAATAATAAACTAAAAAAAAACGATTAATTTAAGATGAAAAGCTTTAAAATAATTACTTTCTCGTTTACCTACTATCTTCTCAGGTTTTCGTCGTTCGGTTAATTTAAAAACAATAACGGGCGCCAGGTGGTTTTAATAAAACACAAAAAGAGAAAAAACTTATTAAATTTTAATTAACAATCATAAACAGGATTTTCATAAACTATTCATAAAGTTGGGTTTAATTTTTATTTAGGATATTAATATAATAAATAATTAAAAATATTAATTACTAGATTACTTAGATTGTGCGGCCAAAAGCCGCACTGGCCCATCGTTCTAAAATAAATCAATAGAAGGTGCAATGTGTATGATAAAACCTGGTGTTTTTAATATATTGATATCGTCGGCTTAGTTAGAAACCCTCGTAAGTCCATAAAATGTCGAAAATGACATATGGCGCTAAAATATTTAAAAAAATTCCATCTAGCAAATCTCATAAAAGTAAAAAAATTACAAACTGATGTTTTAAGCTATATCAAAAAATTTTTTTTACCTTTAACCACTGTTTGTTTTGAAACGTTTTATGTTTCCCCTGTAAAATTGTACAATTTGGACTTACGAGGAATTCTAACTAAGCTGACGATATGCATTTTCCTCCGTTCTAAAATTTCCAAAATTACTGCTCCAGAAAAAATAAAATATTTTTTCCTGCACTAAATGAATTTTGGGGAAGCCAAAGTTCCTGTTGGTTCATTAATTATCCAAATTAATTATTTTGCTTAAATAAATTTCGAAGTTAAATTCAAAAGATAGCCATGTCCATCTAGTTGTCTTCTTGCGATTTCTAAAAGGACCCCGCACCATTCTGCTGATTAAATGTCTCAATGGGTACAACTTGATGTACTGGAGAGTTTCCGAGTTACAAGCACTAAAAGGTTCAGATTTAACATGAAAACTTTTAATTATTTTATTTATTTTTTATATTATTTATATTTAAAACAAATTAACAAACAAGCGTTGATATAAATTGTAAGTAAACGTTAGAATGTAATAATTATTTATAATTATACCGAATTTCTTATTTTATTATTACTGTAAAAGTTTAAATTTTTTTACTTCTTTGTTCATGTCAAATAAATTGATACTGATTTGTATTGTTGTGCTATGGTTTGTTTTGTTGACACACACATACAGTGGCTAACTAAAATATTCGAACCCTTCTATATTAACAATGTAAATTGTACATTTTGAAATCGTTTTTTGATATATAAAAAATCACGTTGACAGCAAATCTTTTTAGACATTTCTTGTTCAAAATTTCATTTTCTTCAATTTTGTACCTATACATTTTTCAATTTTGTCGCCCCGTGTTTGACTGGCAGCAACCCTAAGCAAGACTCTATAAAACACAAAAAATATCGTCATCTCTATCTCTGAAACGGTGCGACAAAATTGAAAAATGTTTATGATCAAAAATGTAGTAATCACGTTTTCAAGAAAAAATACCTACCCATTTTTTCATTTTGTCCCACCGCTTCCGAGATATAGAGTAGATGACAATATTTTTTGGGTTTTACAGAGTCTTGTTTAAGTTAATAGAAAAATGTATAGGTACAAAATTGTCTAAAAAGATTTGCGATTTCAAAAAAACGATTTCAAAATGAGCAATTTACATTGTTAACATAGGAGGGTTCGAATATTTTCGTTAGCCTCTGTATGTCCCCAGTGCTTTTTAAATTCAACATGTAGGTGTCAATCGGGGCGGTCTGCGGGGGCATGGAATGCCCTGCAGTACATCTTTACCAAATACCTCGAATTGATGTAGATTCAGATGAGAAATATTTACCAATGAGGTATTTGGAGGGCATTCCATGCCCCCTAGATTTCCCGGATTGACACCTACGTTTTGTAAATTTAAGGGGCAATTAAGTACATGGTAATTATATATATACATAGTATATAGTTCTATTTTGTTGCACCGATTTTGAGGCACAGGTAGTAATATTTTTGTATTTTACGGTCTTCTTTAAGTCGCTGCTAGTTAAAAAGGGGGCGACAAAATTAAAAAAAGTATAGATAAAAAATTAAAGACAATGAAAATTTTAACAAAAAATTTGTAAAAAGTTTTGTTATAAAAGCGATTTTTATATGTCAAAAGATGGTTTCAAAATATGTAATTTACATTGTCAACATTCGAATATTTTCGTTAGCCACTGTCAGGGCCGGCGTAACCTTGTCTGACACCCTAGGCAAAAGATTATGTTCGCCGCTCATCCTCAGAGCCGGATGTGAGACCCGGAGCCAACATTTTTTAAAAGCTTCTTGGCGTAGTAGGTTTTAATATGCGTCGCAGGCGAAAATTATTAATTTTTCAAGTTCATCCGCCTAGATCAAATGTAAAATTGTTAAAAAGGATGATAAACTGTTATAACTAATTTATTACAGTTTTTTATAACGCACAGGTATATATGTATATGTTACGGTCAATGATGACAATTCGGCCATTAACGTTAATGGCAGGACAATAACGTCAATGCCCAGCTTAGTTGGATATTGACGTCGTTGACCGGCCATTGACGTCAATGACATGCATTTTGGGCAATGTTGACATTTAAAGTTTAATGTGTGGTTTTTACATCATTGTTCGGGCAATGACGTCAATGCCCAATACAGGGTGGGCAATGATGATATTATTATTCTATAGATTCTATTTGAAAGTAATATATTAAATGTGCCTTTGCAATTAATACTAGTTATTAAGGGATACTGAAAAGTTAATTTTGTTAGAAAATATTAGTGATACGACCAAAAAAAAAGGGATTACTCTTAGACAAGCAGCAGCTGAAAGCAGTGTTTTAGGAGGCCACGGTTACAAGCGTTGTCATTGCAAGGGTGGATGTAGAAACCATAAATGTGCGTGTCGCGCAAGAAATCAAATTTTGCAATTCTAAGTGCCATGGGTCACTCCCGTGCTAGAATAAAAATGATTAATTTAAAAAATTTTATTTCATTATTTTTGTTAATAAATGATTATATTATTATATTATAATACGATGAATACAACATATTATGTACGTAAATATCACTTGCCAGTTGGCTGTCAAATTTAAATTGCCATTTTGCTCTTCTTATATTCTATAATAACATCATTGTCCAATCCATTTTGGCCATTAACGTAATTGACCGGCCAAAGACGTACATATCACAATCAAATGAAAATATTTACATCATTGCCCACCGTTAACGGGCGTTGACGTCAATGGCCAGTCAATAACGTTAATGGCCAGCGTAAATGGGCATTGACGTCATTGCCCGGCCATTGACGTCAATGCCCAATTTACGTCATTGACCGTAACATATATATACAATAACATTTTAAAAACATTTTTTTCTTTAAAAACAAAATCGTTGGCAATTTCACGGCTGCTCCCTCCTCATGAAAGTTGATTCCGCACGTCTTTTATCTTTCTAATCTTAAATTTAAAATTTGATCTTCAATTTTATCCAAACTCAAATAATCGAATCCAAAAGAATCCGTTTTGTCAAGATTTTGGAAAAATTTTTAATCTAAGATAATATAATTATTTACTCATCAACAAATAAATTTACTTTTATTCACAAAATAAATTGGCAAAATGCCTGGTTTCCCCACCTGCTCGTTGTTGCCACCTCAACCAATTGGTATGAAAACAAGAAAATTCAAAATGTTTACAAAGTTTTATAATAAAATTATAAATTTTACAAAATAAATGTCAAAAATAATCAAAAATTCAATTAAGGATTTTAAATAAACTTTAGATAAAACTTATTATTAAAATAAATAGGTTTTAATTTATGACAATGTAATGTAAACAAAAATTCTGAGGAAGACTAGTGGTAGTCGAAACTAGTACATTTAACAAAAATGAAAATTTGTGGTTAGTGGGAGATAAATTCGGTTACATTTATTTTTGTCGCCACGTACAAAACCAGTGAATTCTCCGAAAACTCTGTAGTACCTACTTCAAAAGCCACAAATTCGGCCCCAACATCGATTGGTACTAGTTATTTGTGCCACCCATACATATCCTAACTCAAAAAAAAAATTTGACTTAAAAAAAGACAACCAAGAAGCACTTCTGCACATTATCATCTATTTTGAGAAAAGTTGGACTACGATTTAGTCAGTCTTCATCCGACTTTTCCGACATAAAAAAGGAGTCGCATTAAATTTTGATTATTATTGCAATGGATAAAATATAAGTTAAGTTAATTTTATTTCTAACACTGAATAGCATTAATTTCTTTTGTTTTATTTATATGGACGATTACGGTCTGATGCTTAAGCGCGAACTACTGAACAGAGAACCCTGTTTCGAACCTGAGTGGGGAGCAAGAACTGTATTCTAACCGTCCTCCCTCGGTAGGCAATGGCAAACCACCGAGGTAATCTGTCTTAAAAATTTTTCGTCGCATGAAGTGCTTAGCCAAAACCCACCCTGGATTTTCTGGTAACTGATTGCTATTGTTTTATTATTATTACGATAAACACTTATTAAATAATGTTAATATCTTGTAAGACTGCAAATACTTGCGAGAGAAATTTTAATAGGCAAAAGATACTATGTAGTTAAGAAGTATGTACGCATACCAAATTTCACGTTAAAATCATTAAACCAAATTTTAAAATCATTATTTTACGTATCAAATTCATAATAAGCCTGTTAGAATTAGTGCTGTGCGTTTAACTTAAGGATGTTTAATTTAAATGGGATATTCCATACCAAATCGACCACTTTCGACCCCGACCCTTTTCGATTTAGCTGAAAGTTTTCCAACTTTTTCTACACTATGAAAAACGGTTCTCAGAATTTTTTCAAATTATATTACCCAAAAAATTTGCTTTTTTATTTTCAATTAGTTATAACTTTTTCAAGAATTGATCTTTCGGAACTGCATTATATTGAAAGTTTTTGTTTTTAAATATACTTTTCAAAAAAAAAATACAAAAAAATTTTATAATCATAAACTCCATGAAATTTTCGCCTTTTTTGAGAAAAACAGTTATTTTCTCGAAGTTCATCATTTTTTTTTATTTTTTATTTACCAAAAATAACTTCAACTAATTCTGCGATTATTCCCGCTAATCCCAGAGTGGGCCGATCTTTTTTTCTATTTTATTATTTGATTGAAAAAAAAAGAAAAAAAAGATTGAAAAAAAATGTCAGCTAAATCAAAAAGGGTCGGGGTTAAAAGTGGTTGATTTGGTATGGAATACCCCAAATACAGTGGCTCAAGAAATTATTCGTACATTCCTATGTTAACAATGAAAATAGTACTTTTTAAACTCATAAAAATCGCTTTTATAGAAAAACTTATTAAAGATTTTTCGTTCAAAATTTCATTCTCTTCATTTTTGTTAATATGCATTTTTCTATTTTGTCGCACTGTTTTTGAGTAACAGCGACTTGAAAAACATTCGGTAAAAAATTTAAAAAAAACTCTCATAAGAGCAATGTTAATTTTATTAAATTTTTTACAGAGTCGCTGATTTTCAAGTCGCTGTTACTCAGAAACGGTGCGACAAAATAGAGAAACGTATAGAAACAAATATAAAAGGAATGAAACATTTTGCAATGTAAAATCGATTTTTACATGACAAAAAATAGCTTCAAAAGGAATTACTACATTGCTAACATAGGAGTGTACGAATAATTTCTTGAGCCACTGTATGTCTTTTGCAGGCAAGGAAACCTACTGGAAACGTGGCTTTTCAAGCTTTACATAGACTTACTTTTTTTAATATCTCAAAAACTTTACCTACCGCAAACAAATAGTATGTATGAAGAACGAACTCAAAAAAATATAATGTACAATTCCACAAATTTTAGAATTCGTTCCACTGTGAGAAGGCTGTGTTAAATTTGATGCTTTCGTTAAACAAAAATAAATGAAATATTTTACTCTTCAAATATTATTTAAAATTTCAAATACCCCTCAAAGTATAATTTTACCAAAATAGCAATTTCAAAAATTCACCCTCAAGAGAGTTCATACCCCGCAGATTCTCCGGTGTGTACTGCCTTAAGATCGATTTGTTCTAAAAGAATAAGCACACAAACCTTTGGTGTTTAGTCTGGGGGTATGCAATAAAAAAGGGGTATTTTATACTAATTACAAATTCGATGCATTTATAGACAAATTGAATAACTCGGTTCAAAGCAGAAAAGATTTTAAAATTAGAAAAAAATTAACTTAAAAAAATTTTAAAATAAATATATTAAATAAAGTGAACAATTAAAATAAAAGCTACTAATTTTAAATAATGGTAAACGAAAAATATTAATAAACAAAATATGAACTTAAAAACATTTGAATCGGCATGCTGTACATTGTACAAATTATCTCGGTGTCAAATTTCCCCTTGTCTAAATTATTTCTATATTGTTAATTTAACAAATCTATATTGATTTTTATACATTTAAATTTTTTTTGCCAGTTAATTTCTTAGTCTTACATAATATAGTACTACTTTCCTAGACGAAAACTTTCGTATAGTTGAAATATGTGATAGCTTATACGATTTAGAATGTGGAATATACTATAATATAGTAAAAATTGCAAATAATTTGGTACTTCAGATGCTGCAGAGAAGTTAATAGCCCACTCGAAAGTGTTCCAAACCTTGTGCATAAATTGTTCAATCCTTATACTATTGCATAATAATATGTATTTATACAAAATAGACATCAAAATTTTAATTTTAATTTTCAACTGTTTTTACTATTAATATTTTATTAATCCTATCAGTTGTGCATAATTAATATGATATTTATAAATATAAAAACTTACTTTTTAGACGGAATGCAAATTTTTCTTCGAATCTTGAAAACAGCAGCTCCTCACGATATGCATAGAATTTTATGTACATTTTGGTTGTGTCGCGGTTTGAATTCCACGTTAAATTTATAACATTTCCATTTCTAATTTTTTTTAATAATATTGCAAGACTATAGAAAATAGATTTTGACCGAGCAACCGCGATATCACGTTATTTGTAAAATCGCCCCACACAATTACCGTTCTAAATGACATCTGAGTATTTTGTAGTGATATACTGCGTAGCTATTCTTGTCAGACACCTACTGAATTTTTCGAAAATATTTGAAGGAGTAAAATATAATAGGTAATATAAATTTGGTCAAGGTATTTATTCTGTATTTTTCTCTTAAGCCAGAAATAGTTTCGTTGACTAAAATTCTTCGTAGTGGGAGTCAAGAAAATGTTTTCTAAAAATTATATAAATATTATATTTTAATATGATATGTACGGGAATTTTTTTTGATATTATCGGGTGTTGACAAAAATTTAATATTTATTGGAGCCAACTGATTCTCGCGCTCATCGGTGAGTCATGTCTCATAATTTTAAGGCACCCTGTAGATATAAACTTGTAATTTTGTCGCTTCTCGAACCCGTTTAATTTCTTTAACTGTAAAAAAGCGTAAAACTTCATAATATAGCAGATGTAAAGTATTAAATGTGTATTAATATTTGAAATGTGTATTGAGAGTATCAAAAAATTAATTAACATAAACCGAAATTTATTAGTAAAATTATCAATGTGTTTTATCAAGTACAAACCTAAGCTGTCAACTAAAATTATGTAAAATTTAACCGTTTGATTAATTTTTTCAAGTTCAATTGATCATTTCGAGAGTGTTCACAATTTTGAATACACGGATTTTCGAAATGCTTTAAATTCTTTGGACTACTACATATCAAATGCAGGAATCGATTAAGTCTGGTCGCTCTAGTAGCGACTATGTATCTTTCTTTTTTTTTTGAAATCTTTATCTTGATTTAAAAGCAATTGTGGGAATAAACGAGATTTATAGTATTTTTGTTATATTATAAAATGTTGTAATGGTTTGTCCTTGCATTGTTTAAAATTCTTAAGCCGTTGATGTATTTTATGATATTAATAATATTCAGTTATTACAAGATTTGAAAACAGGGAACGTTATTAGAGGCACCTGCACGATTTTAATTACCAACTTTTTTGTTATCTTACAAAAAATCTTCATAAAACCAGTAGTATTATAATAAAAACTTTGTTTTAATTTTAACTAATTTACAAAATGCGATTATACATTTTTTGGCTATAAATTTAGCTTTTTGCTTCCGAATACACATAACGTTGTTGTATTATTATATGTTCATCCTGTTTTTAATGATATGATACTTACTTACCATAAACGCATTAAGCCTAATTAGAAAGGATAAATAAAATCAAAATTTTAAATTTGTATCAATATTTACTTCATAAAATTATTTTACATGTACACACGACAATTTTACATCGTCTACTTAATATAGTTGAGTTTAGGTACCAGTATTTAAAAATAAGTAGTGCCTAATTGAGTTTTGCGTTATTATTTTCATATAAACTACAGAAATAAAGAAAAACTAGAAAATTTAACAAAATATTTTTAAGTGTTTTGGTACAAAAACATAAATTAAGTTACAGTTTATGAAAAGCATTTATGCATCGTAATGACAAATTTTTGCAAATACTTTGTATATACATTTTACAATTTTCTTACACAAACGTAAATTTTACAATAAATCCACGTTTGTTTATGTAAATAACATTTTTTACAGAAATTTATAGCACAAACTTTTTGATAACTTTTTGGAAATTTCGTGCAATGGTTTACGTTTTTGTACTTTTCTTTATCAACGTCACACTATGTTTTCATTATCTTCGAAATATTTAAATTATGCAATTTTATTTTTATTAAGTGCATATAAATAACTGAAATTCTTTGGCAGATGTATAAATTATTTTTTAAACTAATATACACAACATTATTTACAATTTACAATTTAAAATAAAGCACACATTTATATACAATCTATGTATACATATAGGCATATGTACATTCCCGATATAATTTAACAAAAGGAACACGCAAATAATTAAATTTTTTGCAAAAAATCTAATAGGAATTAATGTATACAGTCTAAAATGGCAGGTGTTAGTTTCCACTATCAAAAAAAAAAAAACTAAATCTATTTTGAGCACCATAGAAATATATTTTTATAATGTTGTTTTATATTGCAACTAAATTTTATTTTGAAAGATCTATTAAAGTAATAATAATTATAATTTGGCACCGGAAAACGCAAAAGTTAATTTTTCGCAAATTGTTAACAATAAAATAACTTTCGAATTGCACTGTATACCTCGACAAAAATCGTAGCCCCCCCAGGGGTTTAATAGATCTTAAAAAATACTCACAGACTATTAACCATTTTTTTCTGATTTAACGCATTTTTGTGTTGTTGGAAACAAGTGAACTTTTTAAGTAACGAAAAAAAATTATTGCAATACTTAAAAACGTTCGGAACAAATTTATAAATTAATTAATTATTTTACTATAATATGGCAATTATTTAATTTAAAATCACATTGTCACTCACTATTAGTCCGATTCGTATCGCGTTCACCTCACTATTTGTCCGTCTCCTCGCTCTGTTTTACCTCCAGTCCGTTAACCATTTTTTCTATACTTTTTAAGTCACTAGGAGAATTGGCTGTGTCTGTTTTTGGCGAAGACGTGTTAGGCCGAACCGGAGGCGATACGGAACTTTGTCGTACTTTTCCCGAAGGAGAATTACTTAAACTTCTTGTATGCGAACTAGGTGTAACTGTTTCGAATGCACTACCTAATGGTGAACTGTTTACGCCGGATGAATTTGGTATCGAATACGGAGCAAACCTATGACTACTTTTGAGATGGTTGTGAATTGGCGATGTCGGCGATAAGTGGTGACCTGGTCCTGGGTGCGCCAAGTTGGAGTAATGAGAAAATAAAGCAGGATGTTGTGCCGCTAGTGCAAGTTGAGCATTAAAAAGTAAACTAGGATTCATACTGGGATTATGTGCTCCCGTGAATAGACTTAAGGGAGGGCCGAAATGCGGTCCGGTAGCACCCGGATACAGTCCGGGAGGGTAAAGGTAGGGTAGTAAGTGAGGAGGTGGGTGAATTGGAGGTCCTACGCTGATGTTGGGTGACGGATACTCTCCGGCCGGATTCGACGGACCCGGAGCATCTTTCGGAGACGACGCTTGAGGTCGAAACGCCGTACTGACTGGCGATTCCGAACAGCTCGATTCAGAACCGGAGTCATCGTGAAAACGTCTTCTGATTAAATCGTCGTCTTGACCTAATCGGAAAGAAAATGATTAGTGACGTTCACTTTCGGAAGGTTTAGAGTAACTTACTGGAATGATTTAGAGAAGTCGAAACTGGAGTGGTCGGATGAATCGAAGGTCTAGGACTTTCGGACGTTCCAACCACGTCTAACTCGGAGTCGTCTGTTTTCGATATTGTACTACTGTCGGCTGACATTCTCGCAGGTAACGGATGGGAAATTTTATCTGAATCCGAACCGTGTCGTGCAGCTAACATGGCTTGTCTGTAACAAAAAAAGTTTTATAGTGTCCGCTTTAAATTTATGGTAAAGGAAATTTTAAGCAAATGTATGTATATCGCTTACTGTAAATGCAAATTAAATGAAGACCCCTAATCTGCACCCTTTAGTTTTGACCTTATATAAATGCCAACCTTAATTTGATACTGTTAGCAGCATTGTCACCCCTAAAAGTGATCTTTATTTTGTGGTTCGGTTTATTTAAAATTAGCTTTCTTTTAGCAATCTTTGAATAAGATCGAAAATCGCATGCAGATTACAATGTGCTCGTTGCATATTTTACCCTAACGGGATAAAAATGCAAAGCCGAAAATTGTTAGCAAAGTGATGGATGAGGGTGCTTTCTACTTTGTAGAAAATTAAAAGGTTGGCATAATGAAAGTTGTTTTGGGTCTTCGTGATACAAATTTACCATTCAAAAATGTTGGCACTTACTTGTGTTGTTAAACGTTATTCCTTTTATATCAAAAGTTTTGCGACAATAAAAACTTAAATTGTGCTCGAATCGTTTTAAAATTCTTCTACTCGAACGATTTTATTGACTGCGTTCAATAGATGTTTCCGTTTATTGCGGTCAGTACGCTATTGTCGCGAATAGGAAGTAAGAATTGCATTCACAAAGGGTGTGGAAAATTTTAAAAGGGTCAGGGTGACTATATTGCAAAAGGGTAAAACGTGGCAAATTATAACAGAGTTTAATTGACTTGCTAGGGTGATAATTATAGATTGCAACCTTTAGACGGTTTTTACGGAGCGTTTAATTCCAAATAATTTAGTTGAGGTATTCGTTTGAAAAAAGAAATTTAACAGGAGGAAGTCTTTAGGTTACTTACTTTTTTTCTCGTTTCCCTGCGCCCGTATCTCGAAAACCTTTTGCAAATGGATTATTGTCTATTTTGAGTTGCGTAATCTGAAACAAAAAAGAAAAAACGTAAATAATAATAATCGCAGCTTGACAATGATGTATTTGTTCTATTAACAAAAACTTTTTGTTAACCTAACAAAACAAATTAAAAATTTTTGTTTTGTCAACAAAAACGTATATGTTGTGTTTTCTTAAATTGAAAAAGAGGAGCTTAACGAATATTATAATTTATAAAGAAGAAATTTAAAAAAATCCTAATTTAATTTTTAATGAACTAATTAAAACTATAATTAACTTAAATTCAAGTTGTTTTTGTATATAATCGCATAAACAGGATTAGTGGCCATATTGTAATATACGTTGGTTCCGCTCGATACTTTTATCGTTATAAGAAACAGGAAATTTAAAAAGTCGTACAATTTTTTACGAGAATTTGACTGATAATGTCACATCGAGAAAAATATATCTGAATGTTTTGTTTTATGATTTTCTTTAATTATAACGCCGATAACTTGAGGTAACCACATAAACATATTAAAAATACAAGATATTAGTTATCTCGCATTAAAAGATCAAACTATAAAATTGATAATTATAAACTAATAAAAATCAATTATAAAAAAGTATCACGTTTCACTATCCTATCGAAATGCTACCTCATTTAAAATCTGGTTACTTCTTGGTGCTTTATTATAATATTCGTATCAACGTACTGTTAACACCGATTAAGTAAAAAACTTGTTTTCATTTGGAAATATTTATCGTATATTATACGAGGTCCTGGGAATTCGTACCAAAAAAATTACTTACTTTTTCATTTTGATATGCGGTTACGGCTATGAATTCTGTTTCTTTGAAAACGTACGACCGAAACGTCGAATACGGAAGTTTTAAAATATCGTTCGCCCTGACCAGGTGAAACCTGGGCTGATATTTGTGCATCGAGTTCAATATCGTCTGAAACAAAAAAAAATCTATAAGTGACACATTCATACAAAAGAAAAGAAAAGAAAGTAAAAGCAAAGTGTCTACAAGTTTGTTAACGTCCTGTATTTTAAAAACTTAAACTCATTAATTAGTTCAGGTGTACCTATGTCGCTAACAAGAACTCTTTGATCTGTCAGTGTAAACCGGTCTTTAGATAGCGGTAAAAATTGCCTTGATTCTACATTGCAATTAAATAGTATACCTACCTACCTATATCTGCATTTTCTGTTCTTTTTATTCAGATAATGCGCCTCTTAGCGAGCATTTCATTGCCTGCAATTTACAAGCGAAACAATAGATTTGCCGGTTACCTCATTTTTAAAGCAAAAAATTATTTTTCTCCAGAAATTTGAATTAATTTAAAATTCGACGAGTCCGATATCTTGATGGTCGAGGTGCTACCTGTTATACTTTTTTTCCGTATCGACGAGCACCACTTTAATTAAGTCAAAAATTTATGAGCCAATAATGGAAATAAATCCACACTTCTGAAATTCAGACGAAGGAAACAACTTTCAAAGAGAAAGACAGCGCTTCCCAGGTTCAATTTTTTGAGTTATTTCCAATTGTTCGGTTATTTAAAATATTGGTGAGATAGAATCGATGGCATATGTGAAGTATCTCGACCTTGTATCAGCGATATTTAAATGCAAAAGCGACGTGTGCGTTCAAAAGTCCAACTAAGACCACACAGGGACGGACTAAATCCATACACAAATCATCAATTGAAGGAAACCAAACCAGTTTAAAACATCGCAGTGTTTCATACTTCCATTAGTCAATAATCACGACTTGTTTAAGACTTCTGTGAAAGTTTGTATGAATTGAAACGCCGTTAAGAATTAATTTGATGCTTAGGCTTACGTGTTACCGTACTACGATTATTGATTAAAGGCTATAAATATTAATTGCATTTAAATAATTGCTATTCATAAAGATAATTACAATTTTCTAATAAAATTACCTTCCTTAGTCGATGATCGCTATTATAAATTATTATCCACCAACAAAAAATTTATTATATCAAAAAAAAAAAAAAACAACCAACAACGGAAAGGCGTTTAGATGTAACAACCAGCGGTATCCGTGATGAAGATTTAGGTTCATTAGCACGCGACATTAGTAAAGACGACAAAATTTATCATTACTGGTTGCTATACTAAAAGCAAATTTTTTACTCCTATTAATTAGGCAGACACAAAATCGATGTAACTACCTCGAATGAACATTTCCACAATCAAATAAAATTAATCTAAATAATAACTTTTTCCCAACTTCTTCAGTTTTTTTAAACTTCCCGCTTCCCTTCCAAAGAAAATATCAAAAACAAATTTTTCCCGCGTCTTAAGATACCCAGCGGTCGATATTTTTCTCCGCGATGCTAAAATAAAACAAAACTTTGAAACAAAAGTCAAGTTGCCTTGTGAAAAACAATTGCCGACAAGTTTCTGGGTACACTGTTACCATGGTAACGCAATTTTGTTTATTGAAATTGTTTTTCCAAGAACGACTTTTGTTTTATTTTATTTTATTTTAGGAATTAAAAATAAAACTATTTCAGGCTTACAATGACAAAACAAAAAAAGGAGGGGGTATAACTTTTTGTTAAAGCAATTTTTTTACATTAGTACCTGCGACGGGCAGGGCGGCGCTACTGTATTGCCGCTGAAATATTACTGCAGTACAACTTTTTCAAAATTTGTTAAGAAAATGGAAAAAATTAAAATTCCGATTATTATAAAATGTTTAAGTAAGTTTACTCTGAAAATTTCGACCATTTACGATCGGCAGCGATAAAAGGGGTAATTAAAAATTTCAAAATTTCGCCCTGAATTCAAAATCAACATTTTGCGTTGATATCGCAGGGATCAAATACCTCTAAACAAAATAAAGAATTTATAAATAAGAAAGCAGTTCATTGCTTTATTAAAATTATAATGAGTTTATAGGAAAAACAGAAACAGTCCGATAATTACAAATGAGTCACAAAAATGACATTTTCTCCGAATAAAACATTCTCAGGGATCTCAGGGATAACAACAACAATCAATCTCAGGGATAAATTGACACGAAAAAGAACTTCTCTTTTAAATACAATTATTTCTAATGTATACTGGAAAGTATTCATTATCCCCCTCCCCAATTTGACAACCAGAAGATTTATGTACATGCACCCCCCAACACCAGTAATTCCACATTGCTGTCTAATGATTTTTAATCCTTTATTAAATTTTTATGACAACATCTAGAATAAATAGTAATAAATCAAATTATTGATATAGGCAATTTATAAAAAATAGTAACATTCTGTTTTAATTTTGTATAATAATTTTTTTATCGGGAGTCGAATCTCCGTAGTTTTCCACTTATATTCAAAGGTAGATCAACATTGAAAGTAATGAAACAAATCATGTTTCAGACCTTTTATGCGGCAGACGCTTGACGTTATTATTATCAATAATTAATCGAAGTTCGATTTTACTCGAATGTGATTTGACGTTTCCTCGTGACATAAAATTTTAAACCATCAACAAGTTCTCCTGTTTGAGCTGTCTGGAAGTTACAATAGATGCAGGGCCGGATTTACCAGTAGGCACCACACAATTGAGTAAATACGATAGGCGCCTGAAGTTATTACACACAAAAAACAATCCTCCCAACAATTTTGAAGTATTTATTACATCAATTAGAGTAAAAATTATATCAAATTTAGTAAAAATTACTTCAATTTTTTCTCTGTGTCACATCCTCGCAATCATTTTGAAGTAAATATTACATCAGTTATAGTAAATTTTATATTAAATTTAGTAAAATTTACTTCAAAATTGGTGTGCGGCTGATTTGAACTTGAATTATAGTAAAAATTACTTCAAAACACCAAAAAAAATTTTCTGTCAAGCCTGGGGCGCTAGATTAGCTAAATCCGGCCCTGAATAGATGATATTGCCATTTGAATAAATAGCATCAAAAGATGCGCTCGAGGGTTTTCCGAACCTCTCTGAACCCAGGGATTTTTATATTTAGTGTAATTTTATAATAAAGAATTTTCTAGAAAATATTATTACTATTTCATTAATTATTTCAGCTAATCAGGGCTCATAACCTGTTATTTATTATATAAGCTTATATCAATAAAGCAATTGTTTAAAAATATAAAACACTTCTTGGTAACTTAGGTCCCGAAAAATCTGAATCCGCCGCTGTTTATATTTCTTTAATTTCCGCTTAAATGAAAAATTCTTGGCGACGAGCCTGTTTAATTGCGATGCCAGTTTTAATAATATTTTTATGGCAGTTGAGAAATATAGATAACAGTTTTAAAGTCTTCTGAGGTGTTGTAACTAACGAGTTTTTTTTATTTTAATTAACTTGATTTTTATTAGTGTGGATTAAAGTTGTAACTTTTACAACCACAGCGACGATGCCTCTTCACTCCGCAGTTTAAAAAAAATCAAAATTTGATATACCTAACAAAATAGGTTTTTGAAAAATATATAGAACAACCGCTGAGTGTATTTTTGAGTGCCGTAATTTTGCCGACTGATACTTGTGTCACCAAAGCTCACCGAAATGGCAGAGATAACCTGCGGTGCCTAATTAACAACCTGGTACATACCAAATGGCATCGACTCCAGTTCCGCTGACAGGTGTTTTTGAACTTTCCGACCGACTACTTGCGCACAACAACTTATTAAATTAATATGGATTTGCATAATTAATTAAATGTAACACGTAACCTCGTACTTTCTGTAAACTTGGTGAAACATTAACATCGCTTTCTTATTATATCTTATCTAAACAGGCACGTCTGTCTGTTTTAACTCGAGTAAAGTAATTGTTAACATCATTTCAGTCATTCAAATTACAAGTTTCCTATTTTTAATTACTTTTAGTCTTCTTAAAAAATCAGACATCACCACGAAAATACTACAACATATTTTTATTTTTATTATTTTTTTTTTTTTGAATTAATTAATTCATTTTATGATGTGTGACGTGATAGGTTATTTATCTTATTAAAAAATATGCTTCTTGTTTCTTTTAATAAACTGTCATATATTTGATTGTGAGTGGATATAAAAATTATAAAGATAAACTAATGTGATAAAATACTTACTTGTATGTTAAAATTTTTTATGTTCTCACAGAAGCTAACAATAAATTTAATCGTGAGAAAGATTTTTCAAATTTCCCGTTATTTAACAAAATCGAATGCAAATAAAAATAACTTTTGGCGAACGTATTGGATCAGGAGTTTACATGATTAATTGTGCAAGGTGCACGTTGGTTTACATAGGACGAACGGGCCTAACGTATAATTAATGTAGATTAAAAAATCGTGCGCTAAATTGCCAAGTTGTGAATTTATCAAGATTAAAAAATTAACGAATTAAAAATTTCAGTGGATTGTTCAAACATTTGCATTTTGAAATTTGATAACTTAAAGATATAAAGAGAAGATACGGGAAGGCACCAAAAAGTGATGATGAAGATAAGGCCGAATTAAATTTGGTTGGGAAAGGTGCACGAGCTTCCTGGCCAAGGATGAAGGTTCCGTAATGAAGAAGCGTTTTTGGTTTAAAACGAATTGAAATAGTAAGTGACCTTTAAGAAGAGCAAAATTCTGTTATCGTTATTAAAAATCACAACTGGTTTTTTACGTCGTCGTGGTTTATAAAAGCCAACATTAAAAATTATTTATCACAGTATTTAACGCCACATAGTGTGAGTATCTAGGTATGAAAATTACTTTTACAAATAATTAGCGAGTCAGCGCATCTTTCTGTCTGGTCATTTGGCACAAAACATGAATAATTTTCACATTTGAATTCACAATCGAGCATCCTGTTAGTTTTTAAAAAGTGCCGCAAAGTAAATCTATCTCTTGCCGTCTCTACGAATTATCCTTGCTCTATCTCATTTACAAACTCTTATAGACAAAAGAATTTAATTTTTTTTCTTTTCAACTTTACGATTCTCTTCTTTTACACACACACACACAAGAGATGGATTACTTTATTTTCTTTTCTGAAGGATTACGAAACATTTAATTCTACATTGAGCTGTTCGGATGGATAGAGAAAAATTAAAAAAAAAGTTTTGCTCGAAGAGAAAAACAAAAGCTTCTGTTGTGGAATTTTTGAGTTTTTATAATTTATTGAAACAAAAAGAAAGACAATTTAAATTCTGTATATGGCCGATACATAAAACTCGTATTTTAATGTAACATCAAAAAGACTCTTCTAAGAATTTTTAATGTTAAAGAAATAATAAAAACGCAAGATTACGATATAATTTTGCTTCTTTCCAAAACTTCAATAAAGCCGCACTATATTATTTAACATTTCAACACCA
This sequence comes from Cantharis flavilabris, assembly GCA_949152465.1. NCBI lineage: Eukaryota > Metazoa > Arthropoda > Insecta > Coleoptera > Cantharidae > Cantharis > Cantharis flavilabris. Next base: position 11,907,498 of record OX424438.1, read on the forward strand.
GTTAAGTACTACATTATCACTCGTCTTGAATATATATGTGCGTTTGTGTTAAAAGGATAAGCAAATCAATTCGTTTTTCAGGTACAAACCACACGGAGTCATTCGAAAAATATTTGAGCCACTCTATTTGTTATCTCTACAGTAGCGTCTAGATACTTCACAATCATTACCTTAATGTAAACTGGTGCCTTTAGTATAAGTCCTCGCCGCTAGATAGCCACCCATGCAACTGTACGAAAAACAAGGTTTTAAATCACCATAAAATAATTAACCCGAGAGGTGAACGCAAAACAAAAATCGGCAGTACAAAAAATTTAAAAAAAATTTTAACAAAAAAAAACTGGGGCAAATAATTAAATAACCAAGCTTAGACATTTAAATCAATACTGGGAAAGCTGCGATCTCCGACACATCTGAAACCTCAATACCTCCTTTTAGCAACCCCTCAAGCGCATACGAAGCTAACTAACCACACCGGAAGTTCAGACATCGATCCTGTTCTTCTTACTTCCGCCTTAATGCTGCGTTCCAACGTTAAAAGTTAGTAGAGTATTACGTAAAACAATTTATTCTTGTCCAATCTTAAATTATTTGTGAAAAATTTTTGCAATTTAAATTTATTTTCTTTTTAAATTTTAAATTTATTTGATTAAATTATATAAAACATTTAAATCTATTCTGATGTGCACACGTACTTGAGTATTCGATACTATAATTGAATTAAAGACTTAACGTAATCTTCGTGTAAACTAAAATAGCTCAATCCTTTGTAATCCTTTGTATTATATACCTAATACCACTCTTTTTATCGATATGTATTGGCTTACGTGTACAACTACATAGTAGGCGACCCTAATTGCTCTCCCGAGGAACGCCGCCAATTGGAATTGTATTTGAATATTAAAATATTATGAATGAACTGTGCGGAGCACCTGTGGGCACAAGCATGCAGAATAATGTAAGACAAGAAGGTTTTCGTCTCCGCATGAGAGATAACCTGTCTCACCGACGACAGCTACGTCTACCAACACAATAAATTAAATACCAAAAAATAATAAAACAATGTATAATAGGTTAACCCGAAGATGCCAGAAAATAAAGATAAATTATAATTAAAATAAGACGTTTAACGAGTGGAGGTGAGATGGAGATTATTAAAATTAATACGAGAGCGAGCGCAAAAATACGATTCTTCGAAAGATAGAAAGAGTGAGAAGGGGGCGTGGTTAAGTGGCGCCAAGGTGGCCGCAAATGAAAGTACATTCTCTGGTATAATTTTATTCGAAAAGGTTGCCTGCGTCGCTTCTTTCTTAATGATCTCGCTTCATGGTTCAAGGAATTTAATTTGTAAAACAAATAATAGGTTAAACGCTGTCGTGTCCTGAGAATTTAAGAGGTTAATTCTACTACAAGTTTAAAGATTTAGTTAAACTGCATAAATCGTTAACTTTTAACTATCCATAACCATAATATACCACGAAATATTTATTTAATTTTGTCAATGTGTACTTAATTATCTAAATTTGCTCAAAATTAATTTGATTCCTTAACGAGCCATGAACTTCCTAACGATGTTTCAATAATCTTTTGCCCAGGAAAAACATCTTATTTAATTATAATAATCAAGATTATAAACGCATATAACTAATTGCTCGTTGTAAAATATTACGATAATAAGAAGAAAGTGTTACTTATCCAATTACAGCAGCGATAATCAAATGTTATCTTCAATAATTATCATACACGCTATATCACACAGTAAATAACATCTTTTTTTTTTTAATTTTAATTTACTGTATGTATGTACTATAATATTATAAAGTTAACTACCTCACACAGCCTGCCATTATCCTTCCAGTTTAAAACCGTGCAAGTGCGCACCTAGAAATGATAAACTCAGTTTTGGGATAAAAAATGTTTCATATTTAATGACGTTGTAAATACAACTTTAGTTTTTTTCCGTGTAACAATGAGTAAATACGCTGCTATTTTATGACTCGGTCAATTTTTAAATATCAAAATTGAACCGGTACTGCATAAAAGTAATAAAAATTACGAACGGGCGTAACTTAATCATATACATCATGAAATAACATGCAAAGATGAATCTCGTTAATTCATGCATTTTAGTATGTCCAGAATGAGTTTACTTATTCCGTTAATAACTTATTTATATGTGAAGAGTAAAAAATAAGATTAATAAATTCCATCTATAAATTATTGTTCCATTAATTTTATAAATTTATAACCCTGAATCACTGCAATTATCCTATGAAATTCCCGAAGCTACCAATAAAACCTGAAGATGGTCAACTGTCACAACTTTTCCAAGCCAGTAAAAAAAATGATTAGCAAATATGTTACGCGTCTACGTCTCCGAGCAGGAACTTACGATATATGTGCAATCTTTCATCCTGCATCAAAATTTCTTTATTTAGAAATCAAATTAAAGAATGAAGCCATGCAAATAATTTTTTGACGTGATTTATTACGTGAAACTACACTAATACGGCATGCAAAACCTATGATTTCGAAATGTAAGCTTCAAATTGTTGTTTTTTTAAACGTCAAGTTGGGATACATTGTCCTGAACGTCATGTTATCAAAAAAAAAATGAAATTTTATCTCAGAATAATACACGATAACAATTCATTTTAAATGCTTAGAAATTAAAATGGTCAAAATAAACACTCACATAATGGTCACAGTCCTGAGGTCCAGAAATCTAGAAGTAAAGAAAGGGTTTAATTTTTATATTTTTCTGGTTTTGGTTCGCGAAGTTTCCCGTCACCTTAAACCCGCCCCTGCTTTTGCGCCATCCATCGTTTGAATAAAAATAAACATCCTTTATAGACCTACACAACCGGACCAAAATGGTACCCTGACATTGGATGAATAAAAAAAATTAAAATAATATTATGTTATTGCATTAGCAAACAGAACAGCCACATTAGGTTAAATGGTAAATAATCTGTCAAACTATACGTCAAGTGCTGGCTCTTGGCCAATGATATGTTTCTATTTTGGTCGGGTGGTGTAGATCTGTAAAGGATGTTTGTATGCTGATTGTTATAACTACAGATTTATTTTGTAATAAGAACGTTTTACTAACCGGTGAATTTTTCAATTTAAAGTTACTGCAGTGATTTTCAAGAGAAAAAAAAGAGAAAAGGAGATTGAAACTTGGCAAAATTGTTGGTTCTAATTAAGAGAGCTTAAATTTCCATGAAAGGCCACTTTTGTTTTCTAAAGTTGCTATTAAGGAAAAAAATTAGCCAAGAATATTTCCGAGAGCTTTGAAAAATGAATTTAATGAAAATTCGCCTTTGAAGCCGAACGTTTGTATACAATAAAATGTAAATAAATTGATAAAATTAACGATTAAAATGAAAAGACACGAAAATGTTACTTTAGCAATAATAAAATTAAAAATATCTTTGTCGGTGCGACGTATCAAATTGACTTGTTTGCTCGTTGATATACTTCAAAGGAATAATTATATTCAACTTTTACTTCAAAGTTTCCTATAGTTTATAAAATACGCCATTGATTTTGTAGCGTTTTGATATCTGCAAAAACTTTAAATTTACTGTTTTATCTGGCAGACATACCATAGTCGGTGTCTTTCGTATTCAGGTAAAACTCTGTTTAGTGATGTCGCCGACTTTGCGGTTAATCTCTTCTAGTGATGACAAGTATCTTAGTGCAGTCGTAAATAATTAGAAGACCAAGGTTTTAGTTTTTAAACTTAAAAGTCAAGCATTTATATTATTTATACTATAGGTCTGTCCTGTCAGGCGCCCTATGGTGTAAAACAACAAAAAAACTATCCCGATTTTAGGTTCACCGCTCAACTGATGCCTTGTTTAACATAAAAATTTTCATGCATAAACATGAACGAATGATTAGTAGTACTAAATTGGTAGCAATCAAGTGGTCCCAAACACACGAAACTGTAAGGTGTAAATTAAAAAAAAAAAAATTGAAATTTACCGAATCAAGACATCGTGGTGCCTTGAGCTTAAGATACTAAATTTTCTTGTTTTGTAATTGACCACCGTGTGAGCTCATCTCTTAACTTGTTAGATAAGGTACCTACGTATAGTGGCATCTGAATTTAAAATTAGTATGTGGCGCCTATTTTTAAATTACCTAGCCAGCTTGGTTTTTTATTATTATTTAGTTGGAGGTATATCATAGACAAGCCTGGGATCCTGAGAATGAACTTTCAACTTCCAACTAATTAAAAACGTTAATTTAATAAAAAAAAAAGGAACTCGATTAAAATCTCTAATGTTCTTTTTCTTCCTTCGGAATAAAAAACAGATAGATCGGATCTGCAAAAGACAAAATAATAGCAAGGATCTAAATTATCCTACCCACAAAAATGATATCGTTTAATTGTTATCTATAAAATCAAAGTATTCCTAGTTCATTATTTCTACATTACATTGTAGTTAATACCAAAGCTTTAAATAATTTTAACCACAAATCATTTCATGGTCGCTGGATTTTGCACACGTAAAAGCTCTTGGCGTAATTATTAAATAATTCTAAAGAGATTTAAAGTTTAAAAAAAGGTAAGTGGGCCTCGTCAAAATAAAGCCTGAAACATTTAGTCATAAAATTTTCTTAAATAATTAATTTTTAAACGACGAACAGACACTTTATATGAATGGAGCTTTGGAGACGTGACTGTTAAAGATCTGCAGAAGTGCAGAGTTTTTTGTGGTTGCCTGTTAATGATAGTGGCTGGGATAAACAGAGGTTCATATACATAATTATATGTTTGTTTAGCAGACAGCTTTGGGCGTAGTTCGTACTGTGATGATTGATGGCGCCATACTTGCCACCCGTGCCAACTGCTTATTTTATAGCCAAGTCTGGTTTTAACAATAAGGGTGGTTCACCCACAATATCTTACCTTTCAAATTGTTGCACATCATTACCCAAAAACAATCAATTCGACAGCCGGTCCAAACTGAGGAAATTAGTCGTTCTTATCATAACAGCCTTGAAAACAATTTAATCCTTCCTTTATCACAAGGACCTCCTACATAGTTAAATTAGGATAAATTAAAATGAACCCTCTTAATTCCATACAATCTCACGTTAATCACATAACAGCGGTTATTTAATTTGTCGTGGTCGTCGAAGCTCCTCCAGTTTTAAAATTTTTCTCCAAACGACTTTTTTTTAAATTAAATTATTCTAAATCATCGTCGAAGCTCATAAGTAGAATCTACTGTAGTTAATACGTGTGCACATATTTGGTTTAGTGGCTTTTAAATTGCCGCCATATTTGAACAAGGAATTGTTTACTTAAGAATCAATGCAGTAATAGGTTTTGATGCTTATGAAGATTTATGGTTTAAAAAAATTACGTTGTTTAATCAACTGTAAATTTGACGTAACCTCTTAATTTGAAAGATTTTTAAAAAATTTTGACTTCCAACTTTTCGGTTGGTACTAAAAGTAAAAAAAAACGTTTAGAACTCCTGGACAAAGTTTACGATATTTATCGTAACATTTTTAACCTTATCGCATTTTTAGGGTTGCATGAAATAATTTTAATACACAACAAGAGTACCCAAGTAATAATTCTAAAAATTAAGATTACAAAGTATTTTTATTATTACGCATTATGTAGGTACAATATTATTTTCCGCATTTTTCAACCGAAAAATATCTAAATTAACGATGATAATGAAAGGGAAATTTTTGAATAAATTGCTTAAATAAATCTTTTTTTGTAAATCTAAAATTGATTCCTATCACATACCTACATGGATATATTGTAATAGGGCTACCAGAAACATGGCTAAATCACGCAAACCAAATGTACGTTACTGTCCAACAAATTTAGCACGAGGATTTGGATTAGCATTTACATGCCGAAATTCAATCCACGTTTAAAACGGATCGCAAAATTGTCCCTTTATTGACACGAAAACTGACGCCCTTCCTTCTCGCACCGATTCGTGTCGTATTTGGTACAACAAGAACAACAAATCGTTTAGCAAATTTAGTCTGTGTTACTTATGCTACTCATTTAAACAGTTTCGATATTCTCTTTGGATCTAGTTAAACATTTCGAGGAGGTACCCAAAGTTGTATTTATCTGTTAGTCTGAATTACACACCGGTCCAGATAATCAAACAACCAAAAGTAAATAAAGCAAATTTAATTTTTGAAGTTTTGTCGAAACATTTCGACTCCTAACTTGTGTGCTAATCAGATTACAAGGAATAATTCGTAAGGTCAGTATTTTATGTTTGGATATATTATAAATAGTCAGCACAGGAAGGTTTTATAATTTTTTTCTTTGCTGGGGTCCGTGCAAAACTTGAGTTTATCAGATGATCTAGATGTGTCCGAACATTTTGATAAATGAATGACTCGGTTAGTCTAAGCTGTTTTATATATTTAGTATAATACTAACAAAATTTTTTGCTCGGCCTATCGGTCTCATCGAGTAGACTATATTATATTATTCCACTACATACTATTATAATTTTCGTAATTTGCGATATCGCATTGAATAATATTGGTAATAAATATTAAATTTTGAATTTGTTGTTATGATTATTTTATGGGGTATAATTTGCAAAGTTTTGTAAAGATTACAATTTTTCTTTTTCTTTATAAGCCCGTTAAACTACACCGAGATAATCTAAGCAAAGGTGCCGCCTTATTATAACTAGGCTACTCGTATTATGATTTTGACAAAGCCCAAACTTGGTACTTAAAAGAGTATTAAAAGCGTTTTGAAAACATTATTTTGCGGTAGCCAGAGAATACTTTCAATGCTGATATTTACACCTTTAAGCATCCCATTGTATTTAAGAAAAGGTCTACTTCAGTAAGTTTTTGTACCGTTGTCAAACACATAAGCACCTGTCTTTCGGCAAGTTTGACCACCGTGAATTTTTTGTTTTTCCCTTTATTTAATATGTAAACACTCGAAAAATGTGCTTCATCTTTGTTTTCTTATCGCCGTTTAAAAAACAGATTAATAGAACCGAGAGAAAGATGCCAGCAATTACCACTACTTAAGCGAACAAACACTTGGTACATCAAAAGTCGTTTTTGCAAAATCAATCTATTATTTCTTTAGCGGATTGTAATGCTGGTCAGCGGCAGTCATGAGAAGCACAACAGTTGTTAAATATTTGCCAAGTGTTAGACTGGGAGTTCGTGAACAAATATAAACAGGCCGTTTTTCTCAGGACGATAGATGACCCTCATGATCCTAACTTTCTTGATTTTTGTTCGAAAAGTTTAACTGATTAAAAAAGTTTTCTTCACAAAATTAAACCAAACTGATGGCTGGAAAGCAATTATTTTCGAATTGGAAATTATAAAAGAGAAGAACATTGATTGATTTATGATGGCTTCTTCAATTTAATAAATCACAACGTAAAATATTCAAACAGTAAATCTTTCGAGCAACAAAGATAATTATGGTGAAATGAAGTAGCCCATTTTTAATACTACCAATAATTTTTTCTGTTATTATAAAAAATAAATTACTACTCGGTCGGCCATGGTAAAATTTTACATTCAAAAATTATAAATTATTAATAACAACTTTGCGTTCGTGACCTGTCTTTATGCCAGTTTTAGCTAAACCTATGTCATATCACTTTGATACATGACACCATGCCAAGGTGTAATTTTTCACCTCTCACATGATTAATTTTTTAGCCAAATAACATGAACTATAGACTTGATTATTATGGTGTTTATGAAATATGTTAAACGTCCAAATTAAGTATTTTTTTAATGTATTCCAAGCCTGATTAATGCGATTCGAATGATGTGGACTGCACGGGGTGCCTGTATACAATGTTAGTACATTTTGGAAAACTTATTAAAACAACAGAAATTCTCTCTCAAAATCCCGCCGACAGAAGTTACAGCTGATGTCCGTTCAGGGATTAAAAGTTAAAACTTCAATAACAAAGCAATATTTTTCCATTTTAAATAATTTTAATTAGACTTCCATTGAAATAACGATTGGTCGAAAGGTTTTCATTTGAACTTTTGTAGTATAGGTATTCATTATTTTGGTTTCGTCGTCTCTTTGATGTGTTACTTTTCTATTAGAAAAGAATATTTTTATGCTTTTGTTTAGTATAAAAATTATAAACAACGGTCAAAGCATCAGAGACTGGATATAAAGTAAAGAGTCTTGTATCAACTGAAGCGCGAATATGCTCAGGCTGCTAGACCGAGAGACAATTTTTTTGTTCATCGCTTATTTTTTGGCTCATCGGTTCGGAAAGTCAAAGAGAAACCGCCATGACTAAAGTCTCACCTTTATAGACATATTACATAGTGTAAAATAAAATGATAAAGTAGGGCACACAAGAGAATTATCAATCATGTCAGTACTCATGGGGTGTTGATTTTCTTTAAGACGCACATAGGCGAAGTTTTGGAACGTTAAACTTTACACCATCAACCCTTTCACGTTTTTTTGTGAAATATGATTTTTTAAGCTATATAAGGAGTTTCATAAAAGTGCGGCCGCAATAAAATAGAAACCTTTTGTGTAACAACTTTAGAGAGGTTTAAAGAATTTTAATTTCCATAAAAAGGGTTGCTGAATAACGAACGAACCTTTAAAGCCATTAAAACTAAAACATAAGGTATATTTTAAAACTGACGTCCTTCGTAAGTTTCTTTAAAACGACATAAGTTATGTTTGGGCGGAATATAAAATTTCCAAAAGGGTTGAGACTGAATTTACATCAGAAATTACATTAAAAATTTTCTAATAAGCAACTTGCCCATTATCGAACCACGCAAGGGTTGAACCTTATATTTATACAACATATTTTCTCAAGAAATTAATTTCGCTGATGAAAAACCAAGAACCCTCTATCGATTATTTAAGAAGTTATAGGAAGATGGTTTTTTATGTGCAACAATTTGAGAATGTTGTTTTCAAAAATGTGCATTTCTAAAATCTAGATAAATAAACCCGATAAGCGGTCGTTAGCTCAATAATGACTTAATTATAATCTGTAACTTATTGGTGGAAGATCACGGTTCAATCTTTACTATTTTTTGTAAAATTATCTGTTCATTTGGAAGGTTCGAAAATAATATTGGTTAGAAAATTGTTTGCAAAAACCTAAGTTCCGAGATTTGGTGTTTACTAACGAGACTTCCCTTCAAGATCCATACTTAACGCATAAAAGTGGAAATAGCATCAATCGAAAGAGATTCCTTTTCCGCGTTCAAAGATATCCAACACTTATTATTTCCACTTCATATATTAGGATTTAATTTAATAATAATAATAATGAAAAATAGGAATTTAAAAAATGTTTATTTCCCTAGCAGAGTGCAAAGCAAGGACCCTTACTGATTATGTAAGTTTTCACAGATATTTTTTATATATTTTGTATAAAATCAAAAATATAATAAATATTGAGGAATTATGGTAGAATTCCCAGAATTGCGAACTTTCAGTTCAGAAACCAAACCAGGAAATAATTAAAATAAACTATACAGATTAACTAACTGTTGGAGAATTTCTCGATATGCGTAAATTTGAGTCAATCAAAATACAAGGAACAAAGTTTTTATTTTAAGTTACTGGAGCATTACATTATGATATAGGTATAGAATTTTAAAATATATTTAATGCAAAAATTTTTGTTTTACAAATAATATTTGTGTTTAATTTAATAATAATTGTGTGCAATTAAACAGACACCAACATTAATATACTGAAACTATACTTTTTTTCTATTTTCTTTATTGTCTGACACAAGAATTATTAGTTTAACTAATTATCTTAGCAAATATGACGACATTTTTATTAAAGAAAATCATGTGAGCACCCAAGCTAAAGCTATCGCACGTTGCTAAGCAACAACACATTACTTTTACAGCTTAAAATTACCAGTTCAAACTTGAGGTTGGAGGATAATTTTATGATCCATCACAATTTAATTTGAAAATTAACTGGTAATGGAGGCTTGTAAATCTTGAATATCGCGGATCTGATTCGAAATGACTGCGCTATATTTAATCATCAAGAATTCGAAACGTGGTGGTACCCTGTATAATCTACTGGCTTTAACGATGCATGGCAGGCAAATTAGTCGCCATCTTATAATACCAATGCAAATTTCAAAGCCGTAAATTCATCCAGTAAGCTAAATCCGTGGTTATATGCTGCTGTCATTTTCCAGCTAAAAATTGGATACCTACCTAATTGTTTTTAAATTATAAAAGATTTTCATAAAAATGATTATTGACCTAGTAGTTAGGCCGATCAACTGCCAACGGAAGTATTGCAAGTATTTAGAAAATGAAGGTAGAAGAGGTAGTATTTCTCTATTTCTCAAATTTACGGTCTTTGAATCATTTTCAAATATGTTATAATATTTATTTTTAAATAATGTAAGTACAAACCTGTGTTTTTATGAAAAACAAAACAAGAAAGTTTAACAAAAATAAAACAGTAGCAGTGCTAAGTTGATTTAGAGCCTACACCATTCAGTGTATCATAGAAATCTTGTCAGCACTTTGCGAGAAGACGATCAGAAAAATTGCGATGTCTTTCGTCATGGTTTGCATCCTCGACATTGCAGTTCAACGCAATACAGTCATTAAAATCTTAAAAATTGATATTTTGTTTCTACGGTGGTCCTTATAGTGTCAGATTAATTTTTACGGTTTAAATTTTATAATAAGTGTTCCAAGTCGCTAACGGTGAAATGATTGTAATGATACAGAATTCACTTTGTAGCGTTCCGGCATTAACCTGGCAACATGGCAATTTTAAAATTTATAAAAGAAATTGTATTTTCGATTTACCTTATTGTAGGTGGCGCTCGTGACGCTACTAAATGTCAACAACATGGGGGTTCTATTACGTACACTTGATGTTGTTTTAAGTTTGATTCTGAATTGATAATTCCACAAAATAGAAATAGAACATCAAATAAATGCAAACATTTGGTTTATAAACAAAAAACTTTCTATACCAACTATACGTATTAGATTAACTTAATATTTTTCCGCGCTGCAAATAATCGCCGCTAACATTGTGGTTTTAATCATATTTTTCATTGTAATTGAATTTAGCCTTCGGATGAATGTCAGTTTAATTCCTTGCAGCTTTATTTTGTTAACTGGAGTGTAAGTCTTCAACTTAGTACTAGCATTACGATTCGGTTATTATTTAAGCAATATTTAATCTCATTTATTTTTTATTTGTGTTTATTCAATTTTAAAGCAATATTTCAATTTTTAATAGTTTTGTTTGTGTAAAAGCTAGCTAAAGGCCCAATTACACGGTTCAAGTTGATAAGTGATTTAGTTAAAGTTAACTTAATCGACAACATAGTTTTAACTAAATTTTACGTGTAAACCGTTCATTTAAGTTGTAAGTATTCAATTTTATAGCTTGTGTCAAGTAAAACTTTCTTGATTTTTGAGATTTTTGAGAGAACTTGAACCGTGTAAACAGACCTTAATATGTAATTCTTTCTACGTTGTTGTGAAAATTCTTAACGTTTATCTAACAAAACAAGGTGATTTTTAAAATCATCGTGTTGGCAATTTTACTGAACAAAAATTGAATGCAGTATTTGCAACTTAAGGTAAACTAGTGTATTGCTATATCATTTGGGCGGAATTTCTGCTAAATTTTAAAGATAAATTGACCATCTGCCGCAGTATTAAACTTAATTTCGCGATATTCTATACCAACTATATTACAATTAATTTTCTTATCTAAAATTTAATTATTCAAATTCAAAAACAATCAAAATTACTTAATTAAAATTAAATTACACTTTAATCGTTTAATAGGTATACCAAAACTCAAAATAGATCCCAATAAAAATTTCAGGGACAGACAGGAGCGGGCGGCAAAAGTCCTGGTTTCCCTACCTAGCTGTTTTAACCTCTAACGTCATCTATTAAGCTCGAAAGAAAATATATTATATCAAATTAATGTAAAATTGAAACTTAAGAAAATATAGAAAACAACTGCAAATGTAAATTCAAGAAAATTAAAAAAATTCTAAACTTGAAGTTATGTCATTTTTACATTCTTCATAAATTTGTGAATATACCCACTTTGTTAAAAAGTATCACGCAATTTGATTTCAGTTTTCAATTTTACATTAGATATTTTCTTTTAAATCAAGTTCTTGAAGAACATTAATTTCTGAAAAAACATTAATTGTAGTTAAGAACCATAAAACTAAAGGTATTTAGCAGATTGTCTTATCGTTAGCCGTTATCGCGCGGTCGTGAACCAAAAGTGATGCAAAGAAGTAGGTTATTCGCCATCCAGTCTTATATGGTTTGAAAATCAACATTATATAGCATTAAAAGGAAATATCAAATGCTATAAAATGACAAAATGTAATATTTTCGCATTGCAGAGAAAATATAAAAGTCAAAAACTGAAACTTACAGGTTTCGGTTCAAATATTAATGAATTGATCGGCTGCTCTATCAATCTATTTTGTTTACATAAAGATGTATATCTTTACTTTTATAATCAATAGTTGTAGTTAATATGGGTGTCCATAAGAGTTTTTGAAAGGGGGAAGGAAGCAAACTCATTGTGTTTTAAGTGCTAAGTATCTACAATTGAAAATATAAAATATATAAAAATCTGCTACCCCCCCTCCCTATATATAATTAATTAAATATTTCTTAATTAACTAAAATTTAATCAAAAATAAATTGAATTAGTACCTATATATAATTAAATAATAAATTCGTATGTAGTTAAATAATAAAGTAAATATATTAGTCAATTAACTGTTTTGCCTTGCATGCATTAAATTATATATAATATGAATTTTGTGTCATCTAACCCCTTGGAATACAAACATGAATCCGATGCATGGTCGTAACGTTGGCAAAGACAGATCTATGTCTATTTTAGGTATATGGGGTAGCCAAATGCTTTTTTAGTATAAAATATTCTATTAGATTAAGTTAAGCACTTAATGCTTTGATGTACCAAACCCTATCCGAAATTAAATTAATGTTTCAATCCCCGTCAGGCTCACCATTATTTGAACTATAAAAAAAATAATATTTGCTAGAAAAGAATGTAACCCAGAGTCGGACACAAATTCGCACAGCTACCCGGTGTAAGTCAACATTAAAAGTAGTGTAAAAAATAGTAGGTTTGTATTTTACGTACCTACGTGTGTTAAATGCATAATATATGGCTGAATGCATGTCTTATTCAAAAGACAAGTTCGCTCCGCCTTAGGGCGTGACGTGATCCATTTAGGGGTGCTTTGGTCTAGTATGCAACCCTCGACCCTTACACATTTGTATACTATCAGACCAAAAAATATATCCAAAAAATTATCCGGAAATAAAATTTTTTGTGGCTGATTTTTTATTTCCTTCGCTCAATATTATAGGTTTTCCACTTGATATTTACTTGATTATTAAAAAAACCATTTAGTTGAGTGTGTTTGATTAGACATTTGGAAAAGTGGAAGTTTTAAATAAATAGATATTAAAATTCCATTTGGAGTACAATATTCTAGATTGGACGATAGAGTGTGTCTTTGTCGAATCGTCATACTGTAATTCGGTGAAGGGAAAAACCAAAGGTGTAATTACACAGTAAATGTACATTTTTGTCCAACATTAATCGTCATATAACTAATGCTTAATAAGAGTTTAATGAAAATGATAATTATCGTTTTCAATAATGCAGAGCACAAAATTAAAATCGATACAACCATCATCGTCAATGCTAACACGGTGTTTTATACTTTTCAATGATGTAATGTGGTTTGTATAAAAGACAAACAAGTTTAAAAAATTATAAACGCAATAATACTAGAAAAATAAAATAAAACGAAGATATAAATTGATAGAAAATTGAAGAAGCATCGCATGTTTTATAAATATCCTCGTGTTAGATACAAAAGAAAACCGACACGTTTTCATCCCTAAGGTCTAGTTTTCTATACAATTTTATATCTTTGTAACACCCTATGCGTTTTAAATAAGGAATTTTCTTTGTACGAGTTTAGTCTTTATTTCAGGTACTTAAACGGCTTCTTTTGGTCGTTACACGTTAGTAATTTTCGAGTGTTAATACAACTACGAAATGGCCACTAATACTTCGGAGGTGTTTGCCTGATGTTTTACTGACACGCAATTCCACGATATATGGAAACGAATATTTTAGTCATGAGGATGAAAATGTTTATGACCAAGGAATCAAAAAAAAATGGTGTCGATTTTATTTTAGAAACGCACGAAAAATAACCTGCAATTAACGTTATCTTTTCATTCATCGGCGAAATCACATAACGTTATTTATATTGGTCATCCAAGAGTATAAAATATTTTACACTTGGCACCTGTTTAAGTATTAATTAAACTTCAACGAGTTTAATTGACTAATTTAGTTTATATTAAATGCCGAGTTGCTCGGTGTTGGCATTTTTTGTCCATCTCTCAGAGACATCACAAAAAAGATTTTATAATGCCCGAGACATGTTTTTTTATCGGTAATTGTTTTATTGGGTGTGATAAATTTTTAAAATAAAATTCATGGCTATGAAACCAACACGAAAACTTCTCTGTGGTACTTGAGGTGTAAATAAAGAGTGGGTGAATGTGACCCCTCATTGGTACAAGTCAGATAATCGTTTTTTCCAAACACAACTTTTTAGGAAACTCGTCCCTATGGCCGCAGCAGTTCAAAGATTAAATGTGGGATTAGTCGTAAACAAGTAATTTGATATTCTAATCATTTTGATATTATAAAATGTAAAACAATAATGATACCGAAAATCTATAAAATTTGCATGTAAGAGTTTTCAAATCACGAATTACAACTTATGTATTAAATTATACATTTCTGTATATTAAAGCCATACATTGGAAACTTGGAACTTCGGAAAATTATATTACATCGCGATGGCGTATTCCGCAAGGAACACAATCCAGAATGGCATCATTAATTTGATTTTTCACTTTGAGTTACTAATTCCAAACACCTCTTCAAATATAA
The DNA here is from genome assembly GCA_949152465.1 of Cantharis flavilabris. NCBI lineage: Eukaryota > Metazoa > Arthropoda > Insecta > Coleoptera > Cantharidae > Cantharis > Cantharis flavilabris. Next base: position 11,922,535 of record OX424438.1, read on the forward strand.
ACAAAGTTTGAATTTAGTTGACGCTTTTAAAAGATTATTTTTAATTCTCCAAAAATTATTTAGGTTATTTTTCTCTTTCTCCAATTTTGCACACTTGATTGCAAAATACAATTGTATTTGCCAAGTAGTTTTTGACCTAGTAGTTAGCTTGATCAACTATTAATGCTAACAATTAAAATGAATTTAAGTTCTTATATTTAAAAAATAAATAATAATTAACTAACTTATGGTTTTTTTTATTAGATCAAACCTATGTAAATTATTGAACTAGTTTGCGACAAATGATATCATGTGTTTCGAATTTTGGATTCTCATCAGGCAAACCTGGAATAATTTATAACAAAATTTCATTTAAATTCAATTATTCTATGAAATTCACTTTGATAGACCGAAATATCGTAAAAAGCTTGCATCTTAATAAATAAATAAAACAAATGTTGTAGTCACACTTTTACTAAAATTAAAATTAGTCACAAAACTAATACATTAAATACCTTGAAAACATGTTTCGGTCTATTAGACCATCGTTCAGTTCAATTGGTTCAGTTCAATTAAAATGAAACATGTTTTCAAGGTATTTAATGTATTAGTTTTGTGACTTATTTTAATTTTAGTAAAAGTGTGACTATACAACATTTGTTTTATTTATTTATTATTCTATGAAAGTCAAACTTATTTTATTATGAAAATAATAAAAAAAATTATTCCTGATTTGCCTTATAACTAAATAATCAAAATTTATAGAGGAAACAATCAGTTTCAAACAAAATAAAAGCTTTACTCTATATGTCAAAGTTAAAAAGTGTTACTTTCATTGAACGCAATTATTGATATTAAGCTTGGAAAGTTAGCAGGCATCACTAAAGGGTTTAGTGCCGTTCGCTTATTCTTTCCGTTAAAACTTCAAAGCGTAATATTTATTGTTAATTAAATTTTCACGTTTTGAGAAAAACATAGCATATTTTGTTTAGAGAGTAAAAAATAATGTATACTACATGTTATAGTTATAGCTCATCTGTAATTGCCTGATTCCCTTCATTACGCTACGCTCCGCTTCGCTGTCAGTCGTACAAACTTGTCACAAAAAGTCAAACGGGTGCTATTAATAAAATGATATACTACTTTTGCAAAAAATCTTCAAGCACTTCAATTTTACTTTACCGAAATACACATTTTTATATTAAATTCAGTTCCACAGCCATCTTTTTTTCATTTTCGTTTTTTTTTTCAATCCGATAGATCTTTTTTTTCTAAATAACAGCATAAAAATTTTTTAGCAAAATTCAATCTCTCAGTACCATCCCGTCTATTTTTTTAGGTTTTCCAATTAAAAAAGATTTATTAAAGTAAAGGAAAAATAAGAAGCTATCATTAAAACAAAAGAATCAAAAGAAGAAAACAAAAAAATCGGAAACAAATGCCGATAGAAATTTTATATAAAAATTTGTTTGTTGTTTTATTACGAATTGCAGTTTTGCTTCATAATATAAGATTTTCTCTGCTATATAGAAATAATTTTTATTAATTTCAGAGATGCAGCGGAGGCTTGTAAAATTTTATCTATGTCAAAATGAGCTAATTCTCATTACCGCCGGGACAGACAGATAATACATATTTTTGCTGAAAGACTACTTAATAAAGTCATTTACACAACATCTACACAAAGCTGCTGCAATTCAAACCGGGGGGTCTGGGGGGTATGGAATACCCTTCAGTACATTAGTAACTGAGCTAATTAAAAAATTGAAATAAAGGTAGGAAGTCAATTTCTTTTAAATCATTAGCATTTCATATTATCAACAGCAGTGTGGCGTAAAGCGTCCACGTGCAGACTAGAGAGCGAGAAATCGCGGTTCCAACCTGGTCGCGCCGAATACACTGCTGTAATCTAGCAGTTATAATTTGTGCTTTCAAGAGTGAATAGGCATTTGTTAAGCTAAAGTATTTTTACCAAACTAATTTTATAATTTACTTTATTGTTAGATCAAAATTATATAATTGAGTGGGTATAGTATATTCTACATTGGAACTTTGAATATAGTCCCCAATTAGACTGTAGGCATATGTAAAATTCAAAAATAGTAAATCATAAAAAAATAAAATCTCTAAATCAAAACAAATCAATTTTTGTTTTAGTGATTTGTTTTTAAATCAAAACTTTTTTTGCATTATATTTATTGCTATTTATTAACTGTGTTAGTCAAATTCCTGTTTATGTTTCAAAATAGTAACAAAAATTTAATGAAATTATTTTATATTATTTTTGTCTGATTGTTGGTTTATAGCATAATTAGAATTATATAATAATGAATTATTCAATTGATAATAAATTGCAGCGCGTGGCGTTTTTGCCGAAAATGAACAAACCGTGATTTTTAATATAAAATAAAATTAAATAACGTTTACAACAGAAAAATCCAAATTTATTGAATTTAATGAGCTTTTACGTTAATACAAACTAAAGGATTTTAATAAACACTGTAACCACAGCAGTGGATTGGTGTGATCGCTGGTTGAGTTGCAGGACGGAAATTCTGGGTTTGAATTGCCAAATGGCAGAACGTCAAGGTTAAAAATGAACAAAAATAGTACATTTTTTGTATTTAAAAGTATTGATTCATTAGAGAAACAAAAAAGTTTTTTTTAAAGGCAATTCAATCTCAAATCTTGAGCCTGATATCGGAGCACCCTTTCTTTACATTGACATTATAATATTAGTACGTGGGTAATCGATGGATAATAACGCAATATGAATATTGGTGTTCGGCATGAAACGGTGATAGTATAAAGACATTAAAAAAATATTAACGCATTAGAAGAGCTAAATTATACTCGTCTTTATTGTTACATTTATGTAATAACCGATACATATCGCCTAGAGATCTAAAATTATTATTTTGAAGATTTATTTTGGGTAGTCTTGAACGTTATTAATATTCGATGGCTTTTCTGATAATAATGCACCGTAGAGGTTTATATTAATAAAGAAAATTGTACCACATTTTGTGTATTTGTGTAACCGTGTTTGTATTCCAATTTTATAGATTAAATAGCTAAAATCTATTGATCAAAAATAAATAGCTATATACAAGCGTAAACATTTTGAAACGGAGTCAAAGTATTGTTATTATATTGACATAAAAAATCCTACATGAATGCGCAATTAGGTGGGCAATAATAAACCAACAAAGTTTCTAAAGTATAAATTGTTGTAATTTTATAAATAATATGCGAAACTATTTTTGATGTAATTTTATCATCACGTTATAAATTACAGCATTTGAAGTGTCAATAAAATAGCAATAAAAGCGCAATTACACAATGAAAAACCTTGTTATAATAATAAAAATTGTACACTAAAAAGTAGATTTAATTGTGTTTAAAAAGCCCACATAATAATTACAATAATTAATTGTGTTTGTTAATCAAATTAACAATTAGACGACCATAATTTAGCCAAAATCCTGCATCCATAAAATTTTTTACGATTCAAATAATTCTGATTAAAAACCACTTAATATTCACAACTTTTGTGATAATTATCGAAATATCTATACGAAACTATTTTTAAAATTTTGTTCACGAAAAGCTCATTTGATTTTATGTTAGCTACAAAAAATAGAAAAAGTGACTTCTGTCACATCTAACTTCACGCCACCCATTTCAACCAACAGTAGCCAGCAATTATAGATATCCAAAAAGTAATTAAGATATCAAAACATCGATTTCCACTTACAATCAAGAATCAAAATGCCACCGTTTTTCGAATCGGTAAAAATAACGCACACACCAGCTAAATTTGTCTTTTTTTAACAAATATTTTGTAAACGCGATAAAAAGGAAACAGGCTGTCGACCGAAGTAAGTGTAGTTCATTTGTATTCGTGATGGTGGTCCATTCAACATTTATTTTTTAAAGACATGGGTGTGAATTAATGTTGTCGAGATGTCATTGAAATAAAACGAAAACTAAGATAACACAAATGTATAATTTTTCGGCAGCGGCCACTATTATTATCTTGAGTTGTGAGAAAAGCATTAAAATCTCTACACGAATTTTAATTAAAAACGAGCCCGACTACAAAGTAACCTCAGATATTTTTCAGTTATATAATAAAAATTATATATTACTTCAGGGGGGAGGGAGTTTAAAAAGCAACGTTATGTGCAAAATACAAAGTCGCACCCTGTGGTGCTTTGGAAATAAATTAACGTTTGGATGCTACCCTAAACAATTTAAAAAATTCGAAATGATGGTTTTCATAATTATCAGTTTTCAAAACACCTGCTCGTCGTAGAAAATTTTAAAGATACACGAACATTCCGGTATAGGTAATTTTAAAAAACACACAGGGTAAAGAAATTATTGAATGTACAGTGGTTCGGATTATTATCATCGAATATACAGTTAAAAAAACTCTTCAAAATAAATATTAAACGTATCGATTTAAGCGAAGGTCTTTATGACAACTATCAAAGTTAGGTATATAGATTTCTTAATACCAAAGCACTATCTGCTTGTACATCTTACAAAATCGCATTATAGCAATTTACAGCGTCATACCGCATTGTGCGTATCTATTAAGTAGAGAAATATCCCCTCACAGTGAAGCTTTTAACAACCCCTGCCCTTTAAACCTAACTCTCTAGGGGTGAAACGTATCTTTAATCTCGAGATGCGTCCGCGGTGAGCGGTGGTTTTAGAATATCAAACCTTTTTGAGAACGAAAAAAATTGTAATCGCAAAAAACAAAATTTATATTTTTGACTTAACGGCTACCAAGATTACCGAGAAAAGCAATTTCTTATCTTGACTCGTATCATCTATTAAGACGACACAATTACCGAAGAATTTTAAGCAAAAGTCGGTTTGTTATTTTTATATCACCTAATTAGTGAAAAGACCACCTAGAGTCACCTGTAAGCGATGTCTATGATGAAATTAGCCACTCAAAAGGTTGCTTTTGATGGTCGACCGATTATATGTTGTATAAAAACCGACATGTTTGAAAGAACTAAATTAATATTTCTCTATAGTAGCTTTTGTGTAAACTGTAAGAGAGAAAAATAAAATAATATGGCAGTTAGCACTATCTTAACTTATATGTTCGTTTAATTACGAATTGGTAATATTATTTCTATTTTTATTATTTTATGTGTATATAATATAAAAAATTAAGCATTAAAATGAATAATTGCTTATGTAGTTAACATCGTTTATTTAGTTGTTTTGAAATGCAATTTCCTTTGAAAATTTATTAATAATCAACAATTGTCATAACAAATTATCGTTTTAATATGGAAGATAACAATTTTATTTTTGCTTTATGCGATCTACTAAAAGAGAGACGACTTTGGAAATAGCCGACCAGATAAAAATATTGTATACAAAATCTATATTTATACATTGGCAAAAATTTTATTTTCTAAACTTCGGGCAACCATAATATAATATTTTTCAATAATATTAAATGAATAAGTAAATATAAAATTTAAGAAGAATCTTTACGATATTATTGAAGCAATTTAAGTTTATTGCCTCTCGAGATAAGTATGGTAAAACTAATTTACCACTGGCGCCAAAATGTGAAAGGACAATAAGAAATACGTTCAATTTTGGTGCCAAAAGCTTTCAAAATTAAGTGTAAATGGCTTTTTAAATATTAAAAAAAATACCACTTCCTTTTAGTATTCCGTTCCAAATTGTTTTATCTCGTCGTGGAGGTGATAATTTGGAAAAGCATTCTTTTGGACTCCGAATTTTAAATATTTTCGTACGGCAAAAATTATAAATTAAAAATATTTATTACGAAAGCACTTGTTAATTATTATGAAAACAACGAGGTTATTAAAAAAAAGTTAAAACGTTAAAACGCGATATCTTATCAAAGCTTTATCCTACAAAATATTATATTCCCGCTTTTACTGTTTCATGAACATAAAACATAAAATTTTAAATCAAACTAAACAGTGCAAAAAATAATAAATTAAAAGTAAAGTCTAAAAAAGCGAAAAAACAAATAAGATATCAAGACGGAAAAACGACTTTAAAATCTCGTAAACCCTGATTTCTTATTTCAACATAATAAAAAATAAAACGTACAATACTTACAAAGCCGTGCTTGTCGGAAATATTATTGGTCAACTTTAGTTTATGAAAAGACACGACTTTCTGCATCCACTGTTCTCCCGTTGATGGACTATCCGGATGAATGTACATCCTTTTGGGCATTTCGGGATCAGCTTTTCCGGCAACCATCCAACGACTTAAAATTAAAAACAACCGTTAAATTGATTTATGGGCAAGTCGAATATTTAAATTAATATTATTATTAAATATAAATTACAACGTGTCTACCTACAGCTAGTAAAGAGGAAAGTCATGCTTCATGCAAATTGAATAAAATTGTCAGACATTTTTTTTTTTTTATTAATAATAATAATAATAAGAAGAAGAATTCTATAATGACTTTTGGATTAATTATAGGTTTTACTAAAAGTACTATGGTTTTAATAATAAACGCATGCTTCGTGCCTTTAGTCAACACATATTCGGGCATCTGTTTATAATGCGATAGATATTTTCTTGTAAAACGGTAAAAATGGCTGACCGATATCGAAACGAATTAATTTTCGTGACGGATTTACGACAGTTTTTCCCCGAAAGATCTACCAAATAAAAACAAACACCCGAACTTAAGACACCAACAAATTAATTAATTTTTCTCAAGGACAAATAAAATGATCTAACCTGTTGTGGAATTTATATCTGCAATCGTCTGTGGCAACGATGTCCATAAGAAGTATGTATTTGGATTTTTTGTCTAAACCCGAGACGCGGACTTTGAAGGCAGGAAACATGCGCCTGAAACATCGACCTTATATTAGACTTTAAAACTTCACCTGTTATGAAATTTGTATCGGTAGTCATCCGCTGCTACGATGTCTAAAAGTAGTATATATTTGGCTTTTAGATCCAAACCCGATACTCGAAACTTCATTTGAGGAAACATTTGCCTGGAAGGTAAAACATAATAGGAATAACACTCATTTCGATAATTAAAACTGTTTTTGGAGTTGTAATTTTGACATCATCGTAAAGGATTAACGGTACCAGTATTTGTGGCCAATAATCGTTTAACATTTTAGAAATATTGAAAGCTTGTTAAAACCACAATATAATCTTAAGCTAACAAATACGGCGGAAGGTGTTCAGGCGCCGGTTAGATATAATTGACTTAATGCAGGATTCGGGCAGGTCCACCCCCTGCTGAGTAGCGACTGACGGGCGCCACTGGCAACTACACTAAACAAACACCCAATATAATAGCCTTACCTGCAGTTATGTGCTAGTTATACATTTTAGCACGCTGAGCGTCCTAAATGATTTATTGTTTTTAGTCCACTTAGCCGCTCTTGATCTTATTTTAGTACTTATGAATAAACTCGAGTGGTTTTCTTCAACTTTTATGAACCCCGTTTTATGATATACCTACACCTTTTCAAATTGAACACCTTATTGCCTTTTTCTAGCAAAAAGTTTTCACTACTAACATCAACCTCTAAAAACTAAATTTATGACAACCCACCGAAACCTATCGTTGAGAAAGCAGTTAAACAATGATCAGAATATATAAAAATAAGCATATGATTAATAAAACCACCATTGGCCACCTCAATGTGTACATCAAAACATCAAATTATACAGGTAGTTAATTTCGAATGAAGAGGCAGGTAAACATTTCAGCGTTCTGTCTACAAAATACGAAATATTATTAATGGTTTTTTAAAGAAGTTGTTTTATTTCTTTGTCTTTTAATAAATACAAAAAATCCCTTGAAATTACAAATATGGTCATAAATATTGCAAGCACAATCTCTCGATGCTATTCTATTGGGTTTCTCCTCGATCCATAATCAACTTCAAGTATTTGGTATAAATTATTAATAATAGGCAATTTTAATTAGATAATACAATAAATAAAAACGATTTGATTGCCGAATAAAAAATTTTACACCAATAAATGAAGATATTGCCTCGATCCTTTATGATCTACCTTAAATGTATTCAAAATCGCCCGCCTATTATCGAAACCGACAGCTGCCGATCGCAGACAAAGTAAACATCCCCTATAATGATCTCAATAAACTTTTTTTTTTAATAATGTCCAGATTTATAATTTCAGTTTACCTGATACAAATTTGAATCCATCATAAAAAGTTCCATAGGTTTACCTGATACCTGTCACGCTTGACGAGCTTTTCATTTTTCATTGCATAATAAAAGAGTTGCTTAAGTATGTAGAATTTAGTGTGGTAACAGGAAAAGAAAATCGATTTAGGAAACAAGGAACATTGATTAGCAGCTTTGCAAATATTTTAAATTGACATTTCAATTATAAAACGAGACTTAATTGCCTTATATGAGAGGAACAAGTAGTCGCGAATGATATTAGCGCAATAGAAGCAATTTAATGGCAATGAAATAAGTGTTGCGGGAGAGGGGTGCTTCGGATCCTCAATAGAGTTTCTGGTAGTTTATCAGGATTCAAGAAGAATTTAAGAAATAAATATTTTTTAATATGTCGCCACACTATGCAGCCATCTTTCGCCGTCGCCATATTCTATATACGTTCGCTGTATGTTTATTAAGCTGGAACCACACGATTTTAGGACATTTATGTCAGAAGAAAAGAACCTAAACTGAGCCTAGATATTTTAATAAATTTACAAATAGAGTTAAGTGATCTAAAGTCATAGAGGCATCTAGCAGATTTATAGATTAATCACCTGAGAAGCAGTGTAATATTATACAAATTTGCTTTGAAAGTTTTTTATAAAAAGAAGCGGTTAGCCAAAACCCACCCTGGGTTGTAGATGGTACAATATTTCTATTCCGAGAGACAAACTAAAAAAAAACCAAAACATTCTTTAGCAATTGATCTTAAACCAAAAATGTGAATTAAATATATTTAATGCTACTAACCGGCACTGAGCTCTGCTCTGATGGTGACAATTGACACTTTTATTTGTCTTACATAGATTTTGCTCAGAAGTTTATTTTTATTGTTATTGTTATATTTAGTGAAATTTTTTGGCCATTTTTTGTCAAATGCAGGCGATTGAAATATAGAGCAATAAGTGCACTTGCCCCTTGGACCCCCGGATTAGAAGTCGTATTTTATTTCTGCCAGGATCAGATTGTTGAACTTGTTGAAACTGATCAAAATTTTGAAAAAAAATGAATATCCCAATGTTTCTATTTATTATTCAAGATCTTTTACCTGAACTAAATACGATATAATATAATCGTCTAGAGGAACCGCCCGCTTTTGCATGAATTGGTTTTGTACTTCCTCTGGTAGACAGAGTTATCTCTACGCACCAATTTAAAATTGCATAATATTAACTTAAAGATTAATGTTTCCCCAATATCGCATTAAAAATGCACCAACTCTTCTTTTTCTTTTAATTTAGGACTACGTCCTTTTATTGCCATTAATGTACAAATTTGTACTTGGTACTTATGATGTTGAGAGTATTCAGTAATACATACAAGAAAAGGTGCTCACCTTGCTAGATGTCAACCTTATAGCAGTATAGTCAATGCAACTGACAATAAACCGCGGTTTTCCGCTGTATAACTCATCGAATTTAACTTTATATCAGGCGTCGGCAACATTTTTTGGCTGCGGGTTAAAATCACCCCAAATGTGACTATTAAGAGACTGTTCGGGTTAATAGGTATTTTCATTTTGTCCATTATCCCATTACCAAATGGGTCACTTGCGTGGTTTATATCATATACCAATGGTCAAATTGTTGTTTCGAATTTTTATCGTTCGGCTGACATAGGCTTATGATCTACTGTTATTTAAACTTTTATCTGCCTTTTTTCGCTATATGAAAATATCTGTTTATATTCCTACTGCTTGAGGCATATATTTGTAAGGCCAAAAAATACATTCTTGTTCTTAGTAGACTTTATTATTTTATCACATCGCTGATGAGAAATATACCGAAATATACCGGGTGACCAACCTCACACCCGATCATAGGAACATTTCAATGGAAAATTAAAGTTTGTTGAATTCCTGATGCTTCCCATTAGTATACTTAACAGAAAAGAATGAAAAATGTATCAGTTTCATATGATTTGTTTTCTGAGTCTAAAGATATCCAACACTTAATATTATGATCTTCGGTTATTGTTAAAATATCAATAATGAAATGAAATATAGCCGCTTTAAAATTATTTACAGCCTTGTTTGAATTTCATTGTTATTGTTTTGCATTGTTTGGCAATGTAATGCAAACGAATAGTATTGCTATTTGGAAATTTGGCTTCTCAAATGCCATTTATGTTAAATTTAGAATGTTAACCAGGCAGAGGAAAATTAAGTTTTGAGTTTTTCTAAAAAGAAGGAAATAATTTTTATATTCTGGAAATAGCAGTACAATAATATAATAATAATGATATAAAATAAATGATTAATGTAAATTAATTTGAAAATGATATACATGGAAGGAAAAAATTAGCAGATATCAACATAATATAATATAAGTCAGATGATGTAGATGTAATGTAGACAACCGTCGGGAGCAGATAAACTATTTTATTTTCTTTCTTATAGAAGAACAATTAAACTTAAACCGTAACAGATATTCGGTGCAATTGTATAATTTCACTAAAATGTATTTGATAACAAGAATAATGGAATTTTTATACTAGATTTTTACTTGTGTATTCACAAATAACATTTTCAAAGTACTTTGCACTTTATAAATCATCAGCTTTAAAATCAGCTGACCATGTACGTTTTAGATAGAATTCTTGGTACCAAAAGTTTTGTGCAGTTAATTTGTTGATCTGACCTTTTGTATAGATTTTGTAATTAATAAAGTAAACCATATACGATTCAAAAACCATATGCAATGACTCATTACAAAATTTTCTGTTCTCTAATTTAATAGTTAAGTAGTTAAAAACATCCGTTTTGATCTTGAATTGATTACACAGAGATAAAGATTCGTAGGTCAACAGTAGTTGTTAATTGTTTTATTCTAGTGCTTTTGAGCATTTTAGTGAATTATTTATGCAAATAAAAAAATTAATTCCTTACTTAGATCATGTTTGATTGATCAAAATTTAATAGTATACGACTTAATTCTTTCGGCTGGATTTTATTCACCCAGACATTATTGTTCTAAAGCTAAACTGTTTACGTTTTATACCAACTCAAAGCCGAAGGACCAATCGAGGTCGGGATAGTTAGTATATAAAGTTTTAAAAAATGATTAAATTAACAGATTAATTAAAAATGTACAACATGGTTAGCTTTCAACAGATTTATGTATTTTTCACGAAAGCATTATTATAAAATAACATAATTATTATATTATGTTTAATGTATAATAATTAATTTTTCTCTTCCCCTCTCTTTTTTAAAATATTTTTACATTCAAAAATAATGTTTTTAATACTGGGATTTTAGATGAAATGCCAACTTGCATTTCATTCGACAATTACCAAGTCACTAACTAATATAATTTGGTATAATCTAACTAGTATAATCGAAATTGTCTACTTTTGAATATAAATATTTATGTTCAAGACCAAATATCACCAAAAATGCTTTTTGATTTAAATTAGTAGTCTTCAACTTTTTGCCAATCATACTCAAAATTGCGGAACTGATTCTATTTTAATTTTAATTATTTTAATATTTTCACATTGGTACTAAGATATTACGAAAATTTCTCCAGTTATTACAGTTATTTAAATAAATTAGTAATTTTGCTATGTACCACTTTGTTTTACTACAATCGTAAGATATGCAAGTTAAATTTGATTTTTAAAATGAAACGATAGGTAACTCACTCTTAAGAAAATCATATCTTTATTAATTTTTGACTAAATTAAGCAAATTTTAAAATTCAGAAAGTTTAAAGCGTCTTTCTCATCCAATTAACGCTACGATGCTACGAAAAACAATTATCTATGAAACCAGGTTTTAAAGAAGAAATGTCATTTTTGTTTGATTATTTTACTTAGCGTTAATTGGATGAGAACGGCACTTAAGATGTATTTGAGCTAATTTTCAATTTATACTGTGTTTGACGGAATTTTACCAAATGTTTAGTAATATGCATGTGACTAAAGTCCTTCATACTATAAAAAAAAACCATGATGCCGCTGGGAAAGGTCTTGAGAGTTTCAGTATGTTTTCAGTAATATAATGTTTGAGGATCATTTAAACCAATTTTCAAACTTTTTATGTTTTAAATTCTAATTTAATAAACAATATAATTATAACGTTTTTCTAATATCTTCAAGTAGCATTCAGTTATGTTATTATTCAGGTAACAATTAGGTATCATAATTTATCGCAAAAAAATTATTAGAAAGTTTACGTAATTTTACACTAAAAATATAGGAGACTAATCACTTAGTTCCCGCAATTATCAATTAATTTTTGTTTTTAGTTTACAAAATGCTCCGCATGAAATGTGTCACAATAAATTTTATCAATTTTGTTTAAATTATTATTAAATAAATTATTATACCGGATAACTCATATTACATGCAACTATAATAGCAAATCAGTTATTAAGGATTACTGAAGAGGAATCTGAAAATGTGACTTGTCGTTTTCCGAGTTTGATTTTTGAGAACTCTCTTTAATTGAAAAATAAATAAATAAGTGATTATTTTTAATTTTTAAACGCATTTAAAGTTGTTTATTAATATTTGTTTTGCATAAGCTAATTAAAAATCTAATGAATGGGAGTTGGAATCATTAAAAAATTGTACTTGAATAATATTTTGTTTATTTTAGAACTAATTATTGTTCGCGCTAAAGTACACATTTTAATAAATATGTAAAAGATAACTTAAAAATATATAAAAATATAAAAAATAAACATTAATCAGTAATTGCTTGTTGATTGATTTTAATAGCTTGTATATTTTTTAGGGTTTTATGATTATAAAAATATGATTTTTAAAGTTATTGAGCTAGAAAATCTTGCTTCCCCCCACCCCATCTATAAAAGTACCCAAGCTCTTAGATGTGTTTTTCTCAGTTTAAAAATTAGCTGACTTGAGAATTTAGCATTTCATTCTGGTGTAGCAGAAAGCGATAAAGACCATTGGAGTGTTAGTTTTTGTGGCGGGAATAATACTTTCTGTGATAATTATCTATACTTGGTTTGGCAACACTTAAGTTCTAATCAGCTGACATTTAACTTTGGTAACCTTTTGACTTAAGCCACGTTTTCTTATCATAAGACATATAAAGCTGGCTCCTTATAACCCATAATTTTATGACACATAAAAAATGTCGTCTTTAATAAATTAGTTTAGATAAATTTTGAATGTTGTTTGGTGTTAAAAGTTTATCCATATCACAGGAAATCGTCTATAATTATCTTCTGGTGACATAAGTATATTTTTTTGAAATTTATACATAATAATTATTGTGTCTCGATAATAGGAATTATTGTAATTTATTGGTGTTATTTGGTAAATTGTGGCGAAATCTCAATCCCAGCTTGAATAAATACATTTTTTTTACTTGGCATGAATAAAAGTGATTTATGTTTGGATCACTCTTATCGTTCGTTTCTTAATATTTTTATTTGAAATATATCACTGTGCACTAATTTGTGATAATTTCATAATCGGTCAATTAAATGTTGTTAATTAAGCCGGGCGTAACAAATAAATTTGGTGGATTTAATTATGTATGCCCACTTATTAGTGCTTAGCCAAGTTTGCCCAAGGTAAAAATTTAATTAAAATTAGTTTTCAAACAAAAAGCATTAATAATAACGAAAAGTAGATGCATTTAACATTGCGTGAGATAGAAAAGAAGCTGATTAGTATTTGACTTGTAAAACTTAACTTTAATGTGTTAAAATCACAGCATTGTTTTTAATAATTTATACAATTTAAAAGTTTTTCTACTTTGGAATAGTAAATAACTTTGCTTTTTTATTTATACAAATATTTTATGTTCCAGACTTTAATGGCGTGTTTTATAAGGAAACAATTGTCGATATTTTCGTTTAATAACAAAATCATGGTGATTTGAATTTTTTTTTGATAAATTATCGTGACATGGGAAAGAATTTGCCTGTGTGTATAAATTTTTCTCGTTTCAAAATCATCTACATAAAAGTTATAAAACTGCCAAGAGGCAAATTTTTTGTTAAGTTGGTACTGATTGCTAGGTAGTTTTCTCACCTACTTAACCTATGATTAAGTCTTCATTCCTCGGACACTGTTATTACTTAGGTATACATAATAAAAGTAAAACAAACACAAGTTGCCTTTTCTTAGTTATTTGACGAGCCACACGCATAGTCACGCTATTTGTGAATTAGGTTTTGGGCACCTTTTACAAAATTGAATATACTTTATTGCGTTTCTATGATATATTAGCACATAATAAATTATTTCAATTAGTGCAAATTTGATAAATGTACTTCACATAAAAATCTACTAACAATTAACCCGAAATTATGTTAATTTTAGATTAACAAAATATTATAACATTGTCGGAAATTTATTGCACGTCAAAAATAATTACTTTTTAAAAAGGGGAGGTGACTTTCACATTTCCAGGTGATAAATAAACAATTTAGCAAATACAACTACATTTTTAAATAAACATGGCAAGTGCGATTTTGAAAATTAATATATGTAGTAGTACTCCTACCAGCAAAATAATTCCGCATAATATTATAATATCTGTATGGACATAACTAGAGCATGTAATATACGTAAAATGGACAGCTGTAAAGTTATTGATCTTTTTTTTATTCGTTTACCAAAGGGATACGCCTATATACAGAGGGTTTATTTTAAACGTATTTGCAAATATAAACCAGGAAGTCCCCAAAAAATGTTTTTGGCAACTTGACAACACGAAAAAGTAATTTGGTCCTCTCTGCATTAGGTAGAAAATTAATAGATTAGGCCTTTTATTTCCTTATATAATCTAATTCGAAGTTATTAGCAGCTGATTTATGACTTCCCATCATAGACAAATATCTATAAATAATAACATGGTATTGCATATAATCCCACCTGTCTATAAAGACCACACAAAATCGTGATTATCAAAGTTTCGTATTTACCTTCTTAAAAAAGAATTTTCGGTTATAAAAACTTTATAATAACACGTTTGTTTAGGGGCACCACTCAGTTTAGTAGAAACTAGTGTGAGCTTTTGTTTAAGTTAACAACGGGTTAAAAATTCGTTAGTAATGCGTCTGGTCTACTACACCTCTATACAACATGTCAATAAGGTATAATTTAGTATTTATCATATTTTCATTGTGGTAGGTACAGAAGACCAAGCAAATAATTCGAAACGAAACTCGTGTAGGTGGTCGAAAATTACTGTATTTAAACTTGGCCTGCAATACCCAGTGATTATTATGATATTCTCGTTAGTTAACAACGTCGTTTCGTTACTAAACTCATTCCAATATAAGAGAAGGTGAGATCATTTATGAATTCATGTAGTACCATACAAAATTATGAATCATGAATAATCTCACAATTTAAACCTATAATTTTTGGGCTGTACATCTTTTCTCTCAAAATCAAGTCATCTACCTTCGATTTGTAGATTTATCTCGATGCTAATAAGGTGTTGTGATCACTTAATAACCCGCTCTCAATATCAAGTTTATTTAAGAACGCGTTATCAAAATTATTACTTTTTTTCATCATCAATATTACGCATGTATCATTAAAAACTTTACTTTATTGCATACTTTAGTAATTACTTTGTTATAAATATTCCAATTATTGTAATTATTACACTAATGAATATTTTACAAGGTCTCGCCCATTCATACATAGATACATTTGGACTGACATACTTTTTTGATAACAACTTAAAAACCCGGTGCACTCATTTAAATAAAATAATATTAAAAAAAAAAGAATTATGATGCAAACACGAAAATAATTTTTTTCAACAGTAAATTTCGTTTTTAACGAGCATATAAGCACATTTACACTCATTTATCGATTATACGACATGCTGACAGGGTAAAGTTAAAGTAACAATTAAAAATGTACCTAACATACACGACACACACATATACATACGTATCACCAAATTTTTCATACAAACATCAAGATTTCAGTTTTAAAAAATACTCATACACATACAAACACTAAAGTAGGTACCATAAATCAATATGTAATTTATCCAGTGTTCTCCGTCAATTATCCAAAAGGTTTCTGGTAATATAACTGTGATTATAGTGTTAAGCACACCCATATATTTGGGCAAATTTTTTGTACCTATCAATTTGATCACAAAAAATATAAAATTACTATTGTTATTTTTAATTTTTATTTTCTTTTTAGTTTGGTTTGGCTATTACATCGTCATCATTTTTACTTTTTGCCTGGAAATTAAGCAATAACACCACCTTGCCTATAAAAAAATGGTACCACCTATATAATACTATAATATCCCTAGTTAATTTTTACGACTGCATTTTGCGTACTATTTTCGCTAGTGGTACTATCGGAAAAGTTTTTTCGCAACCTGCCGTATACCTCAAAAGTCGAAGAAGGCCCTAGATGTCCGTTTGAAAAAATAAAAACAAAGAAAACAGAAAGTTTGAAAAGACAGATTATAGAATATATAATTATATGTTACCGACAAACGATAAAAAAGTCATACATTTTTAAATCTGTTATCAAATGAAATAATATAATACAGAAGTTATTTGTTTTCCAGTTAAACCAATTTGTAACACAAACAACTATGGAAATAACAATGATAGTTAATATAAATAGTTCAATATGAATAAATTACACATATAAAGATATAGAAGAAAAAATTAAAGCTAATCATTTATTTTCAAATTATGTTTAATTTTTAAGTGACGCTCTCTTACATGTGTAGATAAGTAAAACATAATTTATAGTATTCACATTATAAATATAAATGTAGATAAAGGTTTATCTTAAGACAGTTGTAATCATCTCTTTTGATGAACAGTTATGTTCAACTCATGAATATCATCATGTACAGGATGTAATTTGTAACTTTAAACTATAAGTGATAAATGTGTAAAATATATTATATGCTAGGCCTTGTATTATAATGATTAGTAATTATGCAAATTTAATGCAAAATAGATTATGGTAGCTTTATCCTATGTACAAATAATTTTTGTTTCAATTTCCAAAATTGTTGTTTAATTTAACACCCAACACCTATAATAGGTTTAGCAATACAAGCGATTTGGAGGTTTGATGATCAAAAATTAAAGATGAAAGCTTTAAGGCATTAATTTAAATGCTGTTCCAAACGTAACCCACGCATTTATTTATTAACAGCTCCTTAAAATAATTAATTACCATTACTAAAAAGAATTCGGGTCAGTGTTTGGGATCGCGTGCTATAGAATGAGACTCTGGTTCCGTAGTTACGTCTTCTTTAGGCGCCTTGTAACAGCTTACCCTAGAATTATAGTGAATACCTTAAGGCTACGTCCTGTCATAGCCTCCCATTATCCTTCTGATTATAATGTGATAGTGATACCTGCTTTTCTATATAGTCTAATATATGTGTTTGTAAATACCATGTTGGTGGCGAAACCATCCATACATGTGATTTATTAAAGCAAAATGTTTCTGTACCTACGCGTGGTATGTGAATTTTATTGATGAATAATTTATATATACTTATACCACAGGTATCTTAAAAGGAAACTAAGTGTAAAATTACTTTTCAGCAAACAAGAAAAAAATTACTTTAAAATATGTAGAGCGACGTTGTCTTAAAATTATAATATAGTAAGTATAGCAGGAAAAGAAGCAGACGAAGATGAAGAAAGTTAAGGTTAATTACGAAAAAGTTACTTATTCATTATTACGAATGACATTAAGTAACTTTTTTACCTATATAAAGGTTCGTTTAAATACTTCAAAAGAGAAAGAAAATTTAATATATCCGAACAAAAATACATTTTAAAGAATTCAATATAGAAATTTTTGCCAACACTTTATATTCAAGCTTGTATATTAAAGATTTGCTTTTTATCTTTACTTACACATACTTTTACTTATAATACAACACGAACGTCATGCCACATCAAATATAATATAAATATTTTAGCATCATGCCATTTATTTTTTCATCTTATTTAGAATATTTTAATAAGTTTGTTTATTGTTAACAAAGTGCTACACGTTTGCAGTATAACAATTTTAATAATTTAAATAATTAATTATTTCCTACAAGGGTGGTCTGAAATGCCTAAGCAATATTTCTGATATTACAAAATTTTAAATATAGTTCGATAATCCAATTCAAAGGTAGAGAGAACTGGTATGCACTTCTTTCGCCGTTCAACCCCAATCTTGCTTTATAAAAGGGTGAGTGAAGTGTTCTTATCGCGTATAGGTGCCGGAAAACGACCTGAGTAGCCATTTTGAATTTTGCGAATCTTTTCAAAAATTTGTATAAACACAATTGTTGACGCAGTCTTTATGAATTATCTGTAGAACAACACGCTCACACTTTGCTAACAAAACGTTAAAAAAATCAATTTTTAAGGAAAAAAGCAGTAATAGTTAGTATTAATTAATTTTTATGCTTTCTGTAAGTCATGAATATGTAAAGAGGTTCTTTGTTGAAAAAATTTAAATTAAATAATTTGGCGTACGCCCACAACTTAACAATAATTGTCCACGTCGTGAATTTTTTAGTAGATGCATAAAATAAAAAATTAAGATGGTCTAGAAAGTGAAATATAGGGATTTTTAGAAAATAAATAATATGCATGTTATACTTATTTACCCCCAAGGTACTAATAAGAGGTAATAGAGAAAATTGCTCGAATGCAAAATAGCAACATACAAACGTGCAACTACCTAATTACATTATCCCAACCATAATAATTAATTATTAATTTATTTTAACCATTTCAAATATAATGCAAATATAAATCAGGTAAGGTGAAAAATACTCAAGTATTAAATTACTGTAATTGAATGTATGCAATTATTTAATTACATATTTATAGTTTTTTTTATAATCTGATGGTTCCACACACTGCACGATTACGATTACAAATAAAAGTGTTTGTGAGGTTAGAGAAACAGGGTTGGATTAAACACCCGCTAGGGGGCATCTACGACGGCAATTGTTGGTGAGGGGGGGGGGAGCAATTAACGTAGAAAAAAATTAAAATCGAAAGCAATTTTAAAACCGAAACGGCACTAATAATCTCAAGACGTTATGTGTGCATTAACGTGGCTGGCAGATGGAAGTAGAACGGTTTAAACTTGATGTAAAGCAGGGGTTGAGTGCAATAGAGCGTACGAAAGTTGAAAGCTCCAGAAAGAGTACTAATTATTAGCACCCCGACTTTATATGCGAATAGACCGTACACACCATACATTCCTTCATAAAAGCATTGAAATTAAGTACAGTCAGTTAAAAAAATTTGCTTATTTGATGTATAAAGCGCTTGCAATTCAAGTATCTAGATTGGATAATTCAAAATAAACCTGTAGATAATTGACACATAAATTTTCACTGCTATAAGTGCGGAAATTTGTTTTGAAAATTTTAAACTATAAAATTGAATAAAAAGGATTAATTGAAAGATGTGAGGCACAAGAGTTTTTGGAAAATAGAATTTAAATTTATTTTAGTATTCCTGTTGCATGACAACGTGGTTAATCTCATTAAAAGATGGATCAAAGCAAAGTTCTACCTTAACCACATATTGCAACCGCAGACATCGTTTGTAGGCCGTGAATAAAAGGGAAATTTCTCGGTAACCGTCGTCTACCTTTTAGCCATTCATTCAGGCGTCGAACAGTCTCTATAAAATCGATATGTAAAATATCTTACATGCATGACGATTTTATAGTCACTTGATATTATTAAATTACTGTTCATTATCTGTATGCATGTCGTGAGATATTCAATAAACTATTGCCTTTTAAATGGAGAAAAATTATAATTTAAGTGATGGCTCATTAACCTACAAGTAGAAAAATGAATAAAAAAAAAAATAAATAAGTAAATAAAAGATAATAATAGCAAGAAATACTATGTGGATCTCGCACACCTACTTAATTCCTATACTATCTCATTAACGTATTATTGTTAATTAAGATTGACAAGAATCAACCCTAATTTAAGTTTTTACAATTAAACCATATTTCAAACACACCATATAACTACCGAAAATTATATGTAACATGCAAGATATTTAAGTTGAAAAATTAGTCACGAAATAGAAAATAAGAGCATTAAGACTTTCCTTGTTATAATTAATTAATTTTCGATATGCAACATTAAAAGTGTAAGAGTCGTTAAAAAGTTTTCGTTCGTATTTCACCGAAACGATGCGTTAATTAACAGCACGTTGGCGCTTTTGTTGTTACGCATTAATACAAAAAATAGATAAAATATAATGGAGAGCATATCTTACAATTTTACACAGTGTAACACCATTTTACACTTATTAAACAAAATTACTTTGTTTTTATTTTAATTTTTATTTAAAAATAGCTATTTCTTCAGCAACGCAGTAAATGTGCTATTAGGTGTAATTTAAATTCATGTAAAATGTACCATTGGTCAATTTTTGTTTATCATTTTTCAGCTAAGTAGTACCTAGAGTATCATTCATTTGCAAAATAATTGTAATGCTAGTGATTATTTAGCCATAAAACAAATAATTTAATTGCTTTATGTTAAATGTGATGTTAGGCTGATAATAAGCAATGCCAACTTTGTACTAATACCAACTTATTTCATCTTAACAGGCCGGTTATATAATATAGCATTAGTTCGTTCTGTAACTCAATTAGCGATCACACCAAGCCACTGCAATACTGAAAGATCTTGAGCGCCCTCATGCAAGTACCTATTTATTATCTTGCCCCACCTCAGTCTGCGGACTTCATTCTCTATTTAAAATTGCCATTATTGCAAGTTAAATTTTTAATTTTATTGACAATTGATTTATTAAGATTTCAAAATGTTATTCCAGCTAAAGTTTGGTGGGATCATCTATTTTTGTTTTAAGTTAATGTATTAATGCATTTACTTTTTTCAATAATCTATAAAATAATGTTGTCAACCACAACATAGTTCTGAATAGCAAGATTTGTTAAGGTTGACTATATTTGAAATTACTTTGCAGATTTATCAAGTTCAATTAAGCAGGATAAGTTATCAACCCTTACAGAATTGCCAAATTCAAGAATAACTCAATAGATCTGTTAAATTGTGATGTCGAGTATACCACATCAAACTAACAATATTGTTAACTAGCAAGGTCATCGTGAATAGCATTGAGCGTTATGGTTATAGCCAATTCCATAATATTAATTTTTAAACTGAGTTAACTACTGTTAAAGTAAATTTCTATGTATTAATTAATTCAAACAAACCAATAAAAATCATCAGCTTTATTTTAGAATCCAACTTAGAAGCTAAGAAAGAAGGAAACGTTACTTTCGGGTATAAGAGTGATAAACAAATTAGGGAAGTTTGTAAGATCAAATTAGAGGCCAAACTATTCAACTACAGCTGTGAACAATAGTCACCATAGTTGACAATAAAATTAGAGAAATATTTTTATAAAATATATGATTTTAATTGATTAATTAATTAAAAATAGCACCTATTTGCTAACTGCTTAATCCAGATTCGGTAGATTCGATTGAAGATCTTTTCAGATCAGTAGTTATCCGACCAAACTACCCAACTTGATTCAAAAATAAAAAAAAATAAATAAAGCAGTCCATTAAGCATATTATTATAATAAAATGTAAATTTAACAAACCGCAAGTTGACAGGGCTGATCAACTTTTTTGTTGTTATTACAAAGCCCAAAATACTAAAAAAAAGTATTCCGGGTTAATTTTACTTATTTTTCAGTTTTGAACTAAAACATGGCTTCTTTTCATGTACATTCATTAACAAAATTATTATCAATTATGCCAAATAAATTGTGTAATTTGGTTCTACTTCATTAAATTGAAGTTGTGTGGTTCAATTACTGCTCCAAGCGTTACCGTTTCCTTCTTTTTGTAAAAATTATCAATTTTTTGTTATTTTTAAATTATTAACGCTTTTGCTCTACTAATTAAATGCAATCTTGTCGAATACTGTTGAAATCGGACTAAAATAGCCCGATGATGGTTGCATGAAACCGAAACGCGTCCCAATATAAATTTTATAATTAAAAAAGTCCTTTTTATTAAATTTTATTTATATTATCTATATTTTACCTCATAAATTTATGTCTATTTTTTTGCATTATTCTATTAATAATATAAAAAATGAGTTTATCTGCGTTTTTATTTCCCGTTATGTATTTCAGCATTAGATACAACATTTAATGTTCTATTGTTTCCAACATCAGGGGTTTACCAAAGTTGGTAATAAAGCCTGTAGCGATCAACATTACACCGACAGCGTTAAAATTCGTATAAATTAAAAGTTACAAAACAAAAACTTTCTCGACCCCTCTTCTTCGCGTGATGATGCAAAATTTTCGGTAACGAGTTTTACAGCTCCCAAAGTTATTTGATCACCCTGTATTTTAATAATTTGACATTTTAAGCGCCAAAAATTGTATCTGACAATACTAAATTTCTATACAATTAATTCTTGGAATTGCCGGTATATTTATCTATTTTGAACAAACATTTTATGACAGATTATTTCCATATATCAGACTTATAAACGTTTACAAGCAAATTTCAACTCAACACTATTTTACACAATAAATCTGAGCTTCTACCTACAGGTTTTGATGCGATTTGTCTCAAACGAACGGTTTATTGGTGTAGATATAAAAAATACAAAACCATGGAATTACTACATCGTGCTTTTGTATTGTAATAGCAAAAGCCATATAAAGTTGCTGCAGTCATCTGACTACACATACACCATAAATTAAAAGCAAGAGGATTAGAGTGAAAACTTTAATTTTGTTTCTAAAATTAGGCCTCATCACTAAATATGCAAGATAAAACACTGAAATTTTTTGTTTGCCACAAATTTTTTAGAAACTATTATTTTAGGCCTAGGTTTTCCTAATTCTTTTTTTTTATAATCGTATGGGTTGCCATAATATATCGAAACTATTTTATATTTTAATATTTTTTCTGTAATTGCCCTCTATACAACTTCCAAACTTGATTGACCTTTCGTTCTGCTTAATAATCGAAAACTTTCCTAACAGTGTTAATTTGCACACAAGCAAAAATAAGTTGAGTTATACTACTTTAGCGGAGACTTTAAGCCTTTTAAGTCATTTAGCCTCAATTGGCAATATTTAATATAGTACAGCTAACCTAAATAGAAAAGTCTCTTTTACGATAAGATCTAGAGCGCGTCGATTACTCACTGTTCAGTAGGTAATGAAAAATGCGGTCTTACCTGCCACTCTTAGTGATAACCATCTCCGTCCCAAGTTTATGAAATTTCTCCCAAAGATCTTTGCCTTCAAGTGTCACTTTAGGATCGTCTATTACACCGTCTTCTTCGGGTTGAATTGTTCTAAGCGGTCTTACCATCGCCGGATGATGATTGTGCGCTGCTACTGCGGCTAAAACTACATCTTCGGCCGTCGTATACGGATGTCCAGTTAGCGGGTGATGAGGATGTGGATGATTTAGTTTAGGTATTAGCGTACCGGGATAACAGCCATGATGATTTTGACTACCGAAAGCTGCGAGCGCTGCCGCCGGGAAGTAACCGGGTGCCGCCGGGGAAGTACTAGACGGACTTGAGTTATTATTTGCTGCTGTCAATAGCGAACTAACACTAAAATCAGTTTGTCTTGGCAATTGTAAAAACGGATGGTAGGCCATAGTACTTTTCACTTTGGAGTCCAAAGCTGAATCAATAGCTGTGTCGAAACGCATTTGTTTGGTATATTTTCAGCGGTAGAATCATACAGATTCTAGTACCGCTCTAAAGTAATGTTCTCAAGAAACTTTCATGTGTATTTCTACAACTATCAAAATTTCGGCTCCGACGACATAATTTTCATTTTAAGATTGACACTCAAAAATTTAAAATTCATGTTTGACATTATTCACATTATTATGATTTCACTCAACACATTTGTTTCAATTTTTCAACAACCAACACTGTACCGCAGTTTTTCGCACAACACTGAAGTTTGTCGCTAGGTTTAATTTGTCTAACGCCTAATTATCACTGTTCGAGATTCAATAATTTTTTTTCTTAATTTAACAAAATTACGTTTTATTAATTTTTAACCCTCGAGTATAACGTCCAGCTATGGGCAAAAGCAACGTACATTAACTACTGGTATATTTTGGTCAACAATAGGGAAGCTGCAGGAGTGTGAACTCCAACACCTCTATTCCGCGGAAAGCGTAACCGAAGACTATAGAAGAAAGCCCTAGCACCCAACACTCTCTGTGTTAATGACAGAAACGCGTTCCTATTGGTACTTTGGTGTTAGCTTCGACGGCTGCGCCAATCGTAGGGCGACATTCTCCCCACCTTTTTCACACTTTTAGTGGGCAGGAGTTAGCAGGTTATGCCTATGAAGGCGTTGCTAGGGCTTTTTGCGACGCCAACTTTGATGCTTTTTTTGTTTGGCTTATGTGGAGACATATTTCAGCCGGTTTCAATTTTTTTTACTGTCGTTCTTCAGATTTTCTTGCTTGCTCCTTTTATTCCTTTTCGTTCTTTGTTGATGGGATTAAATTTCTTGCGTTGAAATTTTTATCACTAAAATGTGTATATCTATATTTCTTTGGCTATTGCTTTTTTACCTTTATTTTTATTGAGCATTATTCTAAAAATTACCCATCCATCACACTTAATTCGTCAGTTTTTTTTTATCGAAACCTAATCGGTCATGTTTCGGACATTTATTCGATTTTAATTTTAGAATTTTTAAAATATCGAAGATTTAGTAAAAAAAAAACGGATTGGATAATGAGTATTTAATTCAATGCATATAAGTTGCAGTTACAAAACTCGATTTGATTTTAGACGATAAACCTCGAACGCGATGTTGTATATTATAGCGGATAAAACTTCATGATGCAGGTTTAAAGCGTAACGGAGAAGAAGCAACTAAGCGCCGGTAAGCGTCGTGGTTGTTTAGTGAAACTGACGCATCGTGGCGCTTCCAATGGAATTGAAAACCTAGTCGGGAGCGTCAATATCTTGGTGCAATCTCGCTACTCCGCCGAATGCTCTAAGTTATGTAAATACAATTTTTTTTATGGTAAGAAATAATTTTGTTTACTTAACACCCCAAGTAAGAAATAATCTATTAATTTGACGATTCTCGAAAAGGAGTTGATACTTATCGAATTAAGTACCCACTTTAGTTTGTTTTAAAGATTATTATTGCAGATTTGTAACACCACATTTTACAAGATTCCAATTATAAACAGGTAGGTAGTTGTTGTTGGAAATTGAACACATACCAGACGTATAAAAAGTTAAAAAATTTTGATTGAACGATAACCAAACTACTAACCATCATTTAATGTGCAAATTCATGTCGCCAAGTTATACTTTGTGTGGAGGTAAGCTATAAAATATAAGACATGGTACCTTACCTCCATATGGGTATAGATTATAAAGTTCTATTAAGCCACACCTTTTTGTTTTCCCCACTTTTAATTTTGACACGCCCCATTTCAAGGCTATTGAGTGCATTGTGTTGGCAGATCACATCGATGATGTAAGACAGCCTAAAATTAAAAATTTAGTTCAATTCATTTGAATTGTGGTGAATTTTCTCTGACTTGGATGTTTTTATCAAATTTTTGGTTCAGTGGTGTATCACCCTTGTTTTGTTTATTTCCTAAAGTTTGTGATTATAATTTTTTATGTTATGTACCTTCATGGTATCAGTGAGTATAGATATGTAACCTAAAAGTATGTTGTAGATGCCGCTTATTATAGATTCGACTGACAGTTGGAATCAAATTTTAAAATATCGATTTTATATTACCTATAGTATTTTTGTATTATGTCATTATATTATTAAGCGGCATCTACTGTATATGTGAAATAAAACTATAATACTTAACTTTAATAGTATATTTTAATATAAGTATCTATTATTTTATGTAGATACCCAAATAGCTATTGTAGATGATACAAATTTAATGTATTTTATCATATATTAGTAAAATGTAAAATATCTCAGATTATCGGCTGTAAAGACATTAATAATGTTTTTATTACATCCTGTTTAATGTATTAAACAAAATTTTATAGTTTTCAAATATTTTTAAAATTTTTATATTTATTTGCTAATTGGTGCTTTTTTCGCTAAGATATACCTATATCAGATAGATGTAGAAAGTTTTTAAATTTTCAGAAATAAATTGATATACATAAATACTTTGTGTTTTGATATTTTTCTTTTAAATTCCGACTTCGAATATAATAGGTACAATAACTGCTCATTTTCTTCAAGATTTTCGCAATGTTGCGCATAATAGCAAGATTTTGCATAACAGTAGAACAGCAAAAGAAATAGAAAATGATATAGCACATCAGGTATAATAGCACACATATACCAAGATAATATACCAATAGCTAACTATAGAATTATAGAATTTTCAATATGTGAATATTATATCTCCCGGCTTCATTAAATCTCGAGTTATATATTATATTGAATTTGTAAATACTACATAAAAAAACTTGTATTAACCTATATTTTTTAAATTATATTACATAAAAATTATATTTATAAATAATTATTATTGTTCAAAAGATGGTTAAATATAGATAGCCACTAACATTAAAATATTTTAGTAGCTAGTAATACCCATCTGACCTTTCCGAGACAAAATGATTTAAGCTTAACAAATTATCACTCTATATATTTTTTACATTTTATTATGCAATTTCTTTTTAATGCAAATAATTCTATATAAAACTGCTCTTTGTGAAGTTAAACACGACGGACCTAATGAGCAGAGAGTTATTGAAAACATGTTCATAAATTGCACTTGATTATCCATTAGATAAATACCTTCTAGTATATTATAGGCATAATATACATACGTAATATGTTCAAATAAGAAAAATCATAATATTAATTAGGTTTATCGGCTTTTTATATTACTATAAAATTTAAATGTCTATGTTATTACAATTTTAAATCTATAAAAAATTTACAACATTTTTTACTTTCAAAATCCATGTCTACATTGAAATCACCAAATCATCACTGATGAGTAAAGAAATTTTAAAATTCTGAATATCTGCCAAGTTACCATGTTGTGTCTTAGTAATTCTTAAGGTATGTCAATAAAAAAATTCGATTATTTTTAATATTATGTACTTAACTATTTTTGTATTCAAGGTAGCCACATAACTATAACAGACTAGATAACAATAAGTAAACAAATAAACTAAGCATTTTATTAAGATTTAAAAATATATATTATGTTTGTAGCAATTACCCAATAACCTAAATAAATTATCACTGTAGGTATTGTCGTTTTTTTAAAATTTATTTGGCAATATTCAACAGAAACTAATAATTTCCAGTTGTGGATATGTAAAACTACTATTTCTCCATAACAAGCAATTGATAACATTTTAGAGATACATAAAAGTTTAAAATAAAATAAGATACTTAGCTTCTTCTGGTAAAATTTCACCACTAAATTAGTAAATTTACTTCTTAAATTTTTTTAAAGCGATTTTTTAAAGCTATATGCGTGCTTTCAATATCGAAGAATTAATTTTAAAAGTAAAAAACTAACCCAGTAATATGGAAAAATGCACCTCGATGGGCGGAATTTCCTCGTTGGATACACAAACTGAATTTTTGAAATAAAAATTTGTTTGTGCATCTGTCCTTCAACACATCGAAAAATTAACGACCAAAGCTACTAAAAACTACTAAAGCTTCACTACAAGACCAAATAATTGGTGTATCAGCATTCAGGATTATTATAAAAATAATATAGTTTCTTGCTTAGGTTTTCCTTGAAACGCTGATAGTTGATGTTTTTGAGAAGTTAGCTATTTTATAGACATCAATTGGTAGATAACATTAACTTATTTGTTAAATATAATTTTAATATGATTAGCATTACATCAACTTTTTTATTTTTTTCAACTTTTTTCATTACATCACCAAATTCAAAATTTTAACTCTTTATAGATAGATACGCAAATATAATTAAAATTAAACATAGAACATCCAGTTCTATTTTATTATTAAAATAAAAAATTTGTTGTGAGCAAAGAATATTTTTGAAGGTAAATATCATTTGAACTATTAGATTTTAAAACCTGATGCTTAGTTAAACTATTATTATATATTAAAAAAAAAGTTTTATTTGGAGCTAATATGTACTTTTCGCGGTTTGTCTATTAAACCTACAAACTTCCAACAAAAAAAAAACATTTGCTCTTAATAAAACAATATACTCTTCTTTCTAAATGTCAAAACACTTTGACTTTGTCGATCAATTGTCAGATTTCAAAATTAATTTTTTGGTAAACTAATTTTCTTATTTTACTGCCGGAAGCGGTCGGCACTGAAGTACTTTACTTTTGCTCTTCAGCTTGTATATATTTACAAATTTTTTTTTCTTTCCAAACTGAAATAACTCCTAACTCAGATTTGGACTAGACCGTTAATTTTAATTGGTTATAATTCGTGAACGGTCCAATAATTGACGTCTAATATACCATTTCAAAATCTCTTCAACTAAAAACAAAATAGCCTCTGTGCCTTATTTAAAGTTGAATTGTAATTTTTTTTAAATCTAAACTACAATTATTACTTTTACAATACAATTTTAACAATAATTTCCACCTCAAAAAACAATTAAACTTGATTAGAAAACCTAAAATAAAAGAATTATAGTTATCTTCATATTATGCAAAACAAAAGCTTTTAGTGTAAGTGGATAATTGGTTTTTCTCAAAAATTTTCTTTTCTAAGCTTGTCATTTCGTCCGATAAAATTAAGTTCAAATAAATAAATTTCAATAGTATATTTTGACTTTTTAAGTAAAAGCTAGATGAGATCTAATACTCTTTTCATTCGTAGTTTATATATCTGCATTACTTTTGTGTTTTTCATTTTTTCTCTAAAATAATTAGAGAAGCAGGAATTTGCATAAATATTTTACATGTTAATTTCCTATGTTCGACTAACTCATTCAGCACCCGGTATATTAAATATCAAAATATAATTCAATATGATTGCATTTTTCTGTAAAAAAAAGTTCGGTAAAAAAATGTCAAATATTAAATGTTAATTAATAACAAAAAATAAATTAGAATATTAATATCAATATTTTGTTTGGATGTTTCTTCAGATTTTCTGATATTACCACGGTTGACAAGAAAAGGGTGCAGCGAATGCATAAGTAACCCACTTACACAAAACTTGGGCTTTGGTTTTAATTGATATAACAGTTCCAGTCCAATTTACATGTTGTGCTTCTTGTTGGTTTAATATACATTTATTTTGTGAATAATACATAATATGTATGATTATCTAATATAATTATGAGAATAATTATGCGTTTCTCTGACATCCTAGAATCCGTATAAACTGACATGGCTTTGTATAAATTATATAGTCGTATTCTTTAATTTGTACTAATTCTTTCAGTTTTATACAAAATATTAATTGCGATATTTCTTCCGTCCTCTTAGAAACTGATTGATAAATAAATAACTGACTGCAGTTTTTATTTTTTATTTGTTTTTATTGCAATAGCAATAGTATATCTGTAAGCATTTTGAGTTGCTCCCCCCTTGCAACGGTGTGTAGTATATTAAAAAAAAAAATTGTTTATACTATATAAATTAAATATAAATATTATTTCTTGTGGCATGGCTCTCCTAAAGAAGCTTCGTGTGAAGAATTTTTAAACACATGCATGTTATTTGTTCCAAATAATTGGTAAGTATTTCACCCTTAAGCAGGTCTATGGCAAACCACGGAGGTAATCGTGAAAACTATTATAAAACGAAAGTAAATATTTTTTTAAATTGTTTACATTTTATCTTAACTACAGGTGGGTACCTAAAACTTAAATATCACTTGTAGTGTATCAATATCATAACCATATACTTAAAAATTAAATTAAAAAATGTTAATTTGGTAAGCGCTGGTGTAGACCGTATAATTAAGTTTACCTACTTGGAAGTTTCAGAATAAATTTCTCAATAAAATTATTGTTAAAAACATTTTAATTTTGTAATGAATTAATTAATCAGAAACTGGTTTTTAAATGTATAGCATTCATCTGTAAAGGTAATTATCAGAACTTATAAGTATACTGTTTCCGATAATTAAGAAACCGAAATAATTATAACTCATAAATTAAGCTTATTTTCGACAGCTTTTCAGTAGTTTTATCTTTCAATAAGTGCCACTTATAGTAATCACACTTTTTGAATGTTAATTTGATTATCTTCTTCTTTTTCGTAATTTAGGACTATATCCTGTTTCATTTCTGCTATGTGTGTGGTGGGCAAAGCGTTATCGTATGCATCGCATATTAACATGAACAACGGCACATCTCGAAAAAGGCGAGTTTCTGACTAAATTTTTCGTAATTAATTTTAATAAAATATTCATTTTAAACAAAATGTAATTTGTACCAATTTTTTGAGTTCAACTGATTTTTTCGAGATGTGTCGTTTATGCAAAACGTACAATTTAGGTGTAAGTGTTTGTACATCGTTGACGCAAAACAACCTCTTGGGGGTTGCAGCTTGCCTCCAATAGAAACTTAGCAATCTGCTTTGCGAAATATAATCCCTTTGAATGCAGTAAGTATCTTCACATTGGAGACCTAAGCAACGTTTGGCCTAGTAATTCTATTTTTTACTTTAAGATGGCCTAACTGAAATTCCTTCAAACCCTCGTCTAATATACATAAATAGGTGCAAGTTACAATGAATGTCATATTCGTCCAGTCGATATTGCAAAAAAATATAGCAACGTAAAAAAGATATGTTTTTGGCAAAATATCGCACGAATTAGTTAAAATCGTAAAGCAAAGTAGTAAAAATGAAGTAGAATCGTAAAAGTAGCCGGCGAAAGAGTAGATTTACAACTTCGCTAACGCATTAAATGTGTTATTTACACAACGACTTGCGATGTTTGTTTCCTTTTTTGAAGCAAATCGCATTTCGAAGTTTAATAAATTTTTTATACCATTATTCCAGAATTGGATTTTTAATTTGTTTGTACTGTTTGGTATGTGTGTTGCGCGTAGCTTATTATGATTGATTATTTCAGCAACAATAAAAATAGGTAATTTGATGGTAAAGAAAATGTAGGTAGATTGTTAGCTATTGTTCAAAATAAATAACAAAAAATTAGTATTTAATAGTGATTTCATTTCATGTATATTTTGTGTAGGTAGCTTGTAATACTTGTGTGGTCTGTGTAATAGCGCGAGCATGTGTACGTATATGGTGTCTTTCGAATAGAACAATAACACTATCAGAAAATAAATTTTCTTGATATAATCAGTATCTGCCATTTTGGTTTTCCTCTACCACACTATTTTTCTATTTGGTACCTATATACTTTCTCTTATTTTTAAATTTGACACTTAATAATTAAATAACTGCATAACCAATTGTCGAAGCGAACAGGAAATAAATAATAATGCCGTATGTAAATGAATAACTTGTGGAAGTGATTAGAAATGCATTATTGTTTTGACCTTCGGTAATAATACATGCACAATCAACAACAGAACAACACCAAGAACTGCTACTATACACACAATACAAATTAGCTGCACATTTTCTCATTTTTATAAAGAAGGTAGGTACATAAAGCTCGCAAGTTGTGTAAATAAGACAAGATAAACCTTCCGATAGAACCAGAACCAGGAACCCAGGCATGGACGCAACAACAAATAAACAAATGACTTATGCCTAAGGCCACCTACCGCATATATCTACTTTTAAGCAGTTCTTCGATACCTTTAGTAGTTCATTTAAGTACGCAAAATGCTCACGATGGTTACTTTCGTTGATTAACCGATACTTACTTACGCCGCCAGACATTAGGATTTTTTTATTGCAACATACCATACCTGACTGATAAAACTGTTAGTTGCATTACCAATTCTTTTCCTTGCTTACCTTAAGGTCATTTTAAATTGTAATTACTCCGAGTCGTTTAATGTCCCACCAATTCATGGAAGCAAAGCTCAAAGGAGCAAATTTTTTGGGCTTGACATACCAATTAAATAAAGTTTTTATTCTGACCATATTATTGCGTTATCCGCAGTAAAGCAGCCACCAGTGACAGATTAATAAAGTAACTAGGAGATTTTCTCTAATTGTCGGTTCGACAAGGGCGGTTTCCTTTGATTTAAAAGTTTATGCGGATGCTTATGTAATAATCGCATAGATCTTTCCGTTTTCAAACTGATTGCAAAACACGAGTTTTCGATTCAAATAACTTAAGTAGGTATACAATAAATTAACTATGAGGCATTTGATGTAATTAGTTTAAAAGGTGCTACTACAATCTTTACACCTGGTAAACAAGCCCTCATAATTTTCTTTTTTTTTTGTTTAATTCTAGGTACGCAGATATATAATTTCAGAATAATTTATAATTTGAACTTGGGTTGAAACCAAGCAATTTACCGCATTACTTTACTAACCTAGAAATTTATTTAACTTGTACAGTTTTATTTTGAAGTTGCAACGACCATGCTAAATGTTGAGCTATCAGTTTTAAAATCGGCAGTCGGCCAGACTCAAACGTACCTACCAAAGAAAATGCGTCCCAAAAAAGTACCGAGTTACTCGTTTTATTTTTTACGTCTTTGCTAACTACAGGCGCCGCATTTAAGCATAATGTGCTTTTGTCCT
The DNA here is from genome assembly GCA_949152465.1 of Cantharis flavilabris. Classification (NCBI taxonomy): domain Eukaryota; kingdom Metazoa; phylum Arthropoda; class Insecta; order Coleoptera; family Cantharidae; genus Cantharis; species Cantharis flavilabris. The sequence goes on from OX424438.1 coordinate 11,955,448, forward strand.
ACAGCCTATCATACTCTCCATACAATTTAATATAATAGAAAAAAAGGTTTTATTACTTCCTAATCGTTTTTCGATTTATATACTTTCATAAATTTAAAAAAAATATTTTTTCTTTAAACAACGTTTAAAGTGTAATTTAGTTTAACGATTATGGTCAACGCCAATATTTTGTAAATATATGATGGTAGTAATAGTATCAGATGTTTATAAATTATAACATGTCAGTAACATGAAATAATTGCTCATACATTAAACATTATAATATTATGTATTCATATTCACCTGCAGAACTTCGACAGGTTCCGATTTTCTATTCAAATAGCAAAAAAATTTATATTCCAACCTGCAGGATGGAAAGTCGATTACAATTAAGGTAACACTCTGCTAACCCGCATTATAAGAAATATATTACTATAATTTTTTCTTAATTTTTACATTTTTGACAGCAAAATTATCAGCATGAAAACGTAGTTCAAAATCATTGAATTTACACCTTTAAGTTATTATCAATAGCAAACATCAATTTATTCATGATAAAATATATTTCTTCATATTATTGAAATCAAAATTATTTTTAATTTGATGTACCCCCTCCCCCATCCCAAACCTGCTTAAATTGATTACTCTCCATATTATAATGCTTACTGTAAGTAATATGTCTCCTGAAGAACCTCAAATTTGCGATATTTAAAAACTTAATGATTTCAAATTATTTGCTATAAGGAACTTCTTCAACTGTTTACTTTGTTCAGAAGATTTTTAATAAAAGATGAAAACTCTTGATAGTTTTTCTTTTGGGAATCTGCGTTCAATACTTCTATTGCACTGTTATATGTTAAATCATAAAACAGAATACATTGAGCTGTATTTTTCAATATATATACAATCATCTGTAAATGGAAACTTTTAATTAAAAAGATAACTATGCCCATCTGTCGTGGTATCAAAATTTGTAAAACTTGTCCGTCCGCTCTGTCGGCCATACTTTGGCAAAATGTCATTTTCTAGTATAAATTATGTAACGCATGTAAGGTTTAGCTTAAGTGCTCTTGGGGGGGCGTCCATTAATTAAGTGAGGCGTTTAGGGGGGGGGGGTCAAGCCGAATCTTACCAAATCTCACGTGGGGGAGAGGGGGGTCTCGGCAAATATGACGTAATTATTTTGTGTTAACTATTCTTAAATAAAAATTATTAAGCAAATTATGCTTTTTTAATAAATCCAACGCAATGAAGCACAGATTAACGTATTTACGCTAATAATATGCATTTTAAAAAATCTCACGTGAGATTAGAAGGGGGGAGGGGGTCAAGCCAAATCTCACGATATCTCACTAAGGGGGGCGGGGGGGTCTTAAAATCGCTTAAATCACCTCACGTAATTAATGGACGTTCCTTTGCTTAACACAGCAATTACAATTATACAAGATGATTAGTTATATAAGGAAATCCCGAGATGGTTAGTTATATTAGTCCACCGATCCATTTTGAAACTTGGGCCACAGCAGTGTATCAGGGACGATTAGGAATAGACACTGCTACTGGCTACTGGGAGCCCTTATAATTATTTACTTCGATTATTTATTATTTAAGCTATTATTTTTTAAATCAGTTTAATTGTTGGCAGATAATGTCAGCTTACTGCTGAAATTATGGCAATTAAGAGACCTCCATGATAACAATCAATGCCGCCTTTCCAGAACAGAATGTTAAATTATACAAATATGTAATTATTATTATTATTATTGCCAATCCTGAGAAATATAAACAATTGCAAAATGTTTTATCTCAGCTAATTTTGAACGCAATTACTAAGATACTGGAAAGTATTTCATACCCTCCAGACGTTCCGGTTCTTAAGACTTCAGTTGGTGAGCATGTTGTGTAAATTACTTCATTAAATAAGAATATTTTAATTTTTCTGAAAAAATTCATGTATATATCAGGTCAGAGAAGTACACTTGAAGAGACAAAATTATAAGAATTAATGTATGAAATACTGAAATACACTTTGGGATCCAAGAATTTAAAACTTCATTACATAAATTTTTCAATTGAAATAAAATTTATAAATACCTACAACAAACAAATTCAAAAATAAAATGAAAACAATTATAATTATAATGAACAATTCGTAAACACAATGAAATTTTTTCATTAATACTACGTATAATGACATTTTGATAAATGCAGATTAATGATTGAAATTTCATTGATTCTACATACTTTCATTGTATATAATATAACATTTTTTGGTTCAGTGTATTAAAATGCCCCTCAATGAACTACAAAGTCGCAAAAGAGTAAAAATTTCAAAAAATCTCTCTTTTTTACAGAACAAAAACTTTACGTTATCGTAGCTTCAAGTTAAGTTTCGTTAAGTTAGCTCACGAGTTTGACTCAGATACCCCGGTCGGAAAGCTCGAAGCAGAGGTTGAGTTAGAAGTTTCCCAGCTGAAATAAATAAAATGGGAAAACCAATCCATACCGGAGGCAGTAAAAGCGCATAAAATTGCTAAAAAATTTTCTAAAGTAAACCGGAAGAGATGCTCTTCACATCTCCAAATTCTCCACTCCGAGTCCGAATCAGAGGTAGCTTAAAACATGCCCTGAAACAGCAAACTAAGTGTGTGAGACCCGTGATCTGAGTAACAGCTAGAAACTTCTGTAAACATTCCAGGAAAAACATGACGGAGCTGAGAAGAGGCTGACTTATGGAGGTACCTAGACGACATACATTAGGTGCCATGGTAACACGACATAAAAGCTCTATAAAGAGACTAGACATGAGAATGGGTCTGACAAGCCGGTGAGTGCGCTGCAGATAGCCACACAAAAATAGTACAAAAATAAATATAATAATTTTACAAAAATTTTCGCAAAACTTGGTAACTTCAGTTATACAGGGTGCTGAATGAGTTAGCCGAACATAGGAAATTCTTGCTTTCCTAATTATTTAAAAAAAAAATAAAAGGCACAAAAATAATGTCGAAATATAAACTACAAATTATAAGAACCATTAAATTTCATCTAGCTTTTACTTAAAAAGTCAAAAAATGCTTTTGAAATAATTAAAAGTTTCATTTTTAACTATTAACAAAATTATTTTTGAAAATAAAAATTAAATTGAATTTATTCCATGGCTAGTCCGATACTTCGATAAATCAAAATTTTAACAATTTCATAAGCATTTTTGGACTTTTTAAGTAAAAGCTAGATGAAATCTAGAAATCTTAGAAATCAGCTCAGGGGCAGTGCCTTCGAATTCAGACTTGATATTTTTGTTGGGTTAGTTGAGTTGGTAAGTCAATTTCGTCAATTTTTAATATTTCTTGTTAGTTTGTTTCGAATATTTGTCTTATTATTTTCATTATATACGACTGAAGATCGGAAATAACCGTGAAATAAGGGCCATTATATCGTATTATGAATTTTTTTCTTTTTTTCAAATATTTTTAATCCAAACCTGTTATGTGATCATTATGGCTTTTTTTTGAATTTTTGAATTATTTGATTTTATACTACATACCACAAATTTACTTAAAATTTTTATTTTGGGTTCATTTTCTAGATGAAATCTAATGCTCTTATCATTCGTAGTTTATATTTCTGCAATATTTTTATGTTTTTCATTTTTTCTTTAAAATAATTAGGGAATCAGGAATTTGATAAATAAGTTTTTACATGTTAATTTCCTACGTTAGGCTAATTCATTCAGCACCCGATATACTAAAAATTAAGTTTATTGATGATTCTGGTTGCATTAAAAATATATCAGTAGTTTAACTTATGAGAGGAAAATTTGCATGGAAGATGACTTACCTAGGTTATTCAATTTATTATATTGCCCTTCATTATAATTTATAAAGATAATAAGGATATATGGATTATAAAATCTTCCATCAATTTTGATTTATTTTTGATATTGACTTTGTGATTTTGTTATGTTTAATTAAATACTAAGTATATACTTTATTGAGAATATTCTCTAAACGTTTTCTATCGGCGGGCAATGGCAAACCACCTAGGTAATCTCTAATCTGCCTAATTAAAATGAAGTGGTTAGACAAAACTCAACCTGGGTTGATTAAAAACTTTTTTAATTGTTCTGAATTTTGTAAATATTTTAAATTTTTGAAATTTTTGGTTTTCCCGTGAGCTAGTCAAAGTTGTAATAACTAGGTGGATAAACCAGATAATTCTCAGCCGAAATAGTCGCGTAAGCGATCAAGACTAAATTTGTTCAGGAGTTTGAATTGCAATTTATTTTGCATACATTTTGCATTTATTTTGTATAAATACGAATTTAATTTTGCGTACGTGATTTTAAATTATTTTGATTTTAGAAATAAATATTTTGAAGAGTGGTTTTTAAATTAATAGATTTTAAGATCGGACAGATTAAATTGTAAATCTTATATTACGTACATTTCTATAGCCGCTACTGTATAACTTCGTTATTCTGAAAACATGTTACTTGTAGAGACATTTTTACGTTGAATTAACGTTTATTTTGTGTGCTATTTAGTGTACAGTTAGTAAGATACTGGAATGTATTCCATATTTCACAAACCCCACTGGTATATACTATTTTATACATACGCATTTGTTCTGAAAAAGTGCAAAGTGTACCTATTATATAATATCAGCCCCGGATCTAAGAGGGGGGGGGGGATCAAACCGGAGTTTTGAAATTCCAAATTCATATGTTTTGAATCTTTAAATAAATCAAATGCTGGAGGAAAGAGGCGCCAAATGTCAAATTCTTGCCTTGGTTCGAAAAACCCATAGATCCGGGGCTGATAATAATTGTTTTACTAAAGTAGATAGAAATCACGTAAACTAACAGTCTTCGGAAATAAAGGGTAAATCGATAATTGTGTTTAAATCAAAAACTTTTGTTATGTTAATCATCTACTTGACACCAAGAAAGTAATGTAGTAAGTAAATTATGCATTCTATATTATTCATAATTTTATAATTAATTTTTTTAAATTAATAGATTTTAACTATTTGTACGACTCGCAATTAAATATTTTTATGTTTTAATTTGTAAAAAATAGTACAACATGTTTCGTATGGTGGACCATACATCTTCAGGTGTCTACAGAAGAATTAAAGTATAATATAACTCTTTAAAATAATTAATTACATACCTAGTTAAATTTAATAAATGAAATTATGAAAAATTGTTTTTTCAAGTTCAATTATAGAAGTCAGTATATAGGTGTAATGATTGTTTTAAATAATTTAAATTAATTAATAATTATTTTGTTTACTCAAAATATAATTAAGTGTGATATTTGCAATTCTTTGAAAATGCAAAATTTTAGTTTTTGTGAGTACCCCGATCTAGGTATAAGAAAAAATCATATAGCAATATTTTATGTCAAATCTCAACAACATGGCGGCTTTCTTACGTACGCTTATACCTGGTTTCACAAAGGTTAGTTAAATTTTAATCTATGATTAAGGGTTTTCAACAATAAAAATTCATTGTTGTGACATTGTTGAAAATCCTTAATCATAGATTAAATTTTAACTAGCCTTTCTGAAACCGGGCATTAATGCAGGCCCTATTTTTGGGCCGTAGGCTCTAGCAAATTTTCGGGCCCTGACTTAATATTGTTTTGAGTTCTATTATGAATTATTTTGTCCGGAAATAATAATTTACAAAATACAACACCACAAGAATGCAAACTTTGATTTTTAAACTAAACTTTTTATACCAATTAATACACACAGAAATAAAACAATAAGTTTTTCAAATTTTGAAGTAAATTTTAATAATTTTGAAGTAAATATTACATCAATTATAGTATATTTTATAGCAAATTTAGTAAAATTTACTTCAAAATTGGTGTGATGCTGATTTGAACTGCAATTGAAGTAATAATTACTTCAAAACGCCAAAAAAAAATTTCTGTGTATTAATTTTTTTAATATTTTTCCACTTGAAGGCGTTCGTTTAATGTGAATCGCGAATACTTTTATTATTATTCTATTGATGTTAATAAATTGTCCCCCCCCCCCCACTCTCCGCCAACAGAACGGTGAAGGTATATACATTTTTCTGCCATATTGAACTTCTTCAAAATCTGTTGCAAATGAAATTTAAAATGTATATCAATTTTTTGCAATTTATTGAACTTGCAATTTATGAAATTGTAGTAAAACAGGGACATGTTTTAATTTTATTGGAACCAGCAGCTCCTTTGTGCTCATAGCTTATAATAGGCAATTTTTATACTTAAAATTGTACCAAAAATTATTAGAAATCAGGATTAAACATAAAATTTGAAATTGGTTCACAAATAAGCCAATATATTGGGGACTAATTCAAAAGATGCATTAATTTCACATATTATTTTATGCAGTTTTCAAACCAGTAATAATATCTATAAGTTATTGCAGCATGTGTATTTGAAATACATTATTTTTTTCCTGATGCCGAGCCTTTAAAGTCCCATAAATTTTAAAGCAATAAATTATATTAGCACCTACTTCTGAAACTTGGAAGAATAGAAGATACAGCTTCAATCTAACAAAAGATGTGATGTTTTTGGCCGAAACAGGCTACTGCTGGTAAAATGGACTATTGCAAATTTAAATAAATACTGGTGATAAATAAAAGTGTTACCAGAACCTGTGCAAATATTGTAAATTTAAGACTTTTTTTTTAAAGGTTCTTGAGAGGAATCGTGTAAAAATATTTCAAGTAATAAATAATTTTCATTTTGGAAAGTCTTCTAAGTACTTAATAGATGTATAAATAGAAAATAATGACAGAGAAAATCGTAAGGAACTTCTCTAAATAAAATATTTTACCGACGTCGGCACTTAGGTATACAAAATGAGTAGACACTGTAATTTTGTTATAATTAAAGTGTTTGTAAATTAAGTCTCAAATAAGTAATTTAAATATTTTTTATAATTTAACCAATTGTTAAAGTAGAGGTGTTATTAAACAACCGTTTTTCTCATACATACACAGAACGGTTACGGTATTTGCACTTTTATTATAAATAATAATTTATAATCGGCGTTTTTGAGAAAATTAACATGTTTGTAATAACATATGACATACACACGGACGTCTTACTACTACGGATGTCTTTTGTTAAAGCATTCATACAGGTAATTACAAGTACTTTGTAGTGTATGATTGACGTTCTGTGTTTAAAACGGTTGGATTTGTGCATGCGTGACACTAAAATTTACACTGTTTTTTTTTCTATAGATGTACACTTTTTTAAAATAATTTATTTTTTATTTTAATAACAAGGTTAGTGTTATTACAACTCATTCGTGGCAATCAAATCTAAAAATCACTTCCACTGAGTCATTGCAAAATAGGTTACGCCGAGATTAATTTCAATTATTTAAAAAAAATTTGGTTCAACTGTAATTATTACGAAATAACAGAACTGCACTAGAAAAATCTAGGATTTTCGAACATCTCATTTTTCACAAAAATAAAATATAAATTTTAGTGAAATTTAAAATTCAAGAGGATCGAGAATGATGAGGCAGGAATTCGAAACAATAAAGTAAGCACAAACACTTCTAGGTCGGCTTGATAAAAATATAAATCAAAAGCATTTTAATTCAGTAAATAATTCCTTTTCACTTGTGAGTCATCTCGACCCCTCATGCTGAATCGATATCTAATGTCCGTGTACCGAATACAGAAATTTCTTAAAGCCTTCCTAATTTTGGTCGTGAGTTCAACCGTTTGGATAATTTCTATTGATTTGGTCCTCGTCGTCTTTTTATTATTTCTCTTATTTCACCCCAGTTTAAATTGTTACTCTGTTTAACCTAGAAGTTTTATAGATCTACTTCAAACTTTTTATTTTTTTTTCCAGTTTGATTAAATATTTTAAATGTACTTTTATTGTTTGATCTTCTTCCATACAGGATGCGGCAGAGCAGCTCGACGATTTTCTATTTCATCCTTCGATTTTTCGATAAATTTTATATAATAACCGCTTACCATGCAATAATATAGCATCGCAGTCAAACATCTATTTATTAAATAGCATGTAGGTACTATAATTTTATACGGCATTGATTTTGAGGAGATTGAAAGGAAAAAATAATTTTTTAAGTGTGAGAAATCATAACATGTGTGCTATACACATAAACAGACTTCTGACAAGGAAATTTTTTCTTCAAGGTTTTGTGTTCTCCTGTGTTTAGTTTAATTGCTATACTTACCTGTATAATTATTGGTGGTAAGTTGGTCAAATATTAGTAATAATTTAAAATAACAATTTCATTTTTTAATTTTGCATCTTTTTGTCATAGCATTTCTCGGCAACAAATTTATCTTCTAAAGAGGTTCCCATACCATTATTTCTTATTAATAAAGACCTCGAATGTATAATTTAAATTATTTTAAATGATTTTTTAATATTATGTCTTTTATTCCTTCTCATAATTAATATTCCCAGCATTTCCCAAATGTTGTATTGTACACGAAATTATTACAAAGTATTGGACATATATTGGACTCTCGATTGGACTCTTTTGTCACAAACGATTGTGCGTTTCCATATGGATATAATTACTTATTTCACTTCTGTTTTCATGCTAGGTAATTACGGTTCCTTTTATTGTTAATTTTTAACAAATAACAAAAAAGAGTTCCCGTCTTGCAATTTACAAATTTATCGCAGATTTTTTTTGCTGTGAGAGTACACCGGTTCCACTTCGTAACTTGATGAAACAGGATTGCTTTTCCTGAGTGTAATTGCAAATGCACAAATGATGAGAAAAGCTTTATGCCTAGAGCCTAGAGCATGATTCTTTTCGCATGCCCGTAACAATTAGACGAAATTTTGGCTAAAAGCATAGGCATAAATGTTAGCAAAACCTCATTGCGCTTCCACGTTGCTGTAAAATTTAATTTAGAAAAATACCAAAGTTGTTTACAATTTACTTTATGGTGGCACCCTGATGCATATTTCAAATAAAACATGATTATGATGTGTTATTATTTTTTTTAATCCTTCCGCCACTTGCATAATAACCAGGTTATTCGTTTTTTTTGATATTTTTCGTTCAGCTGCTGCGAAAAAAGAATTTATCAAACTGTTACATGCGAAATGGTGTTCAAGGCTTGTAATCTGACAATGTCTGAAATTTAATCATTTTGCTTTGTATGTAACCACAGTTTATCATCAATTTATCCTGATCTCCCACAAGTATTGAAAATAACTTAAACCCACAACTAAAAGCCGCACAAACAATGAAGCAAACTAAAAACTATTGATAAGAAAGAGTAAAATTATAATGATATTTGATATTCTGTTCCATTGGTGGTTAGTAATTTACTAAACAATTTCGGTGTAGGCTTATTGGGGCTGGTTATTTCATGAATAGAGCAGCTGCAATGGATTTATACAATGAACAACCCCGCAGAATACTTAAATTTTGAAGACCTAGAAACAACCAATAGAAATGTATTTTTGCAAAAACATAATAGGCAGCCATGTCTATGCACGGTAGTATACTTTACCTGTCCATTGATATTACATTGAAAGTGAAGATAATCTCTGATTGATGTGTGGTTAATACCTAATGGTACAGTCCCTATCATAATTCAAACGCTTCGGCTACTGTTTGCCATTAAAGCTTCCACGTAATGTGAGTTCTGACCATTAATTTTATTTATTAAATGCTGATAAAAGAAGAAAGTTACAAGCATCGATATGACCAACTAATATACTTTTTTCTCAAAATAAAAAGGCATTAATGCTGTACTGGCTGTAATATATCATTTAATTAATAATAAACATCAACTTAAACCCTCCCGGTGTTGATAAGAAAGTATTTATGTTTCTAGTTATTATTATTTAGCAAAAGAATCGCAAAAATGTTATTTTAATTAGGTACTTTAAGGCTAATTCATTTAAATGTAGCTGAAGTTTATACGAATAAACAAATAAAATAAAATGTTTTGTTAAATTAAATTACTAATAAGGCAATAATTAATTATATTAAAATAAATAACCATTAAAATATAGCAACAGATTCCATTATATAATTGTGTATCAGTACTCTCTGTGGAGGTATTTATTTATGATCGATGCCCTATAGAAAGTTTCTCCATTTTATAAAGCTGTTCGGGGTTTTCTTCCAAAAAATACTATTTTTCCATAATAAACAATATTTTCAAAGCTACAATATCTGTAATTATATTACAGAATCTATATCAACCTACATATTTATTTTATTAAGAGCGAATGAATGCAAAAAGTAATAATAGCATCAGATTAACCATCAAAGTTATGATTATTTTTAACTGCATTTATTGAAGTTTTCAAGGAAACTCGAGAAAGGAAGAACACGTAAAGAAAACATTTATTATTCACATCAAGCATGAAATCGATTCACGACTATCGACTCAATCGATCTAGCAATTTTCATAAATAATGCGAAGTGATTGACAACTATGAAATAATTCTGCAACCTAAAATAATTTTGTATTTACTGAACATAGACTTTGTGCAAGGATTTTAATTTATTATACATGAATAACAAGAAATTTTCATTTATCAAAAGTTAATATTGCACTTTGTAAGATTTGACATTTAACAGGCATGATTATGAGGCCTTAAGACCGCACCGACCCATTATTCTCCAGAAATCTTCCAACTTCTTCAGTATTTTAGCTAACGAGAAAGTGGCCACATTTTCAATATTTTTTAATTAATTTCGACTATTTTGAAAGCCTCCCTACCAAGTGGTTTTTATTCTGTTGCTTATATTTTATCAACTATAGGGCTGTTATTACTTTTTAAATCAATTTTCATTTAGTAGATCAATTACGATCTTCAGAACTGAAGTCTGGGTTTAAGCTTGTCCGATGATACCAATACCGATATTAAAATCGCGAATAAGGTTGAAAAACAGCTGCAATTAATTAGGGATTTTGAATTTTATAGATATTAATTCTAGATGCTGACTAAACAATTATTGGGTTTTTGGTTAGTACTTCGAGTAATCCGGTGTCTACATGATCGCAATCTCAAAAATAATTTAATTATTTTAATAATTAAAATTAATTCAATAAATAATTGTTAGCAATGTTTTTTCAATTATTAATCGTCGTTATTAAGCAATCGATAAATATCTACTCAGAAATTAATTCCAATAAATAGTACCTATAAATGATCTGCTTATTAGCCATAGAAGTGGCGTGGTGTGGTATAGCTGGTTGATTTAGAGAGAGGAAATTTTTAGTTCAAATCGAGACTAAATATAAATTTCTCGGTTTTTCAGTGAATATAATTTACCTAATAGAAATAACTAAAGTGATTACATTTTATAAGATTTTCATTTTTTTATTAAAAATAAATTTTATAAATTTCAGAAAAGTGGGTGGTTCAGCTTTCAAAAAAATATGATAATAATCCCACTGGTCGTCAACTGCGTCAATAAACATAATTTTTAAGTTTTAATGCCTTCAAAGCAACACATATCCTGCTTGCAGCTTCAAAGAGGTTGATATGAATAGTGAAAGATATGATAAATTCAGAATTGATAATTGATTCAATAATTATCTTAATTATTTTGTAATTCACATACATCATTAGTAAACAAAATATAATTCAATACCTTTATGTATTTTCAAATCAATATCTATTGGAACATTAACTAATTAATTATGAAAATTATATTATGACCACCTACTAGAATACTATTACGTAGGCGAAGCTATGTGACTGTAATAATTTTAATATTGAAACATTCTGTTGAAATAAACATTTGCAGTTCAGAAATAATTATTTCAACTCCCCCCCCCTGTTATTTTGCCTGTATAGCATTGCGTAGCGCGCTGCAAGCTTTATTACCCTGTCAATTTGATGTTTTAAGCAATTCAGTATTAGGTACCCAAAAATAATTCCTACAAATGAAATCTATTATGCAAGCCAAATATTTACTTGCATGAAATTTTATATTATTATGGCAATTATTGTATAGAAATTATATTTTACAAATTTTTTTTTACATGTTAGATAAATTAACAATTGAAAAAACTACTTACACTTTTTTAAAATAAAAATATGCAAATTAGTTGAATTAGTTTACTACACGTGAATTCATGTGTTTCGAAATTCTGTTTATCATCAGGCAAACCTGGAATAATATTTCTAACGGTGACAGTATTCAATTAAATAGAAAATCAAAAGTCAAATTATTTGAGATTTCAACAATTAACTGCAATCTGTATGAAGTATATTGCTTATTTGGTAATTATTTGTGGAAAGGTTACAGCGGTACAGTTGAAGAAATTCCAAAAAGCAACATAAATCTAATACAGTAGTTATTCCAGAGACAGCCTAAGCACATCAGCTTTCTTGGCTAAAAAATTTTGCCAGCAAAAATGCATTTAAATAAAAATTCAACATAACTATTCAACAAATTAAAATGTTTTACCATGTTGTATTGAATAAGAAATTACAATTGGATCACAGCAGTGTATTAGGAGCAACCAGGGATAGAACCGCGGTTTCTCGCTCCTTAGTCTGCACTTGTACGCTTGACTCTACACTGCTACTTATCATTTTGTTAATTTTTAAATTATAAATTTTATTTCCTAGATTTCCTATCTAATAAAACCAGTCACAGAACATTCACACTAATCTTCCTTCTTTGAACTCGGAGGGGGGTCCGAGTGGGGTTTCAATTGCAAATTTTAAGTTGAATATGAACTGAAATATTTGGTTTACACTTGACCATAAATGACGAGAACAACGCGACATATTGAAGAAGAAGCTTGAATAAGTAGTTGAAGAAGACTTTGAAGTGCTAAGGTTAGGTAAAGATTGCAAATTAGATATAATCAAGCAAAAAAAAAAGAATAGAAAATGCAAGGTAAAGAAAATCAATTTAATTTAAATAATTGTACTAAGTTAATGAAACATAAATAGAAGAATATACTATAATGCATAAGTCATTGAAAATTAAATAAAAGTTCTACTTGAAGGTAAACTGGAATTGCATGCGGCAGTCGGGCATCAATATTACCTTTTACGGATAAATTTTTAAGAATGAATTTAAAATTAGCAATATTATTGAAAATTAAAACTTAACTTTTTGTATCAATCTTACTGAAATTGTAAGAATAGCTCAAAGTAATATATGTTTTAAGCAGTAAAAATCGATGCTGAAAATTTTGAAATTCTTTTAATATTCAGTCAAATCAAATAAATTGCATATTAGCGATATTCTTGAAAAAAAATTAAAATTAACTTTTTGTATCAATCCTACTCAAATTGTAAGCATAGATCAAAGTAATATGTTTTAAGCATTAAAAATCGATGCTGAAAATTTTTTTAAATAAAATAAATTTAATATTAGCAATATTTTTGAAAATTAAAAATTAACTTTTTGTATCAATCCTACTGAAATTCTAAGAATAGATCAGAGTAATAATATTATATGTTTTAAGCAATAAAATTAGAAATTTTGAACTTTTAATATTTGAACAGTCTTGGCTGTAGCGAGCAAGTTGGTTTTCTGATCAGCGGCACATCAATCAGAAAGGGCTAGAGAAGGGAAGCCCCCATCAAGATTTAAAGTAACGTTTTTGTATGGTGGGTTTGAAAAGTTTGAAAATAAAAATATTATTTAAATTATTCGGTCTCCCTCTCAAGGTATAGTCCTGGTTATACGCCACTGTTTCTGATTCTTTTATTCACTCAACACTCATAGTTGAACCATAACAAAAATTAAATAAATCAGAAAACTAAATAAATATCTGCAATCCAATTAACTTCCTATACTGAAATAATTAATTTGTAGATATTAAAATAGTAAACAATATAAATGCTATTAATGAAAATATTGCTTTGGTGCCTTTTCAGTGCCGCTTAAAAAGTTGTTGTATTCGTCTATGTCTAAGCTTCGCCTTAGACAAGTAAACGTCCACTTTTATAGCCGGTTACGTAAATTACTATTTTATAATTACGTAATAGATTTTTTTAGCTTCTTTTAACCAATATTCTCACATTCTAAAGAGCTGATATTTAGTCAGAGAGTTTCCACTTCCGCTATTGGGACACTTAAATAATATATTAAATTTTGATAATTATAGTTTAAACTGGGAAATAAAATCGTTCTCTTCATACAAACAAATTAAATTTCGTAGTCTATATAAGTGATAATGACAATGACATTTTTATTAAGATCGTTTCTTAAAGAAATATAATTTTTTTAAATTATGTTGTAAAAAATTAGCATTTTGTAATTAAAAGTAATCCTCTTATGTTAATGCATACTAAATTATTCGTATGGTAATATTTTGCTGCCCAGAGAAAATAAATAAAAAATAAAAATAAAATAATTTTTAGAATAAATAAATCTACCAATATTTGAATTTTTTGTCCAAGTTTCGTGGAATATTTGATTCTCAACAAATTAATACCACTTTTTATCAAAACGGTAGCAACGTGTAATATAGAACAAATTTTTCAATATATCAATATTATTTAATATCTTGTACTTTCTATACTATTTGATTTAAAAGTATGGTATTTGACTGGTATAATACAATTTCCGCAAATCGACGTATTCTGCAAAGACATTTCCTTGGTTTACTCTCAGTTTTTCTTTGAATTAACTTCAATTGTTTTAAGGAAACACCAGCTGTTTGATTTTCTACTAATTGAGAACAATTTTTGATTTTACCTAATCAAAAGAAACAAATTAATTTCATGGACTGTATAGCTGACGTATTCGAGTTCTCTTCCTGGCATTGTTTATTTCTCTTAAATAAGCTGAACTTTTAAAGTGCCAAAAGATTGTTCTACTGTTTTTCCAACAAAGCAAGTTTTCCAATAACTATTGAAAAGTTAACTTGGTTGAAAGTTTGTTCATTAACATCAAAACAAGTATGTCGTGCAAAACACTACAAAGCAGTGTCGTTTGCGCTACATGTAAAACTGATTATTGAAGTGTAAATTTATAAAAAAAAATTATAAGTGAGTGACAGTGACAAGAATCGTTATGTAGTTGTAAATGTAGATATGTAATGATAATTACATCTACATCAAAGCTTTCATGACAGAAGTTTTAAGAGCTGCCGCAAGAACCGCTTCCGGCGCTGTACACACTATTAACCCGCCTACTTTTCATTATTGTCATTTATTATCAATTTAAACTCGCCAAGCGCAAAATGTTAATAATATACAATTTGTTTTACATTTATTTTTTTTCTTCTAAACTAGTCTCGCGTGATGAATTCGAAACACATGTAGAAAAACACAAAATAATAATAGGATAGGTTTAATGGGTGAAACGAAGAAATTAGCTGTAAATTATTTTTTTCCTATGTGGCACATTAACACAATATCGATAGATTGTTCAATCTTAAACGAAAAACCTACAAATCGAAGGCCAGTTAGACAAAAAATCATCTAGTCATCTCAAAAATACACGACGATGATATTATGCTTGTAGTTTTTTATTCTTGATGGTCGTTTTGTAAAGTTCGCGTTTCGTCCACGTTTCGTCCACTTTTTTTCATGGTGGCGCCACGCTCGAGCATGGCATGCTGCGACCCTTTGACTGTCAGATGCCGACAATTAAAATGCGCCCGTTCCTTTCGACATATGTAAACATGCCGTATAAATTAAGTGACTGGAAGACGATCTGATGTCCCATCTATCCTGTGTGCTTTCTATCCTCTGTTCCGATCTTTCAATTCCCTCACAGATTGTACTAGTAAAACGACAGTTTCGTCCATATCCAACTCGTTCTTAATGGCAAACGAGTTTTATTTTACGTTTTTATGCGAATTTTTCAATTTTGAAATGCTACAATCAACATCGGAATTAAACAAAATGATGCTGTTAAATATTTTTATTTCCTCAAGCGACAAGAATTAATTATATAAGCATCGAAACCCTATTAGTTTTTTTCTAACATAAAATACAAATAAAAGTTACTTAATTAGAAGCAAAAAAAGAGACGATTAAAAAACAAATTAAAAAATTATTTTTTAAAATTGAACATTGCACGAAAAGTGATGTATATGAAGCTATTTTCGCAGGATTTATCATCCCACACAAACGGACCCTATTGTATAAAATTGCCCCTCGGACAACTGTGCTCGCCGGTCCATGCAAACACATATTTATCTAATTTCCTCCACGTCCTTGTTATCTAACTTATTCTTTTCCAAAGAAAACCTAACTAAAAGAAACAAATTAACCTCTTTTCAAACTTCTCGAACGGCTCAATTGCGACGATAAAAGCGAACGGTGAGTTTTTTAAAATTCATTTATCATTTTTTCCAACGAAAAGGTTTAATTTGGGACTTGGGAATAATAGAATATTGTGATGTGGTGATGTTGCCGAATGAAATTTTGCACAATACGGGATGCCTGCCGGACGAGCAATTTGCTAAAACGATCTTCAGCATCTAGCGAAGAAACGACGAATCATTTGTACTATAAAATAAAAGAAATCAAGCCCATTGCACTCTTGTAACTCGATACCGGATAACAGATTTTCTTCATTATGTTAGTTTTTAGTGTTTGAATTTATTTTCTAGGAAATTATGGCAACTTTTAATTAAATTGTCTCGTTGCGAAGTAGAATCACTGAAAAGTTTCACAGTAATTGAACAGCGGTTCGATATTTCTATAAATATTTGTTTTTCTTTTTCTTTTTCTTTTTTATTACCTCCGCTGTGCATGCGGCTTATAAATCGTTAATTGTAATAATTGTTAAATTGATAAATAATTGATAGTTGGATTCTCGACTATTTAGGTTTATTAAATTTCTAAGTAATTTTTAATCGTCGAAATTCAGAGAGTTTCTGAAGCAATAATTTGATGCTTCGAAGAGAAACCTTTGCCCGTGGCAGATTTTAGCCAGATTTGTAATCATTAGGTTCCATGATCCATGTTGGAAAAGGAAAGTAAAACTACTACCTAAATGTAATTTGATATAAAAGAACACAATCCAATTGAAGTTTCTTTGGATGAACATATAAGAAACCCAAAATTACGTACGACTAACAAAATGCTTACAAAACATTCGACTCTGCGTTCTTACGCTCGATTACATTTCTACTTAAGAAATAAACATGTCTCTGAATGTCTATACTTAACGCACTTAATGAAATGTTAAATCCTAATTTTTAAGCGTATGATGAATAGAAACTATTGTCGGATTTGTCCTTATGCTATCTATTTTTATTGTGTCGTCCTTTTCAGGTATTCTTGTACAGAAAAAACACCAACAAAATGTTCTTCATAATATAACAACCTCTTTCTTGCTACTATTGTATAACGATTTGCACTTTATACTGTCCAAATTTGCCGGATTAATTTGCTTTTTCAATACTAGATGCGGTCAACTTCAAAATTACATTCTTGTGCAACGTTCCACTGTCACAGCGGGTTGACTAAAAAAAACAGCACTCGTACAGTAACGCACTGACTTGATCGAAAAGAAGGCTTCGCCAGACCGAATAAAAATAGCTTAATTAAAACAAGATTTAGCATTAACTACTCCACTTACCTCTCTAGACGCTTAATATACTATTTAGTTACCAAAAGATTAAATTATATGTTGCACGAATTATTATCGAAGTTGAAATAAACTTTTTGTTTCTTGTGAACACCGAACTGTTCAGACTTGTCACAAAAAGTTCTACTTTTAATCCTTATAAAACAATATACTTTATATAGATAAAGTACTATTTAAGGTAGTAATAACGACTGTTAATGAGTTAGAAACATGTGTCTACCTTTCATTCCTTAACTGTACAATATGTTTTTAATTAAATTGCACCAATAAAATGCACAAACTTTCGTTTAAATCAATAAACTATTTTGGTCGTTAGGACAGCGTTAAATTAATAGCGACATTTATTTATGAGGAAGTTTCAGGCGATGCACAGTGCTGCGGATTATTCTATGACTAACGATGATTTACATTTTTGAAAATTTTAATAAGCAGCTTAATAGTTGAGATTTTTAGGGAAGGCTTAGCCTCTCACACTTCCTCTGACGAGCCACCGCTGTCCATATCCGAAAAATTGTTTTTAAAGAAACAATATCAGTTTTGAAAATATTAGTGAACGAAATACTATAAATTTTATTTTTAAGCAAGATTAAGATTTATTTTTAAATATTTACAAAATACTTGTATTTTGGCATATTTTTCAAAAGTTTTCAAAATTCACCTTATATGAATGTGTCAAATTTATAATTTTAGTCATAAAAAACTAATATAGGTTGACAGTCGTCAGAACTCAAATACAAATACATGGTTGAGCAGTGTAAAAATGAACCAGTAATTGTGTATTGCACAAGTGAGTAATTGAGTAACTCTTCCCACGAAAACGTTTCATATTTTAATATAATAATTTTTGAATGTTTAATGTGATAAGTGTATCTATATGTCTTTCAAATAACAAGTCAAGTTCACAAAGACACCAAAACAAAATATCTGTTACATTGAAAAGTACGCAAAGTGTTAATTTGAATTTTTATCATAAGTATATTATCAGACATACTTACATTTTTTTTATTATCTCGAGAGCTCGAGTGTGACTCATACCTAATAAAAACTATCGGAAAGATTTGAATTATTGATATTTTAAATATTGCTTTTTAGTATTTACTTAGTAGTACTTTTGTTTGTTTGTTTGTTTGTTTGTTTATTGTAAATTATAAATAAGTCCTAAAAGTACATAACTTATAACTATAAAATAGTTAGGACTAATTTAGATACTAATAAAATTTTATTAATTACTAATTAATAAAACCAATTTATTAAAAATAAATATTTTATATCCTTTAATTTTCATATTACCATACATAGCAGGTCTTCCTTTATATGTCTATGCCAATATCTCAATTTCAGGAAAAAGTGCCACAGAATTAATAATAATAATTTACATTTAATTATATTTACCCTTGAGACTACTTGATTAAAACTATCTTGTGGACATCTTAACTACAACTTACTTCTGGTCAAACATTATGTTCTAATATTGAAATACTAACTAATCATCACATTCCAAAGGGTCATCACACGATGGCTTCCTTGATATATGAATTTATTAATGTGCAGCAAAATGGCAATAATGCACTTGACCACTTTACCACAAGTGAAACTAAAGCTTTAGATCACAACAGAGTAGTAGCATGTCGATTTAAGCCTTATACCACACTGCTATATAGTTGTGAGTAGTGTGACTATTGAGAATTGTTATAAAAATAACGGTCGGTTGCCGTATTTCTTATTAGGTTAGTAAAAAAATTGACTAATCAGAGAGATTAACGTCAATGTTCGGCTATTGACGTCAAAGCCGTGCCAAGCTGGACATTGCCGTTAATACCCGGGCAATATCTTTATTGACCATACACTTTGAATCAATATTGGAATTTAAAATTTCATATTATGTAGTTTTTGCATCATTGTCCGAGAAATAACGTCGTTATTCTATCCAGACCGGAGAAACGATTATGAAATTACAGGGTTGCACAAAAATCATATTTTACACAAAATCAAAGAAATAGAACTTACTTTTAGACAATAAGCTGCAGTTCAAAACAGTGTTTTAGGGGACAGAGTTACAAGCATTGTCACTGCAAAGGCGGATGTAAAAATAATAATTGTGCATTTTGTGCTAGCCAGAAAATTCAAAAAATTTAAGTTTTTTTTCATTTTTATTATTTTTAGAAATTTTTATTAACAAATTGTTAAACTTCATAATACTTCACTAATGAACGAGTTGTAAATAATATAAGTATCGCAAAATTTACAAATTTCAATAATTATGAATTGTCCATTCACTTTTGGCCAGTAATGTTATTGACCGGCCAATGGCCTAAATATTACTTCATTGTCCGTTCACGTAAATGTAAAGCATTGAAACATAGGCATGAAGCATGTACTTTAACGTTATTGTCCGGCCATTGAAGTCAATGCCCGATTTATATTTTAGTGAGAAAATTCTACTTTTACTATTTTAATTTTGTAAATTTTGGTTTTGGTGCTAATTAGTTGACTTCGCATTAAATAGCGGTAAAAACCAGGCTTTTTGGCCAAGTGTGGCCCACCTAGCAAACAGACAATTTTTATGTCCAAGAGTTTGATTGCATTTTGATAATTTTTGAAATTAAAACTGATTTATTTTTATTTATGAAAGATGTTTTAATTAATCTAAAATTAAATGGTGTAATTTTGGGAAAGATATTCGTTATTTTGGGTAATCAATAAGAGGAAGCTACAGATGTTGAATAGGAGATTGAAAATAGTATAGAAAAAGAAAAGGATAAGGTGAATTTGAAATTAAATGTTTAATTGATTTATATTTTGAAAATTTTAAATGTAAAAAAAATATTAAGTTATATTTGATATGAGGACAGATGGGTATGGTTATCGTTAAAATTAACATTTCCATTTTAAAATATTTCTGAAATAAAATTAAATAGTTAGCGGGGCAAAATGTTAATGAATTTGTATTTTTCTGGCAATTTTGTAAATATAAAATTTGGAAGCTTTTTATTTTTTTTATTAACTCTTATACTCATACTAGCCGGAAAGCCCGTCCGAGGACGGGCAGCTAGACGGTGGATCAGATCTCTTTTTTAACGGTATAATATTTAAACATTTAATTTCGTTTCGCTACGGAGGATTCCCCGTTTCTCTATATTTTCAGAGTAACGCAAAAAGTTGCTGCTAAACTTTGAGCATCCAAGCTTTAATATTTTCTAGCCAAAGGTTTAAATTTTTCTCACTTTTGGTTAAAAATTCAAATTTCCTGGATTTTCCTGGCAAAATGTGAAAAATTATAAATTCCCTATCTTCCCTAAGTATTTTAAAACAATAGAAATCCTGCAATATGTACTGGAGGGTGTTCCACACCCCCCAGACCCCCCGGTTTACAATTTTGACTATATTTTTCTATAATTTTTTAATTAACTATCAAAGTAACACAGAAAGTTGCTGTCAAACTCCTTGAGCAGTAAGGTAATTAAATAAATATGCTTTCCAAGTTTTAATTTTTTCTTAGCCGAAGGTTAAATTTCCATTATTTTTGCTTAAAAATTCAAATTTCCCGGTTTGGATTAATAGTGGACAAATAGTTTAATATATTTTTCGGTTGATAAAAAAAATCAACCAATCAGGGTTCTTTTTCTACCAAAAAATTACACGTTGTAGCAGGAACAGCTTGCTGAGATTTTATATATTAGGATTTCAAGAGTTGTTCTCTTTTATGATCACCAAAACTTTAATACATATATTTAGGTCCAGTTTTTCAATTGTGAGTTAAACCAAGTTCTAGGATTAACCTACGTTTTTGACTACCTGATTGGTCAGATATCCATATGAACTGACTTTAAACTCTGATCTTAGTTTAAACCACAATTGAAAAACTGCCCCTCAGGATATATGATTTCATCACCGATCATAATTAGGTATTTTCTGAAGTGACTGGACTAAAAATTTGTAAAATTTGTTCTACTGAATAAGCTGGGGGAGGGGAGAAAAGGTAAAATAAAAAATGCTTTAAGTTCTAGTTATGGTTGGAAATTCATATTCCTGATTCTGTAATTTATTAGAAAATCGAATTTTTCCTAGTTTTCCAGGGGAAAGGTTAACTGTCCAGAAAAGAAGAGTCGATATCTTTATAGCTTCATAAGCAAAACAATTTTTTTAAGAAAATGCTTTAAAAGCGAAAAAGTCAACAAGATTATATAGAAAAGCAATAAGGAAGCTGCTTTATTATTACAATAGCATATAAAAAAATAAAAACAAGTTAGTATATAACATTTCAAGTCAAAGAAAATAAAAATTTTAAAATTACCTTAACTTTCAAGAAATAACCGAACATAAGTTTCGTTTTATAAATTTTATCTTCTGCCTAGTATTTTTTTAAATCGATGATTTATCTTTAATTGCCATATAATTTCTGTAAACCTTTTTTTTCTGAAAAAGTCAAAAATCTCAAAAAAAAGAGAAAAAATGCGGTGTAGCGCTAAAGTAATAATTTAACACTGCTGCCGTTTAAGTACAGGTAAGATTATTCGCTATATTTACATTAAGCAAAGCGCCACCACGCGGTAAAATTTCAAACTAATCTAATACGTGTAAATTCAAAAATTGTATGAGTTGGTTTAAAATATTCTGTTTATTAACAAAACATTTGTATTATTTGTGTCATTTTACCTCCGTTTTATTATAAAATAATTGATACACAAATTCAAAACAACATCAAAAATACGTAATTGAGCCGCCATGTTGTGAAAGTTTCTTGGTAAGGTAAATCGCGAATAATGTAATAATTGTAAATGTAATTTGTACGGTATGATATATGCTAAAATTAAAACATTGTATGTAGATCTTTCCTTGCAAAATAAAACATAAGTCAAGTTTTAACCGGTTTCGGTTTTTTAGATCATCATCATGAGAGAGCTAAAACTATATATTTTTTCATAAATAAAATAAACGAGTTAAAGGCAATAATATTGCACTGTTAAAGATGGAAGATCTTCAAGAGTCCATACTTACTTTCTGTAATGCAATGAATGCAAAGCTTAACGAACCTCTGCTTCCAGATAATCGTGGAACGAATGAATATTAATTATGCAATCTTTTATTTTCAAAGAATCTTCAGAAATTTTTAAATGAATGTTTAGTTTTATTTTAAAATTAAATAAACAATTGAATTACAATTTTTAAATTGAATAACATTAATTGCCCAATGGCGCTGGGTTTTTCCCGATCCGGTTTATTTGCCGCAAGAACCGCGTTAACACTTAGAATGGTAATTATGCAAACATGTCAGTATCTTCTTCTTTATTCGACCCAATGGTCCACTTTAAATTGATTGTGAATCTTCTCTATCTTCCTCACATTAAATGGAACTGCTTCCAGCTGGTTTCAAATAAATTCTCTTCCACTAGTTCCAAAATGTTCTGTCCAAAAATTACATTCGTGCGGTTTCCAAATTTAATTTGTTATTATTGTTTCGAAAGATTAATTTTTAATTCACTTTATGGTTGACCTCGGTTTCTGGAGGACCACCACTCAAACGACCTGTCTCGTCTAGGTTCTATCGTCAACTAACTATTTTTCAGTTATTATCTTTTTAATCTGTTGTCTAGACAATTAAACTTTTTTTCAAATTCAGTTTTTTAAATCAATGCTTGCTAATGATAATGCGATTTGTTATTTTTATTTGCATCCGCATGCACGCAAGCGCACTGACGACAATCGTATGCTACCACATTTCAAGTTCTTTACTTTCGATTGTTTACTTAACCAATAAATTCTTTTATAACTTGATATGGTAAGCTTCTTTGAAACAGTATTTTGATTTTTAAATAAATCTTTTAATTAATAAATTTAACAACTGCCTTCAGTTCGATTGCTTGCATTTTAGACACTGCAATATATATTGGAAGCTCCCAAAATCTGTTGCATCCGGGCTCCTAAACGGGTCCGGCACTATGCACCTATAGGTAACTTCATATAATAATTCAACTATTAGGTTTTATAAAATATAGTACATAAATATGATATTATGATTTTGTTTGAACGCAAGCAATTTAGAAACCATTACTTTTTATTATATCAACGGGGAATAAGACCGCATAACCTGCAATCAAAATTTCTGCAAATACAAATTTTGATATTTATCTATTGAATCATCAGCCCCTCCCAGCACTGAATATTCATACCAAGAGAAATTAATTAACTTGCCTGTGATACAATAAAAACGTTTATTTGAAACATGAAGTCGATTATATCACAGTTTGGCACATTGAAGTGAAATAATTTTTTTCAAAATTTATAACAGAGATTACGGACGGAAACATAAACATAACAATATTTTTTATTTTATATTCAGTGAGTTTTTAATTAGTTTGTTCATTCATGGCGCCTGTTTTGTAATAAATTATAATATTAATAATGGCGCTTATAAATTTACGAACAAAGCTTGCCGATTTAGATCGCTCGAAGAAAAATTGTTTTTTTAAACCATAACTTTTAAATAAATATCATTAAACGCTCTATTGCATAAATGCAAAAGTAACGATTTTCGGCACACAACAATTATTACATAAAATACATAATAGGGTTGCGACTACTTAAAATTTCTAAGAAATATAATGGCAATTTTTCGAACCAGCAGACGGAAAAGCCTCACCGTCTCCAAAAGTTTTAATTCTCAGTTGCAGCAACAATCCTTAAAATGAGATTAAATGTTTCCAAATCGGTAAACACTTTGCTAAATGGAAAACAATCAACGAAACTACCGACAAAACTACTTTACTTACGTTAAAGGCAAATTTCTGGTTCACCATTAAATTGATGTCTTTTACGGTCCTTCGTGTATAAAATTACTAAATGCAGTTTCAAAACTTTTCAAATGGAAATTTAAGTAAATAAGTAAATCGAGCGATGAGTATGATAGACCGAAATAAAATATCAGAGGTTTAATTGGAATTTGTAATATTTAATGTGGAAGTGCTTAAATGAGCAAGTATCTTGAATATAGAAAGAGTTGTATGGGTTGGTGGTCGTTGGTCGGGCGGCGCTAGTGGACAGCTGAGCCGCGGACCACCCGCGCTTCTCGTTACTCCAGGTCGAAGCCGCCGCGCCGACCGCGCTTCACGACAGTCATGACAAAAGGAAAATAAATCATCTATAGACACCAATATGGAGTATGTGAATTCTTTTGTCAGAACTTTACATTTACAATGCCAATTTTATAGTTCGCTTCGGTCGTTACATTATACTATTGTGGGCATACACATTTTTTATATACATTCATGCTAATTTATTGTTAAACATTTTAATATCATTCTTCATCATAAGTTTTTGGCCATAAATTTTAACTATTTTCTTTCACCAGTATTTTTATTATCGCAAAATTATAACTAACTGAAAGAAATTATATTATTGTTCCCTGCGTGCGGTATACCCATGCATACGCGAAAATAGGTTCAACTATATAACAAAAGTTCCATCGGCAAAAAAGAGATTCTACTACAGTACAATGTGTGTGCAACTGTAAATAAGTTAATTAAACATTCAACACTTTTAATCTGACAAGCTGCATTGATTTATTCGAACGACAACTGTTTCGACAATTTACTCTTGTGGACGCCATCATCAGGTTCAGTTATTCATGTTGAACGAGGCTAAACTGTAATATCATATTATCGATTATTGAAATCACTTTTGGAATAAATTAATCTGCAAGCAGTAATTTAAGCTATCATGTATTGGAATAACCATTTGATGTAATTAAAATACATCAAACAAACTTGATTACAATAAACGGCATCTGCTCTGCAATTAAAAGTGTTTCCACAAACATACCAACTTGGTAATTCTTTATATGCTACTACTTACTACAGAACTTATCCTATTATGTTATTAGCCTATAAACACATATAATTATGCTAATAACATCTACAAAGATTACGGCTTAAATTTTTTAAATCATCAAAAACTCAATCTTACATAATACCAAATTAAAATGTTCCTCGGCACTTAAGTTTTTGAGACGCAATTTTTGTGCCATATTGATTTGTCGAGGTTGAGTTGGCAAACATCCTAAAATATTTCAGCAAATTAATGCTTTTCCTGTTCTGCTTTAATTTTTTCAAAACAAATTTAGAATTGCAAACTACAAGCAATCTTCCACGAGTACTCTCTTCGAAATAACAGTATATTTTGCAAATGCAAAGTCGAAAGTGATTTTTTTGTGCTTGGAAAAACCAATTAAAGTATAACTTATAATGCTTACAAAATATTGATTTGTATTTTGCTATAGGCTCAATAATTTTAAAAAGAATATCTTCAAAATTATTAACTTGTTTACTACACTTTAGAGTCGGTTTTATAATAGTCGTATAAACTTGGTATAACGTTATTCCCCCTCAGTGTGAATTAATTTGCATGAGTCTTCGATTTAAGACAAATAAAAATCAAATTTTGTATTAAAGAAAATGTTGTTTATGAAATTAACTATAAGAGTAAATCCAACTTTAAATCAAATGTGAAATAAAATTATAATATGACTTTTCATTACGGAAAAATGCAGAAGATAAAATTTAAATTGATATTTATTTCAGACAACTAAATTATCTATTTGATAAAATGTTTATAACCAATGAATTTTATTAGTAAGTATGTATACTTACAAGATGGATAATATTTAAAATCAGCCTTTTACGATTTTCACTTATTAGCTGATATCGCATCACAATTTCCAAACAAATCTTCTAAATAAATAGCCATCCATTCGTTAAATGCAAGTAAGCAATTTCTTCAATATTCCATCGGAAGGTTATTATTTAACTCTGGAATTACGTCTTGAAAAATTGTTCAAAAAAAGTGTGGTTGTTCATCATGGCATTCCCAGCACCCAGATACGCCTTATCACCAAACGGTGACTTTTTAAATTTTTTGTTTAACTCTTAATAGTATCTCCATCACTGTTGGCAATTTCAGTTAACTAATTCAAGATTTTCCAAGTCTTTCTGTCTCAAGTAAGGTCTTCTTAACATTTTATTTTAAACTAACTTAGATTTTAAAAGTTTCAAGCGTGTATAACAAGCAGTAAGTTTCAAAACAAAAAGTTCAACTACTATCTAAAATTATATAGTAAGGATTACAACTCAACATTAAGGACTGGTTTTAACTATTTGCAATGCTTTATTCACCATTATTGATTTCATATGTTAATTTAAATAAATACTATACAAATTAAGAATGCTTAATTAAGTATGCTGCACTGTTAAAACATAATATATAACAATGTAATTTGATGGATTTTACATTAGTACCCGCGATGGGCGGCGGCGTGGCACTACAGTACTTTTAGCTGCATTGACATTAAGAAAACTATCTTAGTACTACTTTTTCTAAATACCTTTCTTCTGGATTAATTGAAAATAATATTTGGAAACCAAAATCAACTTTTATCGCCAAGTGAATTATTTGACAAACAAAGAATAAAGAAATGTTAAAAGGAATATAAGAGAACTAAGAGAGATAATAAGTAAAGAAATGAAAAAAACATTTGCTTCGAATAAAAATTTTTTTTTTTATTTTAATTTTACTACTGTTGTTGGCCGTGATGAACGGCACTAATTCAGTACAAAATGGCTTGATTTTACATCTTCAAGATCAATTTTATGACTAAATCAATTAAAAAAAAAGTTTTAAAAAAAAGTTAATAATGCGATATAATGCCCTATTTCATGTAAAATTCCGATCATCAGTCATATAATGAAGAAAATTAGAATTATTTAAGAAATAAGAAAAATATTCGAACTAAGTAAAATAAGAATCTATAAAGATCTATAAAGAATAAAATAATGATTAAAAATATTTAAAATTGACGAAGATGACTTACCAATAACCCTACAAGAATATTAAATCTGAGCAATGTCACGTGTAATGACCCTTTAAAAATAATTTGAACGGAGATTTTTTAAGCTGGCATCGCATCGCCTGTAAAGGCACTGACCCCTGCCTGACCGTGAAATAGGGCTTTATATCGCATTATGAATTTTTAACTTATCAATTTTTCACGTATTAATTTTTTCTCTCTTTCAGAACAAACACGTTCAAAGCAGTACACGCCAAGCCTGCCGGGGGGGGGGGGGTATGAAAATTCAATCAAGAATGTAATATTATTATTATTTGCACATAAACCATTATGTGTGTTTCGCTTATGTTAAATTTCTTCAGATAATTACAATATTTATATAACACGAGGATTAAGATTCAGTTTTGTAAAATTTGTAACAAACAAACACGGATACATACATAGAGCATCTTTAGAGATCAAAATAAAGATAAAGTAAATAAAATTTTCTCCAGTTTTTCATCAATTATTTCCACAATAGCTTCTTTAGAAAGCTTTGTCTAACTAGCTTAATAGCTATATTTACTAAATGCCTCAGCTCGGTTGTTCGGTGGAAGTTGCAAAGTGGAAAAGAGCGAAGGAAATTGACTAACCTTAGAAAGTGGATAGTGAAAACTTTACAGACAAGCAAAGTAGCTCGATTCCCAATAGAATCAACTGAAAATAAAATAATAGTAATTATAAAAGTTATATTGCTAAACAAAAACAATGTTCACAAGATTGTTGTTGCAATAAATACTATATTACTTTATATGACTTCAATAAGACGAACAAAAAATCACAATATTAACAATAAATGCTAGTATTTTGCTTGAAGCGTAAATAATGTAATTTACCTTACTTTTACTGCCGGCAATAGATATAGTCATTAAAGTGACACTTTAGTGCCGTTTTTCGTCGACAGTAATAAATAATGTAAAACTAAATTGTTATCACAAGGAAAAAATCTTCCAGTTTGATAATTGAATGTTATAAAGTAAAGTTTTTTTGACGATTGGATAAATAGTATATTATTACTTTATTGCGAATAAATGTTAAACTTTTCGAAGCGAGATTGTAGGATTAACGGGCGAAGGCGTGTTGACAAACCACAAAAAAATACATTTGCTTCCATTTCGACAATGTAAATAATAAATATTAAATTTATTAACATTACTTTTACTGCCGGCAGTTTTACTACCAAACTGAGTTGACCCACAGAGACCTTTTATACATTATATACTCGTACATTTTGATCAGATATTTTAACGGAGAGCAAATTCTAAACATTTTTAATTATTATTTCAGTAATTTTTATTGTTACTTTGGATCCATGGATACATAATATATTACTATTATGTATGTGGATCTTATATTATTCAAACTGACATGAGCGAAAACAGTAAACTTTGCAGTACAACAAGGCAATGATTACAGAAAACTGGTATAATATTTTTAGGAAGTGAACAACAAGTTAAGTTTCACCTAAAAAGTAAGCAATTATCAATAACAAGAATCCAGTAAGATGTAATTGAATAAGGTTTTTCTTTCTTTATCTTGAAAAACTTTTCTCAGAAGAAAACTTTTGTTCCTGAAGAATGTGGCTGTGAAAAAAAGTTCAGTTGATCTTAATATTGCTGATTACGGTATAGTTTGACTTCAGATAGAGTAATCAGAAGCATGAAAAACTGATGCAATACCCAAAACAAATTATTTTCACTCTTCGCTTAGATAT
This sequence comes from Cantharis flavilabris, assembly GCA_949152465.1. Taxonomy (NCBI): domain Eukaryota; kingdom Metazoa; phylum Arthropoda; class Insecta; order Coleoptera; family Cantharidae; genus Cantharis; species Cantharis flavilabris. Next base: position 11,984,586 of record OX424438.1, read on the forward strand.
TAAACTGGTTTTTACTATAAATTTTCCTAATCAGGAATACTTACCGTGTGAGTCTGTATATCGTTCAGCACAAACTATTTTCTCCAACAGATCCATGTTGTGAATATTAATTTATATCAATTTTAATTAATTAATTCAAAAGGAATTATAAATTAAAATTATCGAAGTCATTAAATTAATGGTATCTAATTAAAATTTCCTACGTACTCGGTGTATTTTACTTGTTTTCCAGTTGCATTTCTTAAGATTTTCATGAAAATTAGTGCAACAGCAAATTTGAAGATTTTAACGTTCAACCCGACGGATATGCCGGAGTAGTTTTATACAAATATGGTTTTTTCGACTGTCTTCTGTTTCGACTTGAATCATTTCAAAGAACTCGTCTCAGAATTTCCAGTAAATTTTGCTTAACAAGCATTAATTCGACTAATTAGACTATTAATTATAGCAATAAGTGGTTAATTTCGTTTGCTTATTGAATATCGAGCTTCAAAAGGAAACCGGACAATCGAGCATTTATAATCCGAAGGAATAAAAAAAATAAAAAATGTGCACTTATTATGAGAAACACGAGGAGAGCAACTGAAATCTTGATGAATATAATGTGATCATTATTTTTTATTAGAGTCGGAGTAAAAGAAATCAAGATTTGAAGATTTGCCAGTGCGGTACATATGACATGTAGACGGCGCTAAGTCGAGTACAGCTTCAGCTTCACGGTGAACTTATTTTTCACAAGGAGCAATTGTACAGAGGGCGCCTCCTGTTCGGCGCCACCAAACTTACTTCCGGCGTGTTAACAACGTCGAATATCATAGTCCATTTGTTTACCTGTTTTTCGGCATTCAACTTGTTGGATTTAACAAAAAAGCTAAGCTTCGAAGGTCCTTTTATTTTAATTACGAGTCATATTAATGTGTAACGAAAAAATTGTTAATTTATTCAAATTTCATAAATAGATGAACGTATCGAGACTGTCTTGTTTGTTGTTATTGGCAATATTTTAAAGGCCGATGAAAGGTCGGCAACTGAGAGTCCGCAACAGACTATAAGAAGTACTAGTGGCGTCTGAACAGCATGCGGTGAAATCAAGCATGTAACTCTCTGTCTTTGACACTGCCGAAATATGTGGAGGTCCAACGGCCCTGCGATCACCAACCAGATAGTCTTTTCAACTAAATGATTGTAATGTGTGGGAATATTTAAATTAAATACTTACAAATACATTTATTTGTGCTTTTCGATGCATTGATTAATTTGTCCATTTGTATTAATTTTTTTTTAATTCGAAATATCCCAAATTAAACTTTAAAATTAATGATACTATACATGGCGCTTCTGTATGTTTAAAAAATTCTAAAGAACAGATTAATTTTTCTTTATGCAATTTTTCCAACTTAAAGTTAAATATTTTTATATTATATTGTTGCCATCTATCAAGCTAAAATAGAAGTAAACTCCTTCGTCTCTCTTGCAAAACTTTGACGCCTTTTTTGAACAGACGATATCGCATTCTGATGGGAATAAACAAGATTAAGGACTATTAAATTTTACGAGTCCTTCCAGCAGCTAGTTTTCCCAAGTTGAAACAAAAATAGTAAGCTAAATTACAAGTTACAAGTAAGGAAATGTTAAAAATCAATGTTTTGCAAAAAGCTCCGGATGCAAGAATTATACGAACTAACCGGAAGTACATAACGTCGCAGCGGTAGGGATGTAATTGTCGCGTCACTTCCTTCAGCATCCCTTCATAGCCACCCTTGATGTGACAAATTTTTATAGCTTTTTCGTATCGCTCTCCCATAAACGCATACAGAAAAAATAGGAGAGCGTGAGTTATCTATCTTTTTTTATGTCGGTTGATTTTAATTCACAGCAAGGATAGATATATATCTGTTCGGTATATCAGAGTGAAATTGCTGTTGTAAAAAGTAAGTTTTCGTTATGGTTACGGGTTGTTAATGTAGCGGATCTGTGGCAAATTGTTATTGGTTGTTAAAGCCACGTGGCTCGTGATGATACTCTTTTTGTGAAGGAAAAATTAATGGTTTTCAAATTACTTTATTTTCACTTGAATATGAACCGAGAGATAATGAACACATAACCCTTGAGATATTATTATTCGTACTCCATGTATCGCAAAAAAATTATGTGCTCGGGTAGTTAAAATGTATTAACATTTTTGAAATTCTGGATTGTAATTAAGATACTGGATACTTTATGCCGTTGAAGGCTGGTGTGACAACTTGATTATTTTTTTCTTATTTTTCATTATACACCACGAATGGCAATAATCTGTAATTGAAGATTATAAATATTTATAAAATGTGGATAATTGGAATCCGTTCTATATCTTCGTGTTAATTTATATAATTTAAACAAGATCAAGTTATATACTTATGATTATTAGTCCAATTTACCATAAATTTTCAACTAACATAATAACAATTTTATTCTCATAGAATTGTAAATAATTAATTAAACATTTTTTTATTAATAAGATAATAATAATAATCATCGTCGTCATCTATTTTTGCCATAAACAGCAAACTCGTCGTATGCTTCTACCATCTCAAAAAGTAAATTCAATTAATTACGAATTATTAGAAATGGTTTTTGTGCACACGTAAAATCGTTACGTTAGATATGTTAGCAACAAAAAAGAGAATGGGGTTGCTCAAATCGTTTTGAGGCTGACACGAAGTCATCTGCAGTTGAGAGGTCATCTCGGGGTCCGTTTCGTATCCTAGCAACGTTACTAATGCCTTTGTAGTTCCTTTCTATAGGAACTGTTCACTATTCAAATGTGTTTCTTCCAAGATTTCCAAAGGATTTTACTTTTGTGAAAATAAATAGAGAAATTTACGAAAACTCATTTTGTTTCGTTCATACAATACAATTGTGTCTATTTCCATCCTGCGTCCTTCCTTATATTATATAGGACAGGACGCTCGAAATTGCATCAATTACTCTTGCATTTTTTTTTCAAACTGACGATAATTAAAATTAATTGGTTCAATTTATTTTCGAGTGAATATTTTTAAATCATCAAACTTCTGTTCTAACCTTTTTTTTTAGCAAGATTAAATTCTAACAAATTGGTAAAATTAGTAGAAAAATTAATTTTTGTGTAAAATATTTTTAGTTGGTATCTGTTACTTTTAATTATGTATCGAATATCAATTTTGGTTAGTTGAAGAAGCCGGGCGCGATGAAGGTTGTTAGATTATGTCGGAGATAAGAAAAAAAAACAAAATATGATGTTTTACAAGGTATTGGGTACCAATTAAAAATTGTGAAACCGATATTTTCAAATCACTGATTATTAGGAATTTTCGAGAGATACTGCCACAAAAATGTTTAGTTAAACTTTAATATTTGTTAAATATGCTCAGTTAACGTTTACCTAAATTTTAATTGAAATTTTTGGAAAAATGTCATCTTTTTAACGATACCGTAAAATTGCAAATACCTATGCGACTAAATTATTCACATGTTGCAACTGAAAGCCAATTATGTTGTAGGTATATTGTACACCAATGTAATCGTTCAATCATCTATTGTATTTTGCGCAAAATGCCATTTCGAAACAAATTCTTTTCTAAAAATATATTGAAATTGCAACATAATATCCCGAACAATATTATTATAAAATTTTAAAATAAAATGCCAATAAAAAAAGTTGATAGTTTTCAAAATACAAAAAGAGGGGGGAGTGCAGCCGATGCACGATTTACGTTACTGCTGTGTTTTCAATTTCTAATTATTTATTAAATTAAAATATAATTTTGAAATTAAATATTTTGATTTAAAAAAAGTACCGAATGGACAAGATCGTGGTCAGGCTCGAACTAGCAATAATTTAATTACATACTGAGAGCTATATCGAGGGTTAAATAAAGCAAATAAACACAGGATCTACATCAATTTATTTTTCCTTTAAATTTCGAAAAAAATAAAGATTTTTCACATAAATATCGATGAATTGCGCATTATGTTGATGTTGTATCATCAACGTCAACGGAAATAGTTGCAGCACTTGTTTTAGTGGGGGGCTGCCCACAGTTAACTGGTAGCCGTGTTATTGCTACCAACATATTGTAAATAATCTATTTAATAATTAATTTTAGCCAAAAATCTAAAAACAGAGATTTCGTTTTTCTAAATCTGTAATTATCGAATTTTGGCTACTTCACGATTACCACCTACGATTGGTTTATTTAAAGTTGCAAATAAAAAAATTACGAATTTAAGGGAAAGTGACGGATTAGGTTGGCTCTCAGGCCGCACAACAAGGTAAATCTAACCTGTAAATATTTTTTATGCTGTATATTTACAAAATCAAAAATGTGTTTGCTTCCACGTTAAAACATCGAATACAAAACACCAAAAAGTGAAAATCTCCGAAAACAAATACACTAAAAGTAAAAAACACTAGGTTGGTGTTTTTCGCTGATTTTGTTTTCGGTGTTTTGATGTGATACCATTATCATCTTCTCAGATCCGCATTGATATTAAAAGTAAAAAAAAAATCTCAGAAATTGTGACATTAATCTGAAAGGAAATTTCATCTATTGTTTCTTGAGGTCACAAAAACTTTATTTAATTTAATTTTTAATTTAATTTAATTTTTGATTAAGTTTGCGTTGTTCTTTCATGTTACAACAGCGAAATATACAATCCGGAAAATTGCAGCGATTGAAGTACAAGTTTCTTAAAGCTCTTGGATTTAAAAATAATAGTGTTCGACATTATATTATTCTGTTTGTATCCGCTGAGCAAGCAAGTTGCCATTTCATCATGTACAAAGCAGTTCTATAATTTTTAGGATTTACTTGTTCCTTGCATCATTAATGTTATTTAAGTAGAACGGGATTGTAGATATGTGTTTCAAAATTCTGCCTTTAATTTAAAATTTACCAACCCTCTTGGGTGTTTGCTTACCAAGTACAAAGTACTTGTTTCCAAAAATGTGAAACTCTATGCCCAATAATGTGTATGCTTCGATGGTATGCGAGGGCCGAGGTGACCCTCAGCAAATGTTCAGCAAAATATAAAATTTACCCTCCCTCTGAACCTTTTCATTTCAAGATTCAATGGTCCACTTCACACAAATCGAATGCTGCTTTCCCATCCTTCTGTTTAATGACTGAGATGAAGTATTATCTCAAACACTCATTGTCTCTTTCACATGGACAACCATCCACATGTGCGATGTCGCAAACCAAATACGGAAGACATTTGCAAATGGCTTTTGTACAAAAATCTACACCTAAAACCAAATGAGTTAAACTAATATTATAGCTGGCACTGCAGATTGTAATAATCCAATAAAACAACTACGTGATGCTGATCACACCCAGAAAAAAAAATGCATTTTAATAATCGGTTTATATAAGTTTTACTTCATAAAAATATTTAAATTCTGAAATAACAAGCAGTGTGAATATTTTAATTTTGTAAGATAATTTAATAGTGTAAACCTGGATGTGTATTCTGGTTAATACAGTTTCCTGAGAAATTAAAATAATTTCCTACAAATATCTGTATTTTTTAATCATAAAAAACTGCACAGAACACTTTTTAGAATTAAAATGCATAAAATTACACAAATAAAATGCACGGAACGTATAATTATAGTGACAACATCATACGATTTATTATCACATTCTTTAATAATTTTGCCTAATTATTAAATAAGTAGTAAATTTTAATATGCTTTAAAGTTGGAGTTTATTTATAAACTTTTAAGATCAATCACAGTTTTCTTCTAAACTATTCTTTTTTGTTTTAAACATCAGAACTTGTAAGATATTAATTAATTTAGAGTTGGCATAATAAAATTTAATTTTAAAAAATCGAGAAGCTTTAATCAATAATTATAAATATAATCATAGACTATCAATATTATATTGATAAAAATAAAATTATAATCGAAAAATCTACATTGTAACGAAATCTCTAGTTTGCTGAACTGCAAGTAATAAAACAAAGCAAGTAACATTAACCTACAGCTGAATGCTGCAGAATATAACAAATAACAAAGGCGGGGAAAATAAGTACATTAGATATTAATAATTTTTTTTTAAAATCAAATTAACTATTATAATTAAGAAAATTAAGAATTATCTCTATCGATATTACGATCAGCCGCATCAAGCATTTAAATAAATCAAATTCAGGTTTTTCTCTTTTTTCTGGTTGCTTTTTTGCAATCATTTGCATAATTTCAAATTATGTAAAATTGCACTGTAACAAATTTTTATGTAAATTTACATAGAAACTCATTGACAACTTTGTGACCTATGATAATCTATGTAAATTTACATGAGGATGTAATTTTACATTCCCAAATAATATGTCCTCATATGGGAACTATACTAGTTATATCAATGTGATTTCACAAAATTTTTGTAAATTTACAGAACAGAAATTAATTTTACATTATCTAAATCAGTAAATTTACATTGTGCTATTATTTTTACACAAATTATGTATTTACATAGATTTTCAAAGTAAATTTTACAATAAAAATCATTGTAATTTTTCATAAATTTTTAACAGTGTAATTAAGAAAAAATTAATTGAAGTTTTCAATCTCTAATTAAAATTCTTGAATTATAACTTTAGTTTTATAAAAAAACCTAGTAATTAATTATTTCAAATTGTTAGCTTCTTCGCAATACTTGCTTGTTAAAAATAGTTTGTCTTTCAATTCTAATAGAACAATATACTATTTTCTTAGAGTGAAATAATAACTCTCCAGTTAATTGAATCGTGTTAGAATAATAACAAATTAAAAATTAAACTAACGAAATTATTGCTAATTGTTTGTCACTCTTTTTCGTTAATACCAAATTATGCAACGTATAACATATTCTGTGCAACCAACCTCTATATTTAGCAATGGCCGTTTGCAGTCACATAAATAATAATTTCAGAAATTTTTTAAATCAGAAAGCAAGAAAAATGTAATATGAATTATTTCCCGTTTACGTGCACTTCATCAACCAAAGCGCAATGGTAGTTTTTATTAAAATTTCGTTATACTTTATTTAATTAACGTGTTTTTTTAAATGAAATCACGATTGCATTTTATAAGAATAATATATGTGAATTATAACAATCCAATTTATAAGATTTATGAACATCCTCTTAAAAGTTATTTAATTAATTATACTTTAAAGTTTTTAATTAATTTACTTTTATAGTCAAGATTAATAACTCGCTGAAACATTTAAATGCGATAACAGAAGAACAAAAGTTTACAAGCTTTTAAACTTATAAGTTCATTAATTTATCACGTCTTTATTAATTATTGAAAGTTAACTAAAATGTTGTTCTTCTCATTTGATCCATTAAGCAATATAATTCCCATTTATTGGAAAAGAAATAAAAATTTCAAATCGAACCTCCGCTCATTTTCTTTATATAGAGAGAATTTCAGGTATTTAGCTACATAATTATATTATGTAGTTAACAAATATTTTTTTAATTAAAAAGTTGCTGTTTTATTGTCCGAAACAATAGTTTAACCTCCGTCTTATCTAATAATATGTTAACTCTGACACTTGTGCTATCTTTCCATCATCTATTAGTGTGTGCGTCGCAGGAATTTGTAGTAAAGAATCCTAAACATTTTCATCTAGAAACATTTCAAACTGCTATCATCTTTAACAAACGATGTTTTCTCAGATTTTAACATGTATCTAAAATTCAGATCTAATTTTTGTAAAACTTGTCGGATAACTTTTTGACACTAACATTTTTCCTTAATAACATGAATTGCATTATTTTAATAAATGATTTAGCTTTACTCCTAATTAATTAAATTTAACAACACATTTTTAACATTTTTTTCCATTGATTGACCATTGTGTTATAATCGATTTAACTTGGAGTAATTTTATATTGCTAAAACGAAAAGAAATAAAAAATACTTATTATATTTTCGTTGATGATTATGTGTTTGAAACTCACAGTTGTAAATTGGTGTCTCGTCAAGTTGCAGAGAGGAAATTCTGGATTTGAATTTTCGAAATTGGTTTGAAGTATAATTTTGTAACTTTTAAGTTTGGCAACAAAAAACTTTTAATTTATGAAAGTTTTAGCTCTTATATAGTTCTCGAGATACTGTTTTTCAGTTTCAGTCTTCGGCGAGGAGCTTTTTTTTGTTAACTGATGTAAAAAAAAATCTCTAGATACATCAAAAATGTTTTAATTTTCTGTCAATTTTTAAATAGGAAATTTTTTACCCGTAATTGTAGGTTTTCAAAATTATTAAGTTTTGACATTTTGACATCTGACGAAGGAGAAGACACAAAGACAATTCCTGGTCCTCTTGATTGCTAAAACAACAGGACATGGTCAACCAGAAAAACCTAACAATCTGAGCAATAGCTCACTCAATACTACACGTTTTTTACCAGTAATTCAAAAATCGTCAACTGTAATTCAGATTTGTCAACTGATATTCAGATTTTCTGGTAAACTAAAATTTAATCTAGTATAAGTGTGGATCATATTGAAATAAGGTTTCCACGAAAACCATGAACAAACCCACAGCTAAATCAATTTTTAGCGAATAACTTATCAACCGACTGGCATAAATATTTTCTATTGTTAAGGCTGGTGCTTAAAGTATGCCGCAGTATTACGCAACGCAAGCGCAATCGTCTGTATTTACAGTGTCTTTGGGCTGATCTGTATTTCCTCTAAGTAGAGCAGTGTTTTTGTCCCATAAAGTTTAGCTCTGGGATATTGGATTGGGAACTCCGATATTATTTTTGATTTGTGCCTTGATTTCCGATCAAATATATTCAATAAAGTTAGCATTGGGGAGTAAAGTCCTAAGCATAGAATTGATACTTTTTTAATTACATTTGACGCTTTCGGAATGTCATTTGATATCAATTGAGGAATCTGAATTACAATTGACGTTATTTGCTTGACAGTTGATTTTTGACAGAGTAATTTTTGAATTACTGCTGGAAACTTCTAATGTTGAACACTAATCACGTTTCAACTTTTAACCAGGGGATATTTGTCTGGGTTTCTACTAGTTTAAAATAGTACTGGTGAATATAATCCTTTGCTATCAAAATACAGAAGATAGCTGTCATACACACAAAAAAAATTCATAAATATAATGATGTTTTCATCTATGATAGAATTTTTCACCAATATAATGAATTTTGTGTATCAGCATATTTGAGTATCGTGTAAGAAAGATAATCTATAGCTTTATCCCGATCCCAACCATTTACTACATTAGTGTCAGTAGTTGAACGCACTAACTACTAGGAACTAGGCAATGTGCAATCCAATGTCATTTATCATTAATTTTATTAATTAACGGATCCAATCTTATTTTAATATTCCAAATTCAAATTCCATCAAAATCACTCTAATATCGTCAAAATTTCAAACAATTTCCATATAAAAATAATACCAATAAATTAACACTCAAATTAAAACTTTATTTGCAGAATAAATCAAAAATCTTAATTCTCAGACGTACATTATTATTTTTAGGGGACTTTCCTGCAAAAGCGTCCGATCACCTCGACTGACCATGGTTATGTTACTATTACCAAATTCTATCGTCGTTTAAAGGTAGACTTAGGAATTCCATGTTAAGATATTAAAAAAGTATCTAAGTAATAATGGAATAGTATCTAAAGGTTCATTAATAAATTTAAATCAATCAAAGCAAGGTTAAAAATTATAAATCAATTAAATCGTAAATTTATGCAAATTATTGTTTGAGTATTTAAACACAAGCCTCAAGTTAAGCTATTAAAAGTATTTAAGATACCAAAAAATGTATATTAATTATATTTCTTAAGATACTTTTTTCAAGAACTTTTTTCGGAAGGTGTTTTAAATTTTAGATCAATACTTGCATTTAAATAATATATCAACTTCACTAGGTGTTTGAAAATTTTAGAAATGGAGAAAATTCAATCTTCGCCAGTTGATTAAAATTCTAGCATATTAGAAAATCTATTAATTTAATTAAAAAATTCAACCATCGTGCAAACAATTTCAGGTAGGCAGATAATTGTATAAATAGAGAAAAGGTTAAAAAAAGTGAAGCTCTGAAAATGTCATTGACAAATGAAAAATCTTTGAAAATAACTTGAAAAACAAGAAACATGCCAAAGGATACGCTTAAATAACAATCACATCAGAAAGCATTATGTAATTTATAATGTATGAACAACACCTTCGATGTAAACGGTCAACTTTAATTAGAATTTACTATTAACGTGTTTTGTTCAACAACGCATCGGCTTTGCGTAAAGCCAACTTTGATCCTAGTTGGCAATCAATCAGTCACTTGTCTGTGTATATGCACTTGTGTTTTTCTTTTAAGACAATCGCTAAACGTCACCTGTTTTTTATGACTGTTAATTTCCGACATGTCCATGCAATTGTCACTCTTTGCAGCATCCAACTTGACGTTTTGTATCCGATAAATTAAATTGGAAACAATTGAACATCTCGTTCGTTTCCTTTTAGCTACCTTTGATGGAGCTTTCAGATCCACTAACTTTAAATTTAACAAGTTCATACTTTTTAATTGCATTTGTAATTTAAAACAAACGCGTTTTTAATTAAGGGTTTTGTAATTCGAAGAAACTTTCAGATTTGCGATAATTTTAATAATATTCGCTCATGCTAAACCATAGCAGGGAGGGATTATGGCACCCATGGCTAGTATATCGAGTTAAGCATCAGCACTAATTAAATGTGTACCGTGAGGTAGGTAATTAATGTTTAAATAATTTTAACTTAAATTTTAGTTATTCTAAGTAGCCTTTATTGACTTTTAAAATTTTGATTTCAATTTATGTATTGTAAAAATAGTCTATATTATAAAGAAACAAAGAGGTAGAATTATATACAGGATTTAATTGAATAAAAGCTGTTTATCAAATAACGAGTTCTTTTTAAACAATTTATTGGTAACAAATAACAACCACAAATAACTATAGCTTCAAAAAATAAAAAAAAACGCCAAGAGGTTTAACATCGGAAATCGGAATTATAAAAACAAAAAAAAAATAGCCAACAATGTGATAGTGTAGCAATTTTTTTTGAATTCTCGCTTATGGAATTATTTAACAGGCAAAAGAAGAAACAAGAATTATTATTTTATACTCTAACCTTTCGATCTACTATTGACAACTACTGGCTAATTAAAACTATTGAACCATTTTTTATTTTTAATATTGATATTTTGATTTTGAATGTTTTTTGCCAAAATTCACTTTCAAGAGCGTAGGAAATATGTCCTATACATAATAAAATAAAGTGTACAGAACAGTAGTACACACATATTGTGATAGTAATATATTGCTGTGATTTCTTCAAATTCTTCCATTTCGAAAACTTCAAATTCGACGATTTTAAGTCAAGTTTATTCAACATCTTTTGGAAAAACACATTTATTATAATAAAGTAAATTTCAAGCCAAATGAACTATTTCAATTTAAAAAATACAATGAACAAATTCATCAATACAATGAACAAATTTATAATTATTATATTATCCTAATACATATAAAATCTCAGCACGCTGCTGCTCCTGCTACAACGTTTCATTTTTTGGAAAAAGAACCCAAAATAAAAATTTTAAGTAAATTTGTGGAATTTTAGTATGTATTTATGGTTAAATTAAAAAAATATAAGAATAATACAATACGTAGAAAAACAAAATTCAAAAAATTCAAAAAAAGACAAAATTAACATATAAACAGGTCTGGATTAAAAATATTTGAAATTATGAAAAATTCAAAATACGATATTACAATATAACGTTATTTCATGGTTATTTCCAATCCTCAGTTGTAAATAATCGTTTAAATTTATTTAATAAGAAGAATATTCGAACTAATCAAAAGAAAAAACTATTTAAAGAGTACTGATTAACAAGCATAAAATTTGACTTACCATAACCCCAAAAATATGAAATCTGCACGTTGTCACATGTAGTAATGAACAATTTAAAATAATTTGAACTAAGAGATTCTTTTACCAAGCACTGCTTGTGTGAAATCTGAGAGCACTGCCCCCTTAATTTGATTTCTAAAAACTTTGAAAAAATTCAAAATTCAAAAATTTTACCACGTTTTTAACCGTAAGGTGTAAAACTAGAAAAAGAACCCAAAATAAAAATTTTTAAGTAAATTTGTGGAATTTTAGTATGTATTTATGGTTAAATTAAAAAAATATAAGAATAATACAATACGTAGAAAAACAAAATTCAAAAAATTCAAAAAAAGACAAAATTAACATATAAACAGGTCTGGATTAAAAATATTTGAAATTATGAAAAATTCAAAATACGATATTACAATATAACGTTATTTCATGGTTATTTCCAATCCTCAGTTGTAAATAATCGTTTAAATTTATTTAATAAGAAGAATATTCGAACTAATCAAAAGAAAAAACTATTTAAAGAGTACTGATTAACAAGCATAAAATTTGACTTACCATAACCCCAAAAATATGAAATCTGCACGTTGTCACATGTAGTAATGAACAATTTAAAATAATTTGAACTAAGAGATTCTTTTACCAAGCACTGCTTGTGTGAAATCTGAGAGCACTGCCCCCTTAATTTGATTTCTAAAAACTTTGAAAAAATTCAAAATTCAAAAATTTTACCACGTTTTTAACCGTAAGGTGTAAAACTAGAAAAAGAACCCAAAATAAAAATTTTAAGTAAATTTGTGGAATTTTAGTATGTATTTATGGTTAAATTAAAAAAATATAAGAATAATACAATACGTAGAAAAACAAAATTCAAAAAATTCAAAAAAAGACAAAATTAACATATAAACAGGTCTGGATTAAAAATATTTGAAATTATGAAAAATTCAAAATACGATATTACAATATAACGTTATTTCATGGTTATTTCCAATCCTCAGTTGTAAATAATCGTTTAAATTTATTTAATAAGAAGAATATTCGAACTAATCAAAAGAAAAAACTATTTAAAGAGTACTGATTAACAAGCATAAAATTTGACTTACCATAACCCCAAAAATATGAAATCTGCACGTTGTCACATGTAGTAATGAACAATTTAAAATAATTTGAACTAAGAGATTCTTTTACCAAGCACTGCTTGTGTGAAATCTGAGAGCACTGCCCCCTTAATTTGATTTCTAAAAACTTTGAAAAAATTCAAAATTCAAAAATTTTACCACGTTTTTAACCGTAAGGTGTAAAACTAGAAAAAGAACCCAAAATAAAAATTTTTAAGTAAATTTGTGGAATTTTAGTATGTATTTATGGTTAAATTAAAAAAATATAAGAATAATACAATACGTAGAAAAACAAAATTCAAAAAATTCAAAAAAAGACAAAATTAACATATAAACAGGTCTGGATTAAAAATATTTGAAATTATGAAAAATTCAAAATACGATATTACAATATAACGTTATTTCATGGTTATTTCCAATCCTCAGTTGTAAATAATCGTTTAAATTTATTTAATAAGAAGAATATTCGAACTAATCAAAAGAAAAAACTATTTAAAGAGTACTGATTAACAAGCATAAAATTTGACTTACCATAACCCCAAAAATATGAAATCTGCACGTTGTCACATGTAGTAATGAACAATTTAAAATAATTTGAACTAAGAGATTCTTTTACCAAGCACTGCTTGTGTGAAATCTGAGAGCACTGCCCCCTTAATTTGATTTCTAAAAACTTTGAAAAAATTCAAAATTCAAAAATTTTTTTTTTTTTACCACGTTTTTAACCGTAAGGTGTAAAACTAGAAAAAGAACCCAAAATAAAAATTTTAAGTAAATTTGTGGAATTTTAGTATGTATTTATGGTTAAATTAAAAAAATATAAGAATAATACAATACGTAGAAAAACAAAATTCAAAAAATTCAAAAAAAGACAAAATTAACATATAAACAGGTCTGGATTAAAAATATTTGAAATTATGAAAAATTCAAAATACGATATTACAATATAACGTTATTTCATGGTTATTTCCAATCCTCAGTTGTAAATAATCGTTTAAATTTATTTAATAAGAAGAATATTCGAACTAATCAAAAGAAAAAACTATTTAAAGAGTACTGATTAACAAGCATAAAATTTGACTTACCATAACCCCAAAAATATGAAATCTGCACGTTGTCACATGTAGTAATGAACAATTTAAAATAATTTGAACTAAGAGATTCTTTTACCAAGCACTGCTTGTGTGAAATCTGAGAGCACTGCCCCCTTAATTTGATTTCTAAAAACTTTGAAAAAATTCAAAATTCAAAAATTTTACCACGTTTTTAACCGTAAGGTGTAAAACTAGAAAAAGAACCCAAAATAAAAATTTTTAAGTAAATTTGTGGAATTTTAGTATGTATTTATGGTTAAATTAAAAAAATATAAGAATAATACAATACGTAGAAAAACAAAATTCAAAAAATTCAAAAAAAGACAAAATTAACATATAAACAGGTCTGGATTAAAAATATTTGAAATTATGAAAAATTCAAAATACGATATTACAATATAACGTTATTTCATGGTTATTTCCAATCCTCAGTTGTAAATAATCGTTTAAATTTATTTAATAAGAAGAATATTCGAACTAATCAAAAGAAAAAACTATTTAAAGAGTACTGATTAACAAGCATAAAATTTGACTTACCATAACCCCAAAAATATGAAATCTGCACGTTGTCACATGTAGTAATGAACAATTTAAAATAATTTGAACTAAGAGATTCTTTTACCAAGCACTGCTTGTGTGAAATCTGAGAGCACTGCCCCCTTAATTTGATTTCTAAAAACTTTGAAAAAATTCAAAATTCAAAAATTTTACCACGTTTTTAACCGTAAGGTGTAAAACTAGAAAAAGAACCCAAAATAAAAATTTTTAAGTAAATTTGTGGAATTTTAGTATGTATTTATGGTTAAATTAAAAAAATATAAGAATAATACAATACGTAGAAAAACAAAATTCAAAAAATTCAAAAAAAGACAAAATTAACATATAAACAGGTCTGGATTAAAAATATTTGAAATTATGAAAAATTCAAAATACGATATTACAATATAACGTTATTTCATGGTTATTTCCAATCCTCAGTTGTAAATAATCGTTTAAATTTATTTAATAAGAAGAATATTCGAACTAATCAAAAGAAAAAACTATTTAAAGAGTACTGATTAACAAGCATAAAATTTGACTTACCATAACCCCAAAAATATGAAATCTGCACGTTGTCACATGTAGTAATGAACAATTTAAAATAATTTGAACTAAGAGATTCTTTTACCAAGCACTGCTTGTGTGAAATCTGAGAGCACTGCCCCCTTAATTTGATTTCTAAAAACTTTGAAAAAATTCAAAATTCAAAAATTTTACCACGTTTTTAACCGTAAGGTGTAAAACTAGAAAAAGAACCCAAAATAAAAATTTTAAGTAAATTTGTGGAATTTTAGTATGTATTTATGGTTAAATTAAAAAAATATAAGAATAATACAATACGTAGAAAAACAAAATTCAAAAAATTCAAAAAAAGACAAAATTAACATATAAACAGGTCTGGATTAAAAATATTTGAAATTATGAAAAATTCAAAATACGATATTACAATATAACGTTATTTCATGGTTATTTCCAATCCTCAGTTGTAAATAATCGTTTAAATTTATTTAATAAGAAGAATATTCGAACTAATCAAAAGAAAAAACTATTTAAAGAGTACTGATTAACAAGCATAAAATTTGACTTACCATAACCCCAAAAATATGAAATCTGCACGTTGTCACATGTAGTAATGAACAATTTAAAATAATTTGAACTAAGAGATTCTTTTACCAAGCACTGCTTGTGTGAAATCTGAGAGCACTGCCCCCTTAATTTGATTTCTAAAAACTTTGAAAAAATTCAAAATTCAAAAATTTTACCACGTTTTTAACCGTAAGGTGTAAAACTAGAAAAAGAACCCAAAATAAAAATTTTTAAGTAAATTTGTGGAATTTTAGTATGTATTTATGGTTAAATTAAAAAAATATAAGAATAATACAATACGTAGAAAAACAAAATTCAAAAAATTCAAAAAAAGACAAAATTAACATATAAACAGGTCTGGATTAAAAATATTTGAAATTATGAAAAATTCAAAATACGATATTACAATATAACGTTATTTCATGGTTATTTCCAATCCTCAGTTGTAAATAATCGTTTAAATTTATTTAATAAGAAGAATATTCGAACTAATCAAAAGAAAAAACTATTTAAAGAGTACTGATTAACAAGCATAAAATTTGACTTACCATAACCCCAAAAATATGAAATCTGCACGTTGTCACATGTAGTAATGAACAATTTAAAATAATTTGAACTAAGAGATTCTTTTACCAAGCACTGCTTGTGTGAAATCTGAGAGCACTGCCCCCTTAATTTGATTTCTAAAAACTTTGAAAAAATTCAAAATTCAAAAATTTTTTTTTTTTTACCACGTTTTTAACCGTAAGGTGTAAAACTAGAAAAAGAACCCAAAATAAAAATTTTAAGTAAATTTGTGGAATTTTAGTATGTATTTATGGTTAAATTAAAAAAATATAAGAATAATACAATACGTAGAAAAACAAAATTCAAAAAATTCAAAAAAAGACAAAATTAACATATAAACAGGTCTGGATTAAAAATATTTGAAATTATGAAAAATTCAAAATACGATATTACAATATAACGTTATTTCATGGTTATTTCCAATCCTCAGTTGTAAATAATCGTTTAAATTTATTTAATAAGAAGAATATTCGAACTAATCAAAAGAAAAAACTATTTAAAGAGTACTGATTAACAAGCATAAAATTTGACTTACCATAACCCCAAAAATATGAAATCTGCACGTTGTCACATGTAGTAATGAACAATTTAAAATAATTTGAACTAAGAGATTCTTTTACCAAGCACTGCTTGTGTGAAATCTGAGAGCACTGCCCCCTTAATTTGATTTCTAAAAACTTTGAAAAAATTCAAAATTCAAAAATTTTACCACGTTTTTAACCGTAAGGTGTAAAACTAGAAAAAGAACCCAAAATAAAAATTTTTAAGTAAATTTGTGGAATTTTAGTATGTATTTATGGTTAAATTAAAAAAATATAAGAATAATACAATACGTAGAAAAACAAAATTCAAAAAATTCAAAAAAAGACAAAATTAACATATAAACAGGTCTGGATTAAAAATATTTGAAATTATGAAAAATTCAAAATACGATATTACAATATAACGTTATTTCATGGTTATTTCCAATCCTCAGTTGTAAATAATCGTTTAAATTTATTTAATAAGAAGAATATTCGAACTAATCAAAAGAAAAAACTATTTAAAGAGTACTGATTAACAAGCATAAAATTTGACTTACCATAACCCCAAAAATATGAAATCTGCACGTTGTCACATGTAGTAATGAACAATTTAAAATAATTTGAACTAAGAGATTCTTTTACCAAGCACTGCTTGTGTGAAATCTGAGAGCACTGCCCCCTTAATTTGATTTCTAAAAACTTTGAAAAAATTCAAAATTCAAAAATTTTACCACGTTTTTAACCGTAAGGTGTAAAACTAGAAAAAGAACCCAAAATAAAAATTTTTAAGTAAATTTGTGGAATTTTAGTATGTATTTATGGTTAAATTAAAAAAATATAAGAATAATACAATACGTAGAAAAACAAAATTCAAAAAATTCAAAAAAAGACAAAATTAACATATAAACAGGTCTGGATTAAAAATATTTGAAATTATGAAAAATTCAAAATACGATATTACAATATAACGTTATTTCATGGTTATTTCCAATCCTCAGTTGTAAATAATCGTTTAAATTTATTTAATAAGAAGAATATTCGAACTAATCAAAAGAAAAAACTATTTAAAGAGTACTGATTAACAAGCATAAAATTTGACTTACCATAACCCCAAAAATATGAAATCTGCACGTTGTCACATGTAGTAATGAACAATTTAAAATAATTTGAACTAAGAGATTCTTTTACCAAGCACTGCTTGTGTGAAATCTGAGAGCACTGCCCCCTTAATTTGATTTCTAAAAACTTTGAAAAAATTCAAAATTCAAAAATTTTACCACGTTTTTAACCGTAAGGTGTAAAACTAGAAAAAGAACCCAAAATAAAAATTTTTAAGTAAATTTGTGGAATTTTAGTATGTATTTATGGTTAAATTAAAAAAATATAAGAATAATACAATACGTAGAAAAACAAAATTCAAAAAATTCAAAAAAAGACAAAATTAACATATAAACAGGTCTGGATTAAAAATATTTGAAATTATGAAAAATTCAAAATACGATATTACAATATAACGTTATTTCATGGTTATTTCCAATCCTCAGTTGTAAATAATCGTTTAAATTTATTTAATAAGAAGAATATTCGAACTAATCAAAAGAAAAAACTATTTAAAGAGTACTGATTAACAAGCATAAAATTTGACTTACCATAACCCCAAAAATATGAAATCTGCACGTTGTCACATGTAGTAATGAACAATTTAAAATAATTTGAACTAAGAGATTCTTTTACCAAGCACTGCTTGTGTGAAATCTGAGAGCACTGCCCCCTTAATTTGATTTCTAAAAACTTTGAAAAAATTCAAAATTCAAAAATTTTACCACGTTTTTAACCGTAAGGTGTAAAACTAGAAAAAGAACCCAAAATAAAAATTTTTAAGTAAATTTGTGGAATTTTAGTATGTATTTATGGTTAAATTAAAAAAATATAAGAATAATACAATACGTAGAAAAACAAAATTCAAAAAATTCAAAAAAAGACAAAATTAACATATAAACAGGTCTGGATTAAAAATATTTGAAATTATGAAAAATTCAAAATACGATATTACAATATAACGTTATTTCATGGTTATTTCCAATCCTCAGTTGTAAATAATCGTTTAAATTTATTTAATAAGAAGAATATTCGAACTAATCAAAAGAAAAAACTATTTAAAGAGTACTGATTAACAAGCATAAAATTTGACTTACCATAACCCCAAAAATATGAAATCTGCACGTTGTCACATGTAGTAATGAACAATTTAAAATAATTTGAACTAAGAGATTCTTTTACCAAGCACTGCTTGTGTGAAATCTGAGAGCACTGCCCCCTTAATTTGATTTCTAAAAACTTTGAAAAAATTCAAAATTCAAAAATTTTACCACGTTTTTAACCGTAAGGTGTAAAACTAGAAAAAGAACCCAAAATAAAAATTTTAAGTAAATTTGTGGAATTTTAGTATGTATTTATGGTTAAATTAAAAAAATATAAGAATAATACAATACGTAGAAAAACAAAATTCAAAAAATTCAAAAAAAGACAAAATTAACATATAAACAGGTCTGGATTAAAAATATTTGAAATTATGAAAAATTCAAAATACGATATTACAATATAACGTTATTTCATGGTTATTTCCAATCCTCAGTTGTAAATAATCGTTTAAATTTATTTAATAAGAAGAATATTCGAACTAATCAAAAGAAAAAACTATTTAAAGAGTACTGATTAACAAGCATAAAATTTGACTTACCATAACCCCAAAAATATGAAATCTGCACGTTGTCACATGTAGTAATGAACAATTTAAAATAATTTGAACTAAGAGATTCTTTTACCAAGCACTGCTTGTGTGAAATCTGAGAGCACTGCCCCCTTAATTTGATTTCTAAAAACTTTGAAAAAATTCAAAATTCAAAAATTTTACCACGTTTTTAACCGTAAGGTGTAAAACTAGAAAAAGAACCCAAAATAAAAATTTTAAGTAAATTTGTGGAATTTTAGTATGTATTTATGGTTAAATTAAAAAAATATAAGAATAATACAATACGTAGAAAAACAAAATTCAAAAAATTCAAAAAAAGACAAAATTAACATATAAACAGGTCTGGATTAAAAATATTTGAAATTATGAAAAATTCAAAATACGATATTACAATATAACGTTATTTCATGGTTATTTCCAATCCTCAGTTGTAAATAATCGTTTAAATTTATTTAATAAGAAGAATATTCGAACTAATCAAAAGAAAAAACTATTTAAAGAGTACTGATTAACAAGCATAAAATTTGACTTACCATAACCCCAAAAATATGAAATCTGCACGTTGTCACATGTAGTAATGAACAATTTAAAATAATTTGAACTAAGAGATTCTTTTACCAAGCACTGCTTGTGTGAAATCTGAGAGCACTGCCCCCTTAATTTGATTTCTAAAAACTTTGAAAAAATTCAAAATTCAAAAATTTTACCACGTTTTTAACCGTAAGGTGTAAAACTAGAAAAAGAACCCAAAATAAAAATTTTAAGTAAATTTGTGGAATTTTAGTATGTATTTATGGTTAAATTAAAAAAATATAAGAATAATACAATACGTAGAAAAACAAAATTCAAAAAATTCAAAAAAAGACAAAATTAACATATAAACAGGTCTGGATTAAAAATATTTGAAATTATGAAAAATTCAAAATACGATATTACAATATAACGTTATTTCATGGTTATTTCCAATCCTCAGTTGTAAATAATCGTTTAAATTTATTTAATAAGAAGAATATTCGAACTAATCAAAAGAAAAAACTATTTAAAGAGTACTGATTAACAAGCATAAAATTTGACTTACCATAACCCCAAAAATATGAAATCTGCACGTTGTCACATGTAGTAATGAACAATTTAAAATAATTTGAACTAAGAGATTCTTTTACCAAGCACTGCTTGTGTGAAATCTGAGAGCACTGCCCCCTTAATTTGATTTCTAAAAACTTTGAAAAAATTCAAAATTCAAAAATTTTACCACGTTTTTAACCGTAAGGTGTAAAACTAGAAAAAGAACCCAAAATAAAAATTTTAAGTAAATTTGTGGAATTTTAGTATGTATTTATGGTTAAATTAAAAAAATATAAGAATAATACAATACGTAGAAAAACAAAATTCAAAAAATTCAAAAAAAGACAAAATTAACATATAAACAGGTCTGGATTAAAAATATTTGAAATTATGAAAAATTCAAAATACGATATTACAATATAACGTTATTTCATGGTTATTTCCAATCCTCAGTTGTAAATAATCGTTTAAATTTATTTAATAAGAAGAATATTCGAACTAATCAAAAGAAAAAACTATTTAAAGAGTACTGATTAACAAGCATAAAATTTGACTTACCATAACCCCAAAAATATGAAATCTGCACGTTGTCACATGTAGTAATGAACAATTTAAAATAATTTGAACTAAGAGATTCTTTTACCAAGCACTGCTTGTGTGAAATCTGAGAGCACTGCCCCCTTAATTTGATTTCTAAAAACTTTGAAAAAATTCAAAATTCAAAAATTTTACCACGTTTTTAACCGTAAGGTGTAAAACTAGAAAAAGAACCCAAAATAAAAATTTTAAGTAAATTTGTGGAATTTTAGTATGTATTTATGGTTAAATTAAAAAAATATAAGAATAATACAATACGTAGAAAAACAAAATTCAAAAAATTCAAAAAAAGACAAAATTAACATATAAACAGGTCTGGATTAAAAATATTTGAAATTATGAAAAATTCAAAATACGATATTACAATATAACGTTATTTCATGGTTATTTCCAATCCTCAGTTGTAAATAATCGTTTAAATTTATTTAATAAGAAGAATATTCGAACTAATCAAAAGAAAAAACTATTTAAAGAGTACTGATTAACAAGCATAAAATTTGACTTACCATAACCCCAAAAATATGAAATCTGCACGTTGTCACATGTAGTAATGAACAATTTAAAATAATTTGAACTAAGAGATTCTTTTACCAAGCACTGCTTGTGTGAAATCTGAGAGCACTGCCCCCTTAATTTGATTTCTAAAAACTTTGAAAAAATTCAAAATTCAAAAATTTTACCACGTTTTTAACCGTAAGGTGTAAAACTAGAAAAAGAACCCAAAATAAAAATTTTAAGTAAATTTGTGGAATTTTAGTATGTATTTATGGTTAAATTAAAAAAATATAAGAATAATACAATACGTAGAAAAACAAAATTCAAAAAATTCAAAAAAAGACAAAATTAACATATAAACAGGTCTGGATTAAAAATATTTGAAATTATGAAAAATTCAAAATACGATATTACAATATAACGTTATTTCATGGTTATTTCCAATCCTCAGTTGTAAATAATCGTTTAAATTTATTTAATAAGAAGAATATTCGAACTAATCAAAAGAAAAAACTATTTAAAGAGTACTGATTAACAAGCATAAAATTTGACTTACCATAACCCCAAAAATATGAAATCTGCACGTTGTCACATGTAGTAATGAACAATTTAAAATAATTTGAACTAAGAGATTCTTTTACCAAGCACTGCTTGTGTGAAATCTGAGAGCACTGCCCCCTTAATTTGATTTCTAAAAACTTTGAAAAAATTCAAAATTCAAAAATTTTACCACGTTTTTAACCGTAAGGTGTAAAACTAGAAAAAGAACCCAAAATAAAAATTTTAAGTAAATTTGTGGAATTTTAGTATGTATTTATGGTTAAATTAAAAAAATATAAGAATAATACAATACGTAGAAAAACAAAATTCAAAAAATTCAAAAAAAGACAAAATTAACATATAAACAGGTCTGGATTAAAAATATTTGAAATTATGAAAAATTCAAAATACGATATTACAATATAACGTTATTTCATGGTTATTTCCAATCCTCAGTTGTAAATAATCGTTTAAATTTATTTAATAAGAAGAATATTCGAACTAATCAAAAGAAAAAACTATTTAAAGAGTACTGATTAACAAGCATAAAATTTGACTTACCATAACCCCAAAAATATGAAATCTGCACGTTGTCACATGTAGTAATGAACAATTTAAAATAATTTGAACTAAGAGATTCTTTTACCAAGCACTGCTTGTGTGAAATCTGAGAGCACTGCCCCCTTAATTTGATTTCTAAAAACTTTGAAAAAATTCAAAATTCAAAAATTTTACCACGTTTTTAACCGTAAGGTGTAAAACTAGAAAAAGAACCCAAAATAAAAATTTTAAGTAAATTTGTGGAATTTTAGTATGTATTTATGGTTAAATTAAAAAAATATAAGAATAATACAATACGTAGAAAAACAAAATTCAAAAAATTCAAAAAAAGACAAAATTAACATATAAACAGGTCTGGATTAAAAATATTTGAAATTATGAAAAATTCAAAATACGATATTACAATATAACGTTATTTCATGGTTATTTCCAATCCTCAGTTGTAAATAATCGTTTAAATTTATTTAATAAGAAGAATATTCGAACTAATCAAAAGAAAAAACTATTTAAAGAGTACTGATTAACAAGCATAAAATTTGACTTACCATAACCCCAAAAATATGAAATCTGCACGTTGTCACATGTAGTAATGAACAATTTAAAATAATTTGAACTAAGAGATTCTTTTACCAAGCACTGCTTGTGTGAAATCTGAGAGCACTGCCCCCTTAATTTGATTTCTAAAAACTTTGAAAAAATTCAAAATTCAAAAATTTTACCACGTTTTTAACCGTAAGGTGTAAAACTAGAAAAAGAACCCAAAATAAAAATTTTAAATAAATTTGTGGAATTTTAGTATGTATTTATGGTTAAATTAAAAAAATATAAGAATAATACAATACGTAGAAAAACAAAATTCAAAAAATTCAAAAAAAGACAAAATTAACATATAAACAGGTCTGGATTAAAAATATTTGAAATTATGAAAAATTCAAAATACGATATTACAATATAACGTTATTTCATGGTTATTTCCAATCCTCAGTTGTAAATAATCGTTTAAATTTATTTAATAAGAAGAATATTCGAACTAATCAAAAGAAAAAACTATTTAAAGAGTACTGATTAACAAGCATAAAATTTGACTTACCATAACCCCAAAAATATGAAATCTGCACGTTGTCACATGTAGTAATGAACAATTTAAAATAATTTGAACTAAGAGATTCTTTTACCAAGCACTGCTTGTGTGAAATCTGAGAGCACTGCCCCCTTAATTTGATTTCTAAAAACTTTGAAAAAATTCAAAATTCAAAAATTTTACCACGTTTTTAACCGTAAGGTGTAAAACTAGAAAAAGAACCCAAAATAAAAATTTTAAGTAAATTTGTGGAATTTTAGTATGTATTTATGGTTAAATTAAAAAAATATAAGAATAATACAATACGTAGAAAAACAAAATTCAAAAAATTCAAAAAAAGACAAAATTAACATATAAACAGGTCTGGATTAAAAATATTTGAAATTATGAAAAATTCAAAATACGATATTACAATATAACGTTATTTCATGGTTATTTCCAATCCTCAGTTGTAAATAATCGTTTAAATTTATTTAATAAGAAGAATATTCGAACTAATCAAAAGAAAAAACTATTTAAAGAGTACTGATTAACAAGCATAAAATTTGACTTACCATAACCCCAAAAATATGAAATCTGCACGTTGTCACATGTAGTAATGAACAATTTAAAATAATTTGAACTAAGAGATTCTTTTACCAAGCACTGCTTGTGTGAAATCTGAGAGCACTGCCCCCTTAATTTGATTTCTAAAAACTTTGAAAAAATTCAAAATTCAAAAATTTTACCACGTTTTTAACCGTAAGGTGTAAAACTAGAAAAAGAACCCAAAATAAAAATTTTAAGTAAATTTGTGGAATTTTAGTATGTATTTATGGTTAAATTAAAAAAATATAAGAATAATACAATACGTAGAAAAACAAAATTCAAAAAATTCAAAAAAAGACAAAATTAACATATAAACAGGTCTGGATTAAAAATATTTGAAATTATGAAAAATTCAAAATACGATATTACAATATAACGTTATTTCATGGTTATTTCCAATCCTCAGTTGTAAATAATCGTTTAAATTTATTTAATAAGAAGAATATTCGAACTAATCAAAAGAAAAAACTATTTAAAGAGTACTGATTAACAAGCATAAAATTTGACTTACCATAACCCCAAAAATATGAAATCTGCACGTTGTCACATGTAGTAATGAACAATTTAAAATAATTTGAACTAAGAGATTCTTTTACCAAGCACTGCTTGTGTGAAATCTGAGAGCACTGCCCCCTTAATTTGATTTCTAAAAACTTTGAAAAAATTCAAAATTCAAAAATTTTACCACGTTTTTAACCGTAAGGTGTAAAACTAGAAAAAGAACCCAAAATAAAAATTTTAAGTAAATTTGTGGAATTTTAGTATGTATTTATGGTTAAATTAAAAAAATATAAGAATAATACAATACGTAGAAAAACAAAATTCAAAAAATTCAAAAAAAGACAAAATTAACATATAAACAGGTCTGGATTAAAAATATTTGAAATTATGAAAAATTCAAAATACGATATTACAATATAACGTTATTTCATGGTTATTTCCAATCCTCAGTTGTAAATAATCGTTTAAATTTATTTAATAAGAAGAATATTCGAACTAATCAAAAGAAAAAACTATTTAAAGAGTACTGATTAACAAGCATAAAATTTGACTTACCATAACCCCAAAAATATGAAATCTGCACGTTGTCACATGTAGTAATGAACAATTTAAAATAATTTGAACTAAGAGATTCTTTTACCAAGCACTGCTTGTGTGAAATCTGAGAGCACTGCCCCCTTAATTTGATTTCTAAAAACTTTGAAAAAATTCAAAATTCAAAAATTTTACCACGTTTTTAACCGTAAGGTGTAAAACTAGAAAAAGAACCCAAAATAAAAATTTTAAGTAAATTTGTGGAATTTTAGTATGTATTTATGGTTAAATTAAAAAAATATAAGAATAATACAATACGTAGAAAAACAAAATTCAAAAAATTCAAAAAAAGACAAAATTAACATATAAACAGGTCTGGATTAAAAATATTTGAAATTATGAAAAATTCAAAATACGATATTACAATATAACGTTATTTCATGGTTATTTCCAATCCTCAGTTGTAAATAATCGTTTAAATTTATTTAATAAGAAGAATATTCGAACTAATCAAAAGAAAAAACTATTTAAAGAGTACTGATTAACAAGCATAAAATTTGACTTACCATAACCCCAAAAATATGAAATCTGCACGTTGTCACATGTAGTAATGAACAATTTAAAATAATTTGAACTAAGAGATTCTTTTACCAAGCACTGCTTGTGTGAAATCTGAGAGCACTGCCCCCTTAATTTGATTTCTAAAAACTTTGAAAAAATTCAAAATTCAAAAATTTTACCACGTTTTTAACCGTAAGGTGTAAAACTAGAAAAAGAACCCAAAATAAAAATTTTAAGTAAATTTGTGGAATTTTAGTATGTATTTATGGTTAAATTAAAAAAATATAAGAATAATACAATACGTAGAAAAACAAAATTCAAAAAATTCAAAAAAAGACAAAATTAACATATAAACAGGTCTGGATTAAAAATATTTGAAATTATGAAAAATTCAAAATACAAAATAAATGTGACAACGTGCAGATTTCATATTTTTGGGGTTATGGTAAGTCAAATTTTATGCTTGTTAATCAGTACTCTTTAAATAGTTTTTTCTTTTGATTAGTTCGAATATTCTTCTTATTAAATAAATTTAAACGATTATTTACAACTGAGGATTGGAAATAACCATGAAATAACGTTATATTGTAATATCGTATTTTGAATTTTTCATAATTTCAAATATTTTTAATCCAGACCTGTTTATATGTTAATTTTGTCTTTTTTTGAATTTTTTGAATTTTGTTTTTCTACGTATTGTATTATTCTTATATTTTTTTAATTTAACCATAAATACATACTAAAATTCCACAAATTTACTTAAAATTTTTATTTTGGGTTCTTTTTCTAGTTTTACACCTTACGGTTAAAAACGTGGTAAAATTTTTGAATTTTGAATTTTTTCAAAGTTTTTAGAAATCAAATTAAGGGGGCAGTGCTCTCAGATTTCACACAAGCAGTGCTTGGTAAAAGAATCTCTTAGTTCAAATTATTTTAAATTGTTCATTACTACATGTGACAACGTGCAGATTTCATATTTTTGGGGTTATGGTAAGTCAAATTTTATGCTTGTTAATCAGTACTCTTTAAATAGTTTTTTCTTTTGATTAGTTCGAATATTCTTCTTATTAAATAAATTTAAACGATTATTTACAACTGAGGATTGGAAATAACCATGAAATAACGTTATATTGTAATATCGTATTTTGAATTTTTCATAATTTCAAATATTTTTAATCCAGACCTGTTTATATGTTAATTTTGTCTTTTTTTGAATTTTTTGAATTTTGTTTTTCTACGTATTGTATTATTCTTATATTTTTTTAATTTAACCATAAATACATACTAAAATTCCACAAATTTACTTAAAATTTTTATTTTGGGTTCTTTTTCTAGTTTTACACCTTACGGTTAAAAACGTGGTAAAATTTTTGAATTTTGAATTTTTTCAAAGTTTTTAGAAATCAAATTAAGGGGGCAGTGCTCTCAGATTTCACACAAGCAGTGCTTGGTAAAAGAATCTCTTAGTTCAAATTATTTTAAATTGTTCATTACTACATGTGACAACGTGCAGATTTCATATTTTTGGGGTTATGGTAAGTCAAATTTTATGCTTGTTAATCAGTACTCTTTAAATAGTTTTTTCTTTTGATTAGTTCGAATATTCTTCTTATTAAATAAATTTAAACGATTATTTACAACTGAGGATTGGAAATAACCATGAAATAACGTTATATTGTAATATCGTATTTTGAATTTTTCATAATTTCAAATATTTTTAATCCAGACCTGTTTATATGTTAATTTTGTCTTTTTTTGAATTTTTTGAATTTTGTTTTTCTACGTATTGTATTATTCTTATATTTTTTTAATTTAACCATAAATACATACTAAAATTCCACAAATTTACTTAAAATTTTTATTTTGGGTTCTTTTTCTAGTTTTACACCTTACGGTTAAAAACGTGGTAAAATTTTTGAATTTTGAATTTTTTCAAAGTTTTTAGAAATCAAATTAAGGGGGCAGTGCTCTCAGATTTCACACAAGCAGTGCTTGGTAAAAGAATCTCTTAGTTCAAATTATTTTAAATTGTTCATTACTACATGTGACAACGTGCAGATTTCATATTTTTGGGGTTATGGTAAGTCAAATTTTATGCTTGTTAATCAGTACTCTTTAAATAGTTTTTTCTTTTGATTAGTTCGAATATTCTTCTTATTAAATAAATTTAAACGATTATTTACAACTGAGGATTGGAAATAACCATGAAATAACGTTATATTGTAATATCGTATTTTGAATTTTTCATAATTTCAAATATTTTTAATCCAGACCTGTTTATATGTTAATTTTGTCTTTTTTTGAATTTTTTGAATTTTGTTTTTCTACGTATTGTATTATTCTTATATTTTTTTAATTTAACCATAAATACATACTAAAATTCCACAAATTTACTTAAAATTTTTATTTTGGGTTCTTTTTCTAGTTTTACACCTTACGGTTAAAAACGTGGTAAAATTTTTGAATTTTGAATTTTTTCAAAGTTTTTAGAAATCAAATTAAGGGGGCAGTGCTCTCAGATTTCACACAAGCAGTGCTTGGTAAAAGAATCTCTTAGTTCAAATTATTTTAAATTGTTCATTACTACATGTGACAACGTGCAGATTTCATATTTTTGGGGTTATGGTAAGTCAAATTTTATGCTTGTTAATCAGTACTCTTTAAATAGTTTTTTCTTTTGATTAGTTCGAATATTCTTCTTATTAAATAAATTTAAACGATTATTTACAACTGAGGATTGGAAATAACCATGAAATAACGTTATATTGTAATATCGTATTTTGAATTTTTCATAATTTCAAATATTTTTAATCCAGACCTGTTTATATGTTAATTTTGTCTTTTTTTGAATTTTTTGAATTTTGTTTTTCTACGTATTGTATTATTCTTATATTTTTTTAATTTAACCATAAATACATACTAAAATTCCACAAATTTACTTAAAATTTTTATTTTGGGTTCTTTTTCTAGTTTTACACCTTACGGTTAAAAACGTGGTAAAATTTTTGAATTTTGAATTTTTTCAAAGTTTTTAGAAATCAAATTAAGGGGGCAGTGCTCTCAGATTTCACACAAGCAGTGCTTGGTAAAAGAATCTCTTAGTTCAAATTATTTTAAATTGTTCATTACTACATGTGACAACGTGCAGATTTCATATTTTTGGGGTTATGGTAAGTCAAATTTTATGCTTGTTAATCAGTACTCTTTAAATAGTTTTTTCTTTTGATTAGTTCGAATATTCTTCTTATTAAATAAATTTAAACGATTATTTACAACTGAGGATTGGAAATAACCATGAAATAACGTTATATTGTAATATCGTATTTTGAATTTTTCATAATTTCAAATATTTTTAATCCAGACCTGTTTATATGTTAATTTTGTCTTTTTTTGAATTTTTTGAATTTTGTTTTTCTACGTATTGTATTATTCTTATATTTTTTTAATTTAACCATAAATACATACTAAAATTCCACAAATTTACTTAAAATTTTTATTTTGGGTTCTTTTTCTAGTTTTACACCTTACGGTTAAAAACGTGGTAAAATTTTTGAATTTTGAATTTTTTCAAAGTTTTTAGAAATCAAATTAAGGGGGCAGTGCTCTCAGATTTCACACAAGCAGTGCTTGGTAAAAGAATCTCTTAGTTCAAATTATTTTAAATTGTTCATTACTACATGTGACAACGTGCAGATTTCATATTTTTGGGGTTATGGTAAGTCAAATTTTATGCTTGTTAATCAGTACTCTTTAAATAGTTTTTTCTTTTGATTAGTTCGAATATTCTTCTTATTAAATAAATTTAAACGATTATTTACAACTGAGGATTGGAAATAACCATGAAATAACGTTATATTGTAATATCGTATTTTGAATTTTTCATAATTTCAAATATTTTTAATCCAGACCTGTTTATATGTTAATTTTGTCTTTTTTTGAATTTTTTGAATTTTGTTTTTCTACGTATTGTATTATTCTTATATTTTTTTAATTTAACCATAAATACATACTAAAATTCCACAAATTTACTTAAAATTTTTATTTTGGGTTCTTTTTCTAGTTTTACACCTTACGGTTAAAAACGTGGTAAAATTTTTGAATTTTGAATTTTTTCAAAGTTTTTAGAAATCAAATTAAGGGGGCAGTGCTCTCAGATTTCACACAAGCAGTGCTTGGTAAAAGAATCTCTTAGTTCAAATTATTTTAAATTGTTCATTACTACATGTGACAACGTGCAGATTTCATATTTTTGGGGTTATGGTAAGTCAAATTTTATGCTTGTTAATCAGTACTCTTTAAATAGTTTTTTCTTTTGATTAGTTCGAATATTCTTCTTATTAAATAAATTTAAACGATTATTTACAACTGAGGATTGGAAATAACCATGAAATAACGTTATATTGTAATATCGTATTTTGAATTTTTCATAATTTCAAATATTTTTAATCCAGACCTGTTTATATGTTAATTTTGTCTTTTTTTGAATTTTTTGAATTTTGTTTTTCTACGTATTGTATTATTCTTATATTTTTTTAATTTAACCATAAATACATACTAAAATTCCACAAATTTACTTAAAATTTTTATTTTGGGTTCTTTTTCTAGTTTTACACCTTACGGTTAAAAACGTGGTAAAATTTTTGAATTTTGAATTTTTTCAAAGTTTTTAGAAATCAAATTAAGGGGGCAGTGCTCTCAGATTTCACACAAGCAGTGCTTGGTAAAAGAATCTCTTAGTTCAAATTATTTTAAATTGTTCATTACTACATGTGACAACGTGCAGATTTCATATTTTTGGGGTTATGGTAAGTCAAATTTTATGCTTGTTAATCAGTACTCTTTAAATAGTTTTTTCTTTTGATTAGTTCGAATATTCTTCTTATTAAATAAATTTAAACGATTATTTACCACTGAGGATTGGAAATAACCATGAAATAACGTTATATTGTAATATCGTATTTTGAATTTTTCATAATTTCAAATATTTTTAATCCAGACCTGTTTATATGTTAATTTTGTCTTTTTTTGAATTTTTTGAATTTTGTTTTTCTACGTATTGTATTATTCTTATATTTTTTTAATTTAACCATAAATACATACTAAAATTCCACAAATTTACTTAAAATTTTTATTTTGGGTTCTTTTTCTAGTTTTACACCTTACGGTTAAAAACGTGGTAAAATTTTTGAATTTTGAATTTTTTCAAAGTTTTTAGAAATCAAATTAAGGGGGCAGTGCTCTCAGATTTCACACAAGCAGTGCTTGGTAAAAGAATCTCTTAGTTCAAATTATTTTAAATTGTTCATTACTACATGTGACAACGTGCAGATTTCATATTTTTGGGGTTATGGTAAGTCAAATTTTATGCTTGTTAATCAGTACTCTTTAAATAGTTTTTTCTTTTGATTAGTTCGAATATTCTTCTTATTAAATAAATTTAAACGATTATTTACAACTGAGGATTGGAAATAACCATGAAATAACGTTATATTGTAATATCGTATTTTGAATTTTTCATAATTTCAAATATTTTTAATCCAGACCTGTTTATATGTTAATTTTGTCTTTTTTTGAATTTTTTGAATTTTGTTTTTCTACGTATTGTATTATTCTTATATTTTTTTAATTTAACCATAAATACATACTAAAATTCCACAAATTTATTTAAAATTTTTATTTTGGGTTCTTTTTCTAGTTTTACACCTTACGGTTAAAAACGTGGTAAAATTTTTGAATTTTGAATTTTTTCAAAGTTTTTAGAAATCAAATTAAGGGGGCAGTGCTCTCAGATTTCACACAAGCAGTGCTTGGTAAAAGAATCTCTTAGTTCAAATTATTTTAAATTGTTCATTACTACATGTGACAACGTGCAGATTTCATATTTTTGGGGTTATGGTAAGTCAAATTTTATGCTTGTTAATCAGTACTCTTTAAATAGTTTTTTCTTTTGATTAGTTCGAATATTCTTCTTATTAAATAAATTTAAACGATTATTTACAACTGAGGATTGGAAATAACCATGAAATAACGTTATATTGTAATATCGTATTTTGAATTTTTCATAATTTCAAATATTTTTAATCCAGACCTGTTTATATGTTAATTTTGTCTTTTTTTGAATTTTTTGAATTTTGTTTTTCTACGTATTGTATTATTCTTATATTTTTTTAATTTAACCATAAATACATACTAAAATTCCACAAATTTACTTAAAATTTTTATTTTGGGTTCTTTTTCTAGTTTTACACCTTACGGTTAAAAACGTGGTAAAATTTTTGAATTTTGAATTTTTTCAAAGTTTTTAGAAATCAAATTAAGGGGGCAGTGCTCTCAGATTTCACACAAGCAGTGCTTGGTAAAAGAATCTCTTAGTTCAAATTATTTTAAATTGTTCATTACTACATGTGACAACGTGCAGATTTCATATTTTTGGGGTTATGGTAAGTCAAATTTTATGCTTGTTAATCAGTACTCTTTAAATAGTTTTTTCTTTTGATTAGTTCGAATATTCTTCTTATTAAATAAATTTAAACGATTATTTACAACTGAGGATTGGAAATAACCATGAAATAACGTTATATTGTAATATCGTATTTTGAATTTTTCATAATTTCAAATATTTTTAATCCAGACCTGTTTATATGTTAATTTTGTCTTTTTTTGAATTTTTTGAATTTTGTTTTTCTACGTATTGTATTATTCTTATATTTTTTTAATTTAACCATAAATACATACTAAAATTCCACAAATTTACTTAAAATTTTTATTTTGGGTTCTTTTTCTAGTTTTACACCTTACGGTTAAAAACGTGGTAAAATTTTTGAATTTTGAATTTTTTCAAAGTTTTTAGAAATCAAATTAAGGGGGCAGTGCTCTCAGATTTCACACAAGCAGTGCTTGGTAAAAGAATCTCTTAGTTCAAATTATTTTAAATTGTTCATTACTACATGTGACAACGTGCAGATTTCATATTTTTGGGGTTATGGTAAGTCAAATTTTATGCTTGTTAATCAGTACTCTTTAAATAGTTTTTTCTTTTGATTAGTTCGAATATTCTTCTTATTAAATAAATTTAAACGATTATTTACAACTGAGGATTGGAAATAACCATGAAATAACGTTATATTGTAATATCGTATTTTGAATTTTTCATAATTTCAAATATTTTTAATCCAGACCTGTTTATATGTTAATTTTGTCTTTTTTTGAATTTTTTGAATTTTGTTTTTCTACGTATTGTATTATTCTTATATTTTTTTAATTTAACCATAAATACATACTAAAATTCCACAAATTTACTTAAAATTTTTATTTTGGGTTCTTTTTCTAGTTTTACACCTTACGGTTAAAAACGTGGTAAAATTTTTGAATTTTGAATTTTTTCAAAGTTTTTAGAAATCAAATTAAGGGGGCAGTGCTCTCAGATTTCACACAAGCAGTGCTTGGTAAAAGAATCTCTTAGTTCAAATTATTTTAAATTGTTCATTACTACATGTGACAACGTGCAGATTTCATATTTTTGGGGTTATGGTAAGTCAAATTTTATGCTTGTTAATCAGTACTCTTTAAATAGTTTTTTCTTTTGATTAGTTCGAATATTCTTCTTATTAAATAAATTTAAACGATTATTTACCACTGAGGATTGGAAATAACCATGAAATAACGTTATATTGTAATATCGTATTTTGAATTTTTCATAATTTCAAATATTTTTAATCCAGACCTGTTTATATGTTAATTTTGTCTTTTTTTGAATTTTTTGAATTTTGTTTTTCTACGTATTGTATTATTCTTATATTTTTTTAATTTAACCATAAATACATACTAAAATTCCACAAATTTACTTAAAATTTTTATTTTGGGTTCTTTTTCTAGTTTTACACCTTACGGTTAAAAACGTGGTAAAATTTTTGAATTTTGAATTTTTTCAAAGTTTTTAGAAATCAAATTAAGGGGGCAGTGCTCTCAGATTTCACACAAGCAGTGCTTGGTAAAAGAATCTCTTAGTTCAAATTATTTTAAATTGTTCATTACTACATGTGACAACGTGCAGATTTCATATTTTTGGGGTTATGGTAAGTCAAATTTTATGCTTGTTAATCAGTACTCTTTAAATAGTTTTTTCTTTTGATTAGTTCGAATATTCTTCTTATTAAATAAATTTAAACGATTATTTACAACTGAGGATTGGAAATAACCATGAAATAACGTTATATTGTAATATCGTATTTTGAATTTTTCATAATTTCAAATATTTTTAATCCAGACCTGTTTATATGTTAATTTTGTCTTTTTTTGAATTTTTTGAATTTTGTTTTTCTACGTATTGTATTATTCTTATATTTTTTTAATTTAACCATAAATACATACTAAAATTCCACAAATTTATTTAAAATTTTTATTTTGGGTTCTTTTTCTAGTTTTACACCTTACGGTTAAAAACGTGGTAAAATTTTTGAATTTTGAATTTTTTCAAAGTTTTTAGAAATCAAATTAAGGGGGCAGTGCTCTCAGATTTCACACAAGCAGTGCTTGGTAAAAGAATCTCTTAGTTCAAATTATTTTAAATTGTTCATTACTACATGTGACAACGTGCAGATTTCATATTTTTGGGGTTATGGTAAGTCAAATTTTATGCTTGTTAATCAGTACTCTTTAAATAGTTTTTTCTTTTGATTAGTTCGAATATTCTTCTTATTAAATAAATTTAAACGATTATTTACAACTGAGGATTGGAAATAA
Source organism: Cantharis flavilabris (assembly GCA_949152465.1). Lineage (NCBI taxonomy): Eukaryota > Metazoa > Arthropoda > Insecta > Coleoptera > Cantharidae > Cantharis > Cantharis flavilabris. Next base: position 12,019,478 of record OX424438.1, read on the forward strand.
CCATGAAATAACGTTATATTGTAATATCGTATTTTGAATTTTTCATAATTTCAAATATTTTTAATCCAGACCTGTTTATATGTTAATTTTGTCTTTTTTTGAATTTTTTGAATTTTGTTTTTCTACGTATTGTATTATTCTTATATTTTTTTAATTTAACCATAAATACATACTAAAATTCCACAAATTTACTTAAAATTTTTATTTTGGGTTCTTTTTCTAGTTTTACACCTTACGGTTAAAAACGTGGTAAAATTTTTGAATTTTGAATTTTTTCAAAGTTTTTAGAAATCAAATTAAGGGGGCAGTGCTCTCAGATTTCACACAAGCAGTGCTTGGTAAAAGAATCTCTTAGTTCAAATTATTTTAAATTGTTCATTACTACATGTGACAACGTGCAGATTTCATATTTTTGGGGTTATGGTAAGTCAAATTTTATGCTTGTTAATCAGTACTCTTTAAATAGTTTTTTCTTTTGATTAGTTCGAATATTCTTCTTATTAAATAAATTTAAACGATTATTTACAACTGAGGATTGGAAATAACCATGAAATAACGTTATATTGTAATATCGTATTTTGAATTTTTCATAATTTCAAATATTTTTAATCCAGACCTGTTTATATGTTAATTTTGTCTTTTTTTGAATTTTTTGAATTTTGTTTTTCTACGTATTGTATTATTCTTATATTTTTTTAATTTAACCATAAATACATACTAAAATTCCACAAATTTACTTAAAATTTTTATTTTGGGTTCTTTTTCTAGTTTTACACCTTACGGTTAAAAACGTGGTAAAATTTTTGAATTTTGAATTTTTTCAAAGTTTTTAGAAATCAAATTAAGGGGGCAGTGCTCTCAGATTTCACACAAGCAGTGCTTGGTAAAAGAATCTCTTAGTTCAAATTATTTTAAATTGTTCATTACTACATGTGACAACGTGCAGATTTCATATTTTTGGGGTTATGGTAAGTCAAATTTTATGCTTGTTAATCAGTACTCTTTAAATAGTTTTTTCTTTTGATTAGTTCGAATATTCTTCTTATTAAATAAATTTAAACGATTATTTACAACTGAGGATTGGAAATAACCATGAAATAACGTTATATTGTAATATCGTATTTTGAATTTTTCATAATTTCAAATATTTTTAATCCAGACCTGTTTATATGTTAATTTTGTCTTTTTTTGAATTTTTTGAATTTTGTTTTTCTACGTATTGTATTATTCTTATATTTTTTTAATTTAACCATAAATACATACTAAAATTCCACAAATTTACTTAAAATTTTTATTTTGGGTTCTTTTTCTAGTTTTACACCTTACGGTTAAAAACGTGGTAAAATTTTTGAATTTTGAATTTTTTCAAAGTTTTTAGAAATCAAATTAAGGGGGCAGTGCTCTCAGATTTCACACAAGCAGTGCTTGGTAAAAGAATCTCTTAGTTCAAATTATTTTAAATTGTTCATTACTACATGTGACAACGTGCAGATTTCATATTTTTGGGGTTATGGTAAGTCAAATTTTATGCTTGTTAATCAGTACTCTTTAAATAGTTTTTTCTTTTGATTAGTTCGAATATTCTTCTTATTAAATAAATTTAAACGATTATTTACAACTGAGGATTGGAAATAACCATGAAATAACGTTATATTGTAATATCGTATTTTGAATTTTTCATAATTTCAAATATTTTTAATCCAGACCTGTTTATATGTTAATTTTGTCTTTTTTTGAATTTTTTGAATTTTGTTTTTCTACGTATTGTATTATTCTTATATTTTTTTAATTTAACCATAAATACATACTAAAATTCCACAAATTTACTTAAAATTTTTATTTTGGGTTCTTTTTCTAGTTTTACACCTTACGGTTAAAAACGTGGTAAAATTTTTGAATTTTGAATTTTTTCAAAGTTTTTAGAAATCAAATTAAGGGGGCAGTGCTCTCAGATTTCACACAAGCAGTGCTTGGTAAAAGAATCTCTTAGTTCAAATTATTTTAAATTGTTCATTACTACATGTGACAACGTGCAGATTTCATATTTTTGGGGTTATGGTAAGTCAAATTTTATGCTTGTTAATCAGTACTCTTTAAATAGTTTTTTCTTTTGATTAGTTCGAATATTCTTCTTATTAAATAAATTTAAACGATTATTTACAACTGAGGATTGGAAATAACCATGAAATAACGTTATATTGTAATATCGTATTTTGAATTTTTCATAATTTCAAATATTTTTAATCCAGACCTGTTTATATGTTAATTTTGTCTTTTTTTGAATTTTTTGAATTTTGTTTTTCTACGTATTGTATTATTCTTATATTTTTTTAATTTAACCATAAATACATACTAAAATTCCACAAATTTACTTAAAATTTTTATTTTGGGTTCTTTTTCTAGTTTTACACCTTACGGTTAAAAACGTGGTAAAATTTTTGAATTTTGAATTTTTTCAAAGTTTTTAGAAATCAAATTAAGGGGGCAGTGCTCTCAGATTTCACACAAGCAGTGCTTGGTAAAAGAATCTCTTAGTTCAAATTATTTTAAATTGTTCATTACTACATGTGACAACGTGCAGATTTCATATTTTTGGGGTTATGGTAAGTCAAATTTTATGCTTGTTAATCAGTACTCTTTAAATAGTTTTTTCTTTTGATTAGTTCGAATATTCTTCTTATTAAATAAATTTAAACGATTATTTACAACTGAGGATTGGAAATAACCATGAAATAACGTTATATTGTAATATCGTATTTTGAATTTTTCATAATTTCAAATATTTTTAATCCAGACCTGTTTATATGTTAATTTTGTCTTTTTTTGAATTTTTTGAATTTTGTTTTTCTACGTATTGTATTATTCTTATATTTTTTTAATTTAACCATAAATACATACTAAAATTCCACAAATTTACTTAAAATTTTTATTTTGGGTTCTTTTTCTAGTTTTACACCTTACGGTTAAAAACGTGGTAAAATTTTTGAATTTTGAATTTTTTCAAAGTTTTTAGAAATCAAATTAAGGGGGCAGTGCTCTCAGATTTCACACAAGCAGTGCTTGGTAAAAGAATCTCTTAGTTCAAATTATTTTAAATTGTTCATTACTACATGTGACAACGTGCAGATTTCATATTTTTGGGGTTATGGTAAGTCAAATTTTATGCTTGTTAATCAGTACTCTTTAAATAGTTTTTTCTTTTGATTAGTTCGAATATTCTTCTTATTAAATAAATTTAAACGATTATTTACAACTGAGGATTGGAAATAACCATGAAATAACGTTATATTGTAATATCGTATTTTGAATTTTTCATAATTTCAAATATTTTTAATCCAGACCTGTTTATATGTTAATTTTGTCTTTTTTTGAATTTTTTGAATTTTGTTTTTCTACGTATTGTATTATTCTTATATTTTTTTAATTTAACCATAAATACATACTAAAATTCCACAAATTTACTTAAAATTTTTATTTTGGGTTCTTTTTCTAGTTTTACACCTTACGGTTAAAAACGTGGTAAAATTTTTGAATTTTGAATTTTTTCAAAGTTTTTAGAAATCAAATTAAGGGGGCAGTGCTCTCAGATTTCACACAAGCAGTGCTTGGTAAAAGAATCTCTTAGTTCAAATTATTTTAAATTGTTCATTACTACATGTGACAACGTGCAGATTTCATATTTTTGGGGTTATGGTAAGTCAAATTTTATGCTTGTTAATCAGTACTCTTTAAATAGTTTTTTCTTTTGATTAGTTCGAATATTCTTCTTATTAAATAAATTTAAACGATTATTTACAACTGAGGATTGGAAATAACCATGAAATAACGTTATATTGTAATATCGTATTTTGAATTTTTCATAATTTCAAATATTTTTAATCCAGACCTGTTTATATGTTAATTTTGTCTTTTTTTGAATTTTTTGAATTTTGTTTTTCTACGTATTGTATTATTCTTATATTTTTTTAATTTAACCATAAATACATACTAAAATTCCACAAATTTACTTAAAATTTTTATTTTGGGTTCTTTTTCTAGTTTTACACCTTACGGTTAAAAACGTGGTAAAATTTTTGAATTTTGAATTTTTTCAAAGTTTTTAGAAATCAAATTAAGGGGGCAGTGCTCTCAGATTTCACACAAGCAGTGCTTGGTAAAAGAATCTCTTAGTTCAAATTATTTTAAATTGTTCATTACTACATGTGACAACGTGCAGATTTCATATTTTTGGGGTTATGGTAAGTCAAATTTTATGCTTGTTAATCAGTACTCTTTAAATAGTTTTTTCTTTTGATTAGTTCGAATATTCTTCTTATTAAATAAATTTAAACGATTATTTACAACTGAGGATTGGAAATAACCATGAAATAACGTTATATTGTAATATCGTATTTTGAATTTTTCATAATTTCAAATATTTTTAATCCAGACCTGTTTATATGTTAATTTTGTCTTTTTTTGAATTTTTTGAATTTTGTTTTTCTACGTATTGTATTATTCTTATATTTTTTTAATTTAACCATAAATACATACTAAAATTCCACAAATTTACTTAAAATTTTTATTTTGGGTTCTTTTTCTAGTTTTACACCTTACGGTTAAAAACGTGGTAAAATTTTTGAATTTTGAATTTTTTCAAAGTTTTTAGAAATCAAATTAAGGGGGCAGTGCTCTCAGATTTCACACAAGCAGTGCTTGGTAAAAGAATCTCTTAGTTCAAATTATTTTAAATTGTTCATTACTACATGTGACAACGTGCAGATTTCATATTTTTGGGGTTATGGTAAGTCAAATTTTATGCTTGTTAATCAGTACTCTTTAAATAGTTTTTTCTTTTGATTAGTTCGAATATTCTTCTTATTAAATAAATTTAAACGATTATTTACAACTGAGGATTGGAAATAACCATGAAATAACGTTATATTGTAATATCGTATTTTGAATTTTTCATAATTTCAAATATTTTTAATCCAGACCTGTTTATATGTTAATTTTGTCTTTTTTTGAATTTTTTGAATTTTGTTTTTCTACGTATTGTATTATTCTTATATTTTTTTAATTTAACCATAAATACATACTAAAATTCCACAAATTTACTTAAAATTTTTATTTTGGGTTCTTTTTCTAGTTTTACACCTTACGGTTAAAAACGTGGTAAAATTTTTGAATTTTGAATTTTTTCAAAGTTTTTAGAAATCAAATTAAGGGGGCAGTGCTCTCAGATTTCACACAAGCAGTGCTTGGTAAAAGAATCTCTTAGTTCAAATTATTTTAAATTGTTCATTACTACATGTGACAACGTGCAGATTTCATATTTTTGGGGTTATGGTAAGTCAAATTTTATGCTTGTTAATCAGTACTCTTTAAATAGTTTTTTCTTTTGATTAGTTCGAATATTCTTCTTATTAAATAAATTTAAACGATTATTTACAACTGAGGATTGGAAATAACCATGAAATAACGTTATATTGTAATATCGTATTTTGAATTTTTCATAATTTCAAATATTTTTAATCCAGACCTGTTTATATGTTAATTTTGTCTTTTTTTGAATTTTTTGAATTTTGTTTTTCTACGTATTGTATTATTCTTATATTTTTTTAATTTAACCATAAATACATACTAAAATTCCACAAATTTACTTAAAATTTTTATTTTGGGTTCTTTTTCTAGTTTTACACCTTACGGTTAAAAACGTGGTAAAATTTTTGAATTTTGAATTTTTTCAAAGTTTTTAGAAATCAAATTAAGGGGGCAGTGCTCTCAGATTTCACACAAGCAGTGCTTGGTAAAAGAATCTCTTAGTTCAAATTATTTTAAATTGTTCATTACTACATGTGACAACGTGCAGATTTCATATTTTTGGGGTTATGGTAAGTCAAATTTTATGCTTGTTAATCAGTACTCTTTAAATAGTTTTTTCTTTTGATTAGTTCGAATATTCTTCTTATTAAATAAATTTAAACGATTATTTACAACTGAGGATTGGAAATAACCATGAAATAACGTTATATTGTAATATCGTATTTTGAATTTTTCATAATTTCAAATATTTTTAATCCAGACCTGTTTATATGTTAATTTTGTCTTTTTTTGAATTTTTTGAATTTTGTTTTTCTACGTATTGTATTATTCTTATATTTTTTTAATTTAACCATAAATACATACTAAAATTCCACAAATTTACTTAAAATTTTTATTTTGGGTTCTTTTTCTAGTTTTACACCTTACGGTTAAAAACGTGGTAAAATTTTTGAATTTTGAATTTTTTCAAAGTTTTTAGAAATCAAATTAAGGGGGCAGTGCTCTCAGATTTCACACAAGCAGTGCTTGGTAAAAGAATCTCTTAGTTCAAATTATTTTAAATTGTTCATTACTACATGTGACAACGTGCAGATTTCATATTTTTGGGGTTATGGTAAGTCAAATTTTATGCTTGTTAATCAGTACTCTTTAAATAGTTTTTTCTTTTGATTAGTTCGAATATTCTTCTTATTAAATAAATTTAAACGATTATTTACAACTGAGGATTGGAAATAACCATGAAATAACGTTATATTGTAATATCGTATTTTGAATTTTTCATAATTTCAAATATTTTTAATCCAGACCTGTTTATATGTTAATTTTGTCTTTTTTTGAATTTTTTGAATTTTGTTTTTCTACGTATTGTATTATTCTTATATTTTTTTAATTTAACCATAAATACATACTAAAATTCCACAAATTTACTTAAAATTTTTATTTTGGGTTCTTTTTCTAGTTTTACACCTTACGGTTAAAAACGTGGTAAAATTTTTGAATTTTGAATTTTTTCAAAGTTTTTAGAAATCAAATTAAGGGGGCAGTGCTCTCAGATTTCACACAAGCAGTGCTTGGTAAAAGAATCTCTTAGTTCAAATTATTTTAAATTGTTCATTACTACATGTGACAACGTGCAGATTTCATATTTTTGGGGTTATGGTAAGTCAAATTTTATGCTTGTTAATCAGTACTCTTTAAATAGTTTTTTCTTTTGATTAGTTCGAATATTCTTCTTATTAAATAAATTTAAACGATTATTTACAACTGAGGATTGGAAATAACCATGAAATAACGTTATATTGTAATATCGTATTTTGAATTTTTCATAATTTCAAATATTTTTAATCCAGACCTGTTTATATGTTAATTTTGTCTTTTTTTGAATTTTTTGAATTTTGTTTTTCTACGTATTGTATTATTCTTATATTTTTTTAATTTAACCATAAATACATACTAAAATTCCACAAATTTACTTAAAATTTTTATTTTGGGTTCTTTTTCTAGTTTTACACCTTACGGTTAAAAACGTGGTAAAATTTTTGAATTTTGAATTTTTTCAAAGTTTTTAGAAATCAAATTAAGGGGGCAGTGCTCTCAGATTTCACACAAGCAGTGCTTGGTAAAAGAATCTCTTAGTTCAAATTATTTTAAATTGTTCATTACTACATGTGACAACGTGCAGATTTCATATTTTTGGGGTTATGGTAAGTCAAATTTTATGCTTGTTAATCAGTACTCTTTAAATAGTTTTTTCTTTTGATTAGTTCGAATATTCTTCTTATTAAATAAATTTAAACGATTATTTACAACTGAGGATTGGAAATAACCATGAAATAACGTTATATTGTAATATCGTATTTTGAATTTTTCATAATTTCAAATATTTTTAATCCAGACCTGTTTATATGTTAATTTTGTCTTTTTTTGAATTTTTTGAATTTTGTTTTTCTACGTATTGTATTATTCTTATATTTTTTTAATTTAACCATAAATACATACTAAAATTCCACAAATTTACTTAAAATTTTTATTTTGGGTTCTTTTTCTAGTTTTACACCTTACGGTTAAAAACGTGGTAAAATTTTTGAATTTTGAATTTTTTCAAAGTTTTTAGAAATCAAATTAAGGGGGCAGTGCTCTCAGTTTTCACACAAGCAGTGCTTGGTAAAAGAATCTCTTAGTTCAAATTATTTTAAATTGTTCATTACTACATGTGACAACGTGCAGATTTCATATTTTTGGGGTTATGGTAAGTCAAATTTTATGCTTGTTAATCAGTACTCTTTAAATAGTTTTTTCTTTTGATTAGTTCGAATATTCTTCTTATTAAATAAATTTAAACGATTATTTACAACTGAGGATTGGAAATAACCATGAAATAACGTTATATTGTAATATCGTATTTTGAATTTTTCATAATTTCAAATATTTTTAATCCAGACCTGTTTATATGTTAATTTTGTCTTTTTTTGAATTTTTTGAATTTTGTTTTTCTACGTATTGTATTATTCTTATATTTTTTTAATTTAACCATAAATACATACTAAAATTCCACAAATTTACTTAAAATTTTTATTTTGGGTTCTTTTTCTAGTTTTACACCTTACGGTTAAAAACGTGGTAAAAATTTTTGAATTTTGAATTTTTTCAAAGTTTTTAGAAATCAAATTAAGGGGGCAGTGCTCTCAGATTTCACACAAGCAGTGCTTGGTAAAAGAATCTCTTAGTTCAAATTATTTTAAATTGTTCATTACTACATGTGACAACGTGCAGATTTCATATTTTTGGGGTTATGGTAAGTCAAATTTTATGCTTGTTAATCAGTACTCTTTAAATAGTTTTTTCTTTTGATTAGTTCGAATATTCTTCTTATTAAATAAATTTAAACGATTATTTACAACTGAGGATTGGAAATAACCATGAAATAACGTTATATTGTAATATCGTATTTTGAATTTTTCATAATTTCAAATATTTTTAATCCAGACCTGTTTATATGTTAATTTTGTCTTTTTTTGAATTTTTTGAATTTTGTTTTTCTACGTATTGTATTATTCTTATATTTTTTTAATTTTTTTCATTTTTTGGTTGAAAGACACAATCTGATTGGTCGATTTTTAATCCCAACCGGGAAATTTGAATTTATAAGCAAATATGAGTAAAATTTAACCTTCAGCTAGAAAAAATTAAAACTTGAAAAGCATAATTACTTTTCTGCACAAACGGAGTTTAGCAGCAACTTTCTGTGTTACTTTGAAAGTTAATTATAAAAATATAAAGTCAAAATTGTAAACCGGGGGGTCTGGGGGGTGTGGAACACCCTCCAGTACATATCGCAGGATTTCCACTCTTTTATAATAGTTGGAGAAGATAGAGAATTTATAATTTTACAAATTTCGCCAGGAAAAACCGGGAAATTTGAATTTTTAAACAAAAATGAAAGAAATTAAAACCTTTGGCATTGAGAATACTCAAGCTTGGAAAAACATTTATTTAAGTACCTTACTGCTCAGAGTTTAGCAGCAAATTTTGCGATACTTTGAAAGTTAACTGTCGAAATTACAGTCAAAAGTGAAAACGGGGGGGGCGGGGTCTGGGGGTGAACACCCTCCGGTACATATAATGAAATTCCTACTGTTCTAGAATACCTATACAGAAGACAGAATAATTATACAAATTTCGTCAGAAAAACTGGGAATTTTTTTGTTTTTGAACAAAAGTGATAGAAATTAAAATTAAAAAAAAATTAGAATTTGAGAAACTTATTTATTTTTATATTACAATAAAATAAAAATTTAATTGCCCCACAGCACATCAAGTTTAGCAGCAACTTTTTGCATTACTTTGAAAATATAGAAAATCGGGGAATCCCCCAGTAGCGGGAAACTAAATTAAATGTTTAAGTATTATACCGCTAAAAAAGAGATCCACCGTCTAGTTGCCCATCCGCGGACGGGCTTTCCAGCTAGTAATATATAAAAAGCAATATTATTATTGTATATGTGCAGTGTGTTGAATAGTTATCTAACACAATAAAAATTTTAGAGCATAATTCCTGGGGGAAACATTGGGGGGAGGGGGAGGGGTATTCCATAACTTCACTCAAAGGTTGAATTAAAAAGTTTTATATACTTTAATTTTATAGAAATTGGAAATTCTGAAGATGAATGTAGTTAATTAGAATATATTTATTGTTGTACCTGCGGCAGAGGTATACTATATCACTTTATTCTTTAATTGATTTTATTAAATAAGAAGGCTATAGTATTTTCAAAAAAATATATCTATATGATTCTGAAGTAAGTATACTCCGCGGGGTCTGAAGGATATTGAATAATTCGTGGTATCTCACCATTTGTATAAATTACCTAGGGTTACCTATTTTTAGGCCAATTCGCTGTAAATATTAAAATAAGTAATATTTTATTTTAGTTCTCACATACAGTGGCAATAAGCATAATAATAAATATTATTATTATTATTATTATTATAATAATAAAGTTTATTCAGATTTTGTATGCGATTGTAGTTAATTCTAATAATTTATTATAATAAATGTAATTTGATAAGTAATAACATATAATTAGTATTATAATTTATAATAAATTAGAATAGGTATTATAATGATAATTATAATTGCATCCTTCATGTTTACATATAACTTCACCTTCTATAGTTTATGAGGCCAATTAAAAGTTATTGCTTCTTAAAATCAAATAATGTAGTGCAGTATGTTCATAATGCAATGTTAAAATTCTTCAAATTAATTTAATAATACTAATCAATAATACAAATTTCAGTAGTAATGTTTACAATTATTTTTCTGATGTTAAGTTTTTATTCGTTTAATTTTTTTAATTTAATTAAAAAAAAACAAAAATTTATTATTAGTAAGAAAACTATTTTCAAAAATTTTATTTCGTTTTGAACCCAACAAATATTGTTTACGCCAAAATAACCTCACACCAAGCAATACTCTCAATATCCCGTGACTTAGCAAGGAGAGGAATAAATTTGTCTTGAATAATTTTGCACCGAATAAACCTTGCGCCGAATCGCCTTTGTACCAAATCTGCTAAACGGCTAATTATTTTGCATCAAAACAGATAGTACCAAATATCCTGCCCCGGATTGGCTTCACAGATTAACTTATTCTTCAATATAAAGATTTCTGTTTTTGATGAAATTATTTTATGTTCTTTATTAAATATTTATTATGCTTATTTTTATTTTTGTTGTTTATTTATCACAAAAATTCCTGTGTATTGGTTTTCTTAGCTAAATATTCTTTAAATGATTTTAGTGGTGAAATTTAACATTTATTTTTATTTTGTGCGATCCAAATACTGTTGTTTTTATGTATTTTTTTGACTTTTGTAGGTAGATTTTTGTAGGAGTAGGTAATAGTCTCTATATCAGGAATTGGAAAGCTTAGATGTAAAAAAATATATAATTTGTAACCTGTTGCTAAAAGTTTATGAACGAATTTGATTTTTATTTAGGTTCGAATGTTATTTGAACCAATTAATAGTTTAACTAAGAATCAAAATAAATAACCTGTAATGCAAAGAGAAAATCCACCTTCAATGAATTGCTTCCGTAATTTCTAAACAATCTAACCGATTAAACTAATTATTTATTGATTTTTTTGTATTAATTTTAATTTAAAATTCTAAATACCTAAATATACAACTTTCCTAAAACGAAAATCATGTTTAACTGCATGCAGTCTTTAAAAAATTCTTTTTGATAGACCACCCAAAACATAATTACAATTTTAATTACCATTTACAAATCAACTAATCTAGCAATTATGCGTTTTGATTAAATTAACTGTAGTTGAATCTGCCCTTTTTAATTTTGAAAAAATTGGTTTTATTGCAACTTGAAAATTTTTTGAAATAAAATTTAGTAAACACAATAATGATGAATATTAAATTTCCCAATGTTTGAACCTTAAAATTCACTTTAATCTTATAATAGTGATATCGCATGTCAGTGACAATAGAAACTGAATGTAAATGCATTAGGGATGATGCAGGATTGCATAGTTAACTATGTTTCCGGTGACTATCAATTGTTGACTTTAGTGATCGGACGCTTAGGGTTACACGGAGGGTGATTTTGGTCATCCCATGTTGATGCCAAGGGAGACGATGACACACTCCGTGCTAGTTCGTTCACTTGAACAATCTGTCATATGTTACATTAGAGGGTATAAAATATTGAGACAATTAAAAAATAAGACAAACATCTTCATTAGCTACTGCAGTTGAATAAAAAAGGAAAAAAAAGAGTTGGGCTACTATTACAACTTCAAACTTCCTAAAATGATAAGTGGCTCTCTTACTAAGTGAAGCTGACAAGTTTAAGTGCTTGCGTAAGTAAACGTTAAGTATCTAATACACCATTTCAGTGTACACCAACTTTAGGAAAGGGTGTAACAATAAACTGTTATACATTTAGAGAATTAGGGTTCGCAAGCAAACGCTGTTCAGTTATACTTGCCACGTGTAGTTTTTCATACTTCCGGAATTACGCGTGCCACTTTTCTTCTAATAAAAAGATTTACTTAATTTTCAGAAAAACTATATTTCATCAAGAATTTCGCAGGATAAAGATGAAATTAATAAACAGACATGAATTTATTTTGCAAATTTCGCCAATACAGGCTTGAGGATATAAATTGGAATATTAATAATTATAAGAATTAACACCCAAGTGCTTATTTTCAAGCAGGTTGCCACAAGTTATAAAGCGGCTAAGCTGATTGAAAACCAAAAGAAAATTTTAATGTGGATAAAAGCTTTGGAAAGGTAAGTAAATAACGTGATTGCTGAATAAGAACAAAAAGAAATTCAGAATAAGCTAAATAAATATTGCTAAAAAAATACATTCAGGGGGGAATGCAAGTGAAAACGGGTAATTAGGACTGAGAATGTGGTGCAGTGTTTGCAATTGATTAAAAGTGTCGTGCATAATTTGCATATTGCTATATCTTGTGGGGGAAATCTGAAAAGTGCGTGACTTTGCGAGTTAAATTTTTTAAATTTTATCAAAACAATTTTTTATAAACTCGGTACGGGCGTTGTTAATTTAAGCTTTACGGAAAGCTTCATTAAATTATATAGGCTGTTTAAAGCTCTTTATGGTATGGTGGGCACTTATGCAATATTCTTTTTAATTTAAAAATCCAACGTATAAATTGTTTAAAATAAAGAAAACAAGACATAAAATTCTGTTAGCTTCATACAATTAGTCGTTAGGCAAAGTTCAGGATTAAACCCCAGTATTTTAAATTCCAGACATGACTTTCGCGGGTCCCAGTTTAATCTAAAATTCAATACTTGGTAAAGTGACTACGGTTTTAAACCAACCATTACATCGATTGTAAGAAAATCTAGGCAAAGTTGCTATACCATTTCCCGAGAGCTTCCTTGATGACGGCAATTTTAAATGTAGGGCTTAAATTAAACCAGATATCCTAGGCGGCTAGAAAATTTGTTTCGAGGGTTTTAAGTGTTTGATTGTTAGCTAAATGTAAATTTTGTTACACTACCCAAATAATCTAAAATATTTCCACAAAGTTCCGGTGGCTACGTGACTCTTGAAATATTTTCTTTCCTGGCAAAAATTTTAATTGATGGATGCAATAAGCGTTAACTAAAAAGTAGAAGGGCGTAAAGAGGGCGTAACTCTCTGATTGGATTAAAGTTTTTAATTATTTAATGTGTATTACTGTGGGTAATAAACTTTTATGTGCCTTATCGTTGTCTGCCGAAAACAAATTTTAGTTTATACAATTTATTTTATTCCCGAAGGTTTCAAAATATCCTCGACCATTTAAAATTTAAATTCCACATCAACAGTAATTTAAATTGTGATTTATTTTTTTATTTGTGTCAATAAACGGATGTACCTTTTTATACAAAGAAAACAGCACAAATATATTATACAATACTGCCGTCCTAAGGAAGAAGGTCCTATCTGAAAAATTTGCGTTTTCTGGATTTTTGATGCTATGTATGCTATACAATGTATTTTACCTATCTACCAAAGAAGAGAGTCCTAACTACAGCAGAAATGCCTTATATTTAACTAATTAGTTTGTCCTATCTACAACATTGCTATAGGTTACTAGATAAAAATGTCCTATCTTGCATATACTAAGTAAGTGTGTCCTATCTGTAGGCTCATTTGCACTTGGGACATTCTTACTTAGTATTCTAGCTATAAGTAGGGCGTAAATACTTCTGATGTTCATTTATAATAGATCTTTGGCAATTTTAATAAAAATAACGAAGTTAATTGTACTATATTTGAATAGCAAACTGAATAATGCAAATAATTTTTTTAAAAATTTTGAAACATGCACAATCCGGTATGCACATGCGGTAAATAGACCGTGGGATTCTTAATAAAATTACATTTTCCACAGATGTTTTGAAATTTTATGATCCGATATTGTCCATTTCTAGGTATAATTGCTAAGCTAATAAAGGACCCGTACTTTCGGTGTTAAATAAAAAATAAAGATTACGTCGTGAACAATTTTAATATTTCCTGGCAAAAGCTAGTTTACTTTTGTAAAGTGCAAAAGCTCCGCAAAAAGTCCGTGGTTCTCGTGTGCCAACGTTTAAATTTCAGTTAATATTTTCTTATACTGGTTTTAGTGAGTGTATTGTTTTACTTAGTCGTTGCAGTTGTTATCAGTGAATTTTTTATCATTCTATTTTCATTTTTGATAAAATTGTTTATAAAATGATGAATAGATCACAGCGATTAGTTGCAATGGCTTTGCAACAGTGTCAGAAAGGTGAGTGTAACCCAATTTAAAAAAAAATACTTAGTTCAAATAATTTACCATTTTTGAGCACAGTCAAATTATTTTTGTAAATTTTAGACGAAGCATCATCTTCTAAAGAATCTCCGCATCTCTCGGGTTCTGAACTTACATCTACTTCGCGTATTTCACCTGTATCGAGTAAGTATATTTTATTGAATATATAGGATGAAGTAGCTTTTTATTTAGTAGGTAATTATTGTAAAAAAATTAACTCTTTCAAATTATTATTGCTTTCGAAGATTCATTTCAAATACACAACTCTTTTAATTATTTGTTAAAATATTTTAATCTCTAAATTTTTAACTTAAAGGCATAATTGTTTTTTTTATTTTAGATGAGATGTCTCCTAAAAGAAAACAGTTAATTAGTCTTGCACTTAACAAATCCCTTCAACAAAAATTAGCTGTTGTTCGGACTAATAATTCCAGTAAGGGCAACAAAGAAGAAAAAGTTATGGACCCCGATTTCGTCTTAGAAAATGAGGAAAGTCATGATGCGAGCTCTGATTCCGAAGTCGATGAGCCTGAAGGACTGCAACTTGTTGAGAGTTGTGATGCTAGCTTTCCTAGTGAAAATCTAATGGAATTCATTCACACAAGTATTTTTCCTAATTTACTTGAAAAAGTTATGGCGCGTATTGATGATAAAGAACAGCTTACATATACTAAAAAAGGTAAATTACGTAAACGAAAATGTTTTAATACTCCTCCCGCTGAAAGAAGAAAAACTAAACTAACAAGTAAAATTGGCAATTTTCAAGTGAAAGAACCTTGTAGAGATAACTGCAGGTACAAATGTGTTTGTCGTCTTAACAATAATCGCCAAATCGCCATTAACACCCAGTTTTGGCAACTTAATGAAGATGCAAGAAGAACGTTTATCTTCAATTCAACTAAAAAAGAAGACAAGAAAAGAAATACAGCGGGACCAAACTCTTCAAGGCAATTTTCCTTTAAATATTTTTTGAAACTCGAAAATGCAGTTGATGTTCAAGTTTGCAAAACATTTTTCTTAGCGACTCTGGGATACAGCGCCAGTAATGACAGGGTTTTAAAAAACGTAAGGACAACTGATTGTAAATTAATAACGCCAAAAAGCGATCAAAGAGGACGTCAGCCATGTCCTCAAAAGATTGACAGGCAAATTATAATCGATCATGTCAATTTATTTAACCCTACAATATCGCACTATCGGCGGGAACATGCTCCAAATAAAAAATATTTACCATCAGATATTACCATCAAATTCATGTATAACGATTTTAAAGAAAAACATACGTGTATGAAAGTCTCTTATGAATTATATAGAAAAATAGTATCCGATGATCTCAATATATCATTTGCAAAGTTAGGCCATGAGGAGTGTTGGCAATGCGAGATATATCAGCTTCATAAAAAAGACAACCATGCAGAAGATGATTGTGAAGAATGTGAAAAGTGGAATGTTCATCATTCAAAATACGTAGCAGCTCGAATAGAATACAAAAACGATTCTGAAAAGAAGGATGGCTGTTACTTTTCCGCGGACCTCGAAAAGGTATTTTTTTTAAGTTTAAATTCGTCATGGTATTTATTAGTTTTATTTTGCAGGTCATAATGATTCCTCGAGTTGATATGTTTAAAGAGGTAATATTTACCAAACGCTTAATTGTGTTTAACGAAAGCTTTGTCCCTATTGGCAAAAAACAGAAAAGGAAGCCTTTAGCTGTTCTTTGGCATGAGGCTTTAGCAGGAAGGACAAAAGAAGATTTAATTTCTTCTTACTACTCTTTTTTTCAATTCTACCGAGATGAAATTGACGTAACACTTTGGCTGGACAACTGTTCCGCTCAAAACAAAAATTGGACAATTTTTAGTTTTTTTGTTTATCTTGTAAATTCATCAGAAGTATCTTTAAAAAAACTAAATATTAAGTATTTTGAAACTGGCCACACTTTCATGTCTGCTGATTCCTTCCATCACCAAGTGGAAGTATCTTTAAAAAGAAAAGGTAAAGTGTATGATTTTGGTGATTTTGTGGATGCAGTGAAATCAGCAAATTCATCAAACGTCAACACTATCGAGATGACAATCCAAAACTTTTATGATTGGCCAGATTTCAGTTCAAAATACAAATTGCAAAAAATTCAGCCGCGTGCATATCTGCATGATATGGTTTGGGTATATTTTGAGAGGGGAAGTAAGTCATTAAAATATAAGACTGATTTTAATGGTGATTTTGTTGAGCTTAATTTTTTAAATGCCAAGGTTCAAAAATTAAACTTATCAAAACCACAACCACGCACACAATGTAGGGGCATAACAACAGAGAGAAAAGAAGGACTTTTGGCTAAGTTGCCAAAAATCATGCCTAAAAATCGTATTCAGTTTTGGGAAAATTTACCTACGGCAAGCAATGCCCTTGAAGAAGTGTAATTCTGGCGTTTGTATTTGAATGTGTTCTTTTTAATTTGTTAAGCGTTTAGTTTTTTAATTTTTAATTAATTTATAAACTTTAATATAAAATTTATATATTAATTTATGTATTTATAATTAATAAACTTCTTTTTTCTATAAATCATATACCGAGTTTGAATTTTATGCTGTTTAAATTATAGTCCTATCTACTGAAACTTCACAATGTGGTGGGTTATACTAAGCATAACTGTCCTATCTGCCTTATTATCAAAGTATGATAAAAATTTGAAATTTACTACAGGTGCAATGATAAAGCAACGCATTTTATAATTCAGTTTTAAATTTGAAGTTGGTACAATGAAAACGGACGAAGGCATTAAAAGATACGTAAAAGTTTAAATATCTCAAAATCAGTATTTTGCAGATAGGACCTTCTTCCTTAGGACGGCAGAATAGCAAGATAAGGCAATGATATAGTATATTACATTATAAGGAAGTAAAAGAGGTTAGATAAATTATAGATTTAAAAAAGTAGTGACGTTTAATATACAGTAGCTATCATGGAACGCTATCACTGTACAATGAATATACAATTCAAAAATTTAAAAATTGTGAATTATAATAAATAAATTCGATGGATTATGCACTCAAGAGCTTAAATAAAACTTTATCGCTCACTTTAGGTAAATTATTTTGTTTTCTATTTTTCATTTATATAAATTAAAAATTGAAAGAAAATGAATTACTCAACAGTTTTTACAAAAGCGGGTGTCGTCTACTATTGTCAATATTGCTTTTTTGAATTAGTTATCTTAAAATTTAATTAAAAATCATCTGTAATTAAAATAATTAAATTTTTAACTACGTTTTTATGACCGCTACTGTATAAACGCAATCTCAAACTACATTGTTTGTAGTTTGTTAAAAACAACTAGGAAATGCAAAATAATCAAAACAATAAACTATAAATATTCTTAACCAGCCCCGGATCTAGGGGATGATCCAGGATCTTGATTTTGGATTGTAGGTAGGAGAGCAGGGAGGTATCCCTACGCGCAATTAAGCAACTCAAAAAAAATATTTATTGTGCAATAATAAATTTTAACAAAGTTCATAAATAACTATAAAACTACTCAAAACGACTCGGCAGGCTAAAGAGTAAATAACTGCGATTTTAGTTCGGATGCACTTAGTTCGGATAGGCTTCGTGAAATGCAATAGACACCTAATTAATTATATTTTCTTTTCCGTTGTTTATTGCTATTTTAAACGACAACCGGACATGTGGGGTCTACATTGTAATTTAAAATTTTCCACCTTAAAATGCATAGCCTACCTCTTCTTGAAAATTAATTTACTACTTCTTATTTCGGCTATAAGCTTAGCCTTAATAAACTACGAAATTTCAGCGTAAGACTCTTGACGTATTAGAATTAGCATATCAATGAAAATCAGGTTTTACTAAAATAAATCTATTATTGAAAAAATTTAAATTCAAAATTTAGAAATATGTAGATATTAAATTTTTATCATTGATCCTCTTTAATCGTAAAAATAATCGAAACCTGTAATTTAATTATATTGACATATTTTTCTACAACAAGGGCTGGGTCAGACGTGAAATTTTGTTTTGCTTTATATACTTAAGCGCGGGTCACATTAGGGTGTTTACCAGCCGCTGGTGACCAGCGTCATTACGATTTTATGTTCTCTCTTTTCGGGCCGCTCTGGCTATTGGGCCCTAGGAACGTGCTTAGAACTCCTAATGATAAAATAGGCCCTGTTTACATCTACTGCATGTTTAAAATAAATAGTTTCTAAATTATAAAATTAATAATTAGGCTGGTAAGCAGCCTAATGTGACCTGCTTTTTACTAAGATTGCTCCTAAGACATTACGTGAATAAAATAGTAGCGTGCCATATTCAGCCAATTTTGAAAAAATCGAATTCGAAAATTTGAAAACCATTCAAATTAAAAATTGTTTTTTTTTTATTATATACGCTAGTTGGATATCCCAAGAAAGCGTACGCCGCGCCATCTTCTGGTCAATTATGGCCAAATTCTCACCTAATTTATGCACAAAATCACCACCTAGGCGGCGGCACCATAGCTGGCCAACCAATACACGCTAGTTGAATATTCCAAAAAAGCGTAAGCTGCGCAATCTTTTGGTCAATTATGGCCAGATTCACACCTAATTTATGCACAAATAAGAATAAAACAATACGTAGAAAATCAAAATTCAAAAAATTAAAAAAAGACATAACTATCACATAACAGGTCCGGATTAAGAATATTTGAAATTATGAAAAATTTGTGATACGATAGTACAATATAACGTTATTTCATGGTTATTTCCAATTAATCTTCAGTTGTACATAATCGATTAAATTGAAAAATAAGAAAAATATTCGAACTAAACAAAATATTGATTAACATGCACAAAACCTGTTATGTGATAGTTATGTCTTTTTTTAATTTTTTGAATTTTGATTTTCTACGTATTGTATTATTCTTTTTTTTTAAATTTAACCATAAATACATACTAAAAACCACAAAACTTAAAATTTATAATTTTGGATATATTTTCTTTGTTTATTTACTCTTATAGAGGGGGGGGGGGGCGGTGGTTTTAAAGGTAGGTTTGCAACTTTATTTTTAAATAACTGAATTAAAAAAAACAAGTTTACATGTGTTCAGATTCGAACCTATATTGGTTTTC
The DNA here is from genome assembly GCA_949152465.1 of Cantharis flavilabris. Taxonomy (NCBI): domain Eukaryota; kingdom Metazoa; phylum Arthropoda; class Insecta; order Coleoptera; family Cantharidae; genus Cantharis; species Cantharis flavilabris. The sequence continues at coordinate 12,039,248 of OX424438.1, forward strand.
AAATTTTCAAATTTAATTTTTTCAAAATTGACTGAATATGGCTGAATACTATCTTTAATGGGTATAAAGCAAAACTAAATTTCACACGTCTGACCCAGCCCTTGTAAGTAACGTACCTTCAATTGGTTTTTTTATAGTTGCAACCTAAAAAGATTAGAAAGTTATGAAAAATTACAAATCATTGCGGCCTTAAGGCCGCACAAACAGGGTAATTTATAAACTATTTATTTTAAACATGCAGTAGATGTAAACAGGGCCTATTTTACCATTAGGCGTTTTAAGCACGTGCCTAGGGCCCAATAGCCAGAGGAGTCCGAAAAGAAAGAACAACGGTAACGGTAACAAAAACAGCAGTGTGGCGTAAAACACACAGGTGCAGACTAGGGAGCGTGAAACCGTGGTTCTAGCCCTGGTGGTGCCGAATACACTGCTGTGATCTAGTTGCAATTTGGTATTTTTCGAGTTTATAGGATATATCCTCAACTCTTTTAGTATTAAATAATAATAATAACAATAAAATCCTAAAGTAAAAATCAAATACTAATAAAATAACCCAAAAATTGGGCCTATGATGCTATTAGTTACACTCGAATATCAGGGCTTCGAAAATTTGCTAGATCCTAGGGCCCAACTCAATTAAAAATAGGCCCTGATTGCAAGTTTTCACTAAAAGAGAGAGGAGGGAAACGTTTTTGGCTAATAAAGGTTTAATGAAGTTTTGCACAACATGAAACTTTCGGTTTTGAAACCGGGGGGTCTAGGGGGCATGGAATGCCCTCCAGTACATCATAAATTTGGTTAAGTTGTACTCCATTTTCAAGTTACTGCGCCAATAAATTACGAGTGCACTAGAGGGTATGCTATACTCCCCAGACTATCCGGTGTAAGAGTATTTGGTTCTGAAAGAGTAAAAGCTTCTTTTTTAATAAAATTAATCCAAAAATATGCAAACAAATTTGCCGTTTCTGAAACCTGGGAGTCTGAGCGGCCGGTATGCCGTCCAGTACGTCAGTAATTGAGTTAAAATTGTATTCCATTATCAAGTTATTGAATCAATAAATAACTGATGTACTGGAGGGCATTCCATGCCCCCAGTTTCCCGGTTTCAGTAACAAAAAGTTTATTGCCATATTTTTTTATTAATTTGATTAAATTAAGGCCTCTCACTCTGTCAGGACAACATTTTTCAGGGAATATGGAACACCCTTTAGTACTTTAGTACACCAGTAATTTGTTTACCCCGTAACTGGATTATACAATACAACTTCAAGTATTATCATCACTTTATTAGTTAGTTATTTTTGAAACTAATAAAGGAGGAGAGAGAAGAAGAAAAAGAGTAATTAGTTTGACGTTTAATTAGTTGCGGAATACAATACAAATTGTGATTTATTTTACAAAAATACAAAAATATTCAATTATTGTACTGAAAAAACGAGGGATATTATAAATTGAAAGGGGGGGGGTTACCCAACCTTCAGTGCGTACTGCTGCAAACTATAAATGTATTTTGTTCTGAAAGAGAGAAATAGTATCTTACCTAATAAAACCAATCACAGAAGATGAATACAAACTTTCTTATATGAGACTAGAGAGACCTGAAACGGTCTGGGAGATACTTGTACTGGTATATTAGGGGGGGGGGGGAGCACTGCCGTGACCTATAAATGTATTTTGTTGTAAAGAAGTAAAAGGTTCTTACTAAAAAAATAACACCGATTAGTAAATATACGAACAAACTTTCTGTATTTTAAACCGGGGGGTCTGGAGGGTATGGAATACCCTCCAGTACAACAATATTAATTGTGCTTAAAAGCGAAGGGAATTTTAACATTCAATTTAATAGTGTTTTTTTATATATTTTTTTTCTTCTATTTTTCTTTAATAGTGCATCATATTTCTCCAGTGAATCCATCCTGGGATACATAAGCATACTTTTCTTTATATCATGCTCGCCACTAATTATTTTGCAGATCATGGAACTTATTGTTCGAAAACTAAAAAAAAGTTTTTGAAATATAAAATTCTACAATTTCATCAAAGAAACTTGCAATCAAAGAAGCTAGTGTTTAACTTTTCATTCTAGAACTTGAAAATTATAATTACAAAATATAGTAGGTACCAAAAATGGCATAAAATAATATAACTATAATTAGTTATCCCACAAACTTGCTCTATTAAAACATTTTTATTGAAAATGTTCATTAAATTACGATCTAAGAAAATCTACTGAAGTAGAATCTAAACTAAAGAAATCAATTGTTTTGATTTTTCTCCAATTCTGACTGAATCCTTGGGTTCCTTCTAATATATATTTTTAATTATTTCTCCTTGTTTTGAATAAACTTACAAAATAATTATGGTTCAATCCAGTTTTTTTGTTATCTTAAAACTGCATCAGGTCATCAGGTGCTTGCTTACAGTTCCGTTTCAAATTCACTTTTTCTCAATATTTTTTTAAAACTAATAATAAATGAGGTAAATGTAACACTTAAGCTGGTTTATAGTTTATTTGCTAACATTATTAGTCTATTTTGATCAGTACATATATTGTCTACTACCCTACTGAAAAGTGCACTGCAGCTTCTATTTGCAATGCCCTACTTTATGATCAATCACGTTGAATGTAATGTACTAGTGTTGAAAGTATTATACTCTGTTCGTTTACTATCGAAACATTTTTATTTAAAAAATAAGTTGTAATTATTTGAATATATTATAACCGTCTGACGAGCTTAGCTAACAGTGAACCATATGCCGTAATTTATTCACAACTAATTTTATCCTTGCTTGAAAATTAATTAAATGTAAAATTGTCATTCGGATTAATAAACTAAATATTATAATTAACCAGATATATAGTGTAATATATTCCTTCTCGGTGCGCTCGTGTTCTTTAGTTTCTATTTGTGTTTAATTTTCATATTATTACCATTCTAGCTAGTATATTTGACTTAAAATTACAATAGCTAAAAAGCACAGAACCACTTAATATCATCATGCTTATTATTACAAAGTAATATAAAAAAAAGTTTTAAAAAATTGATGTTTATGTATATAAAATGGTCCAAACAAAAGATTTTAGTATAATAATAAAAATATTCATACGTGCCATTAGAAGTACTCAGATATCTTCCCCTTTTACGATTTACTTTGATTTATATATCAGCCTAGGGTAATTTTCTATGGTCAACCGTATTCACAATAAAATAAATTTTTCTCAATCTCTATTAATTCTCCCCGGATCGTTCCTTCTCTCGCTTACTCGCAACGTTTCGAAGCAGACAAAGAGAGCTTGCATTACCCGAATTTCATTTTGAAAATATTTGGCGTATCTAAATAGAAACCAGCAATATTTGCTATGGTCTTGTTATTGGAATTCTAATCAGATCAAGATCTTATCTGGATTTATTGAACTTGACCCTACGTTTCGTAGATACATCAGAATTTCCTACAATTTTTAAAACGTATGTTACTTCACATAAAAAAGAACATCGGGAAAGTAATTTATCTCAATTTTTAAAGTAAACAACGTACAAATTTAAATCAATATAATTATTGCTAAACGAAAAGTTATTATTTCAAAAGCTACCGTTATCGTCTGCTTCTCTTTTGATTACTCTTTAATGGGATAATTTAATTTGAGTAATTTTGTAATGTATAATCTATTTTACAAATTATTATGTGATTATCTAAATAACAGCTTTTTAAAAAATAAAATTACGAGCTTTTGATCTAAAATATTTTTTCTTTAAACTAACAAAACCTTTGGCAGGAAGATAAATTTGAAGTTGCTAATAGATTTTTAACGACGTCTCAACTATATCCAACGTAAAGAAGTGTAACAAAGCTTAAGCTGTTGTACAAGACAAACAAGAAAAGCTAGAAAAAAAGAGAGCTTAGTTGTTATTTATTTGCGAATCAAGTGTTATTGTCAATTATAGATATTAGACGGATTTTTTCGAAGCGATTTGATTTTAATTAAAAGAATGGCATACTAAAAACGTCTATGTTTAAAATTCAAATCAATTAGAAAAAAAAAAACATAATGGATGCTAGAACAAAGATACATAAAGTTGTCATCTCTCAAGTCTGGACGATTTATTCTAAGAATTGTTAATCAAATAAAAAGTTTTTGTTTGCCAAAATGGAAATTTGAATGAAACGATTAAAGTTTCGAAACCCACCCATAAAGAAAAATATTGCAGTAGCTGCTGCTAACTAGTTTCGGTTTTGCAGAAAAAATTTAACAATGAAGAATAAACGCAACAGCATATCAGCCAACGTTATGCTATTTATGAATGCGTCGTATTTATACTCCTACTCTTTCACCCTAGGTGGTTTTAGGATTTAGATTAATGGATAAAGTGGTGTTGTGAAGGAAAATGTATATGATGAAAGACGCTTTATATGCTAAACTGAGCGGTACTTACGTTATAAGTTATAAGTTGGCCTCCCATGTAGAAGCTTGAATGAACCAATCGAAAACCAGTAAACGAGCAAGTTTTTGTTTTGAAAAATGTTTAAAGTAGGCGGTTACAAATGGTACACTCACAAACAGAAGTGTAGTATAATTATCGACACTACCTGTAATTACGAAAATCACTGTATTAAATTTTTATCCCATTTTTACTTTATTCCAATAACTTGGACTCTTTGCAGAACAAGATAATTCGACTCGGCAGCTCGACACGCAATAACTAAGCAAAATTAGTGGTAAGTGATACATCTGCTCATGAATGTTAATTTACAACCAGCAAACTACCACCCTTCACTTAATGAGTGCTTTTAACGTAGAAATTAATTTTTAGGTAGCCACTAATATCAATTTATTAAAAAATGTAGACATTCGTCCATAACCACTTTTTTTATATTTCATGGTTCATCTCGAATTTCTGTAACAAATTTGAAAATTGATTTCCACGTATAGGTATCAACATAGCATTAATTCAATATATTTCTTGATCTCTTGGTATATCTTTAATTTCTTTGAAATTATTAAGTCACAAAAAAAGTTGAAAATTGATGGTTAATTATAAAAAAATTGACGAATTTTGGTAAAATATATTTTGTAGGCCGTAATTTATAAATTAATAGATGTAAACATTGACGTTGACATTTACATTACCTGCAATACTTAAATGTTTATCAACTTAAAATTTTATTTGTAACAAAAATCACTAGAATAAATACAAATTTTGTTTTTCTTTACTTATAAAAATGTATTTTATTTACTTTTGTTTGTTTTTATAAAATATTGCTAGATATAAATTTGCTGAATCGATAAAATAATTGCATTATAACTAAACGAATTAAACAACGCCATTTAATTTTTATCGGAAATTTTGTATCAACAAACGAAGTGAAATCTTAAAAAAAAAACAATATACCATAGTATAGGTATTTATCGTACAATAACATAGACGCTTCTTCATAATGAGGTTTTATCGGTTTAATTTCACATTTCAGCTGAAATTAAGTATATTTTAATAAATAATAAACTTCGATTGAACTAAACTGTATAACGTGATATGAATCACTTCAAAGTGTCTTTCAGGTTTAATATTTTATGAGTATAATACAAATGACCAACAGCTTTTGCTGATCAGGTTAAGGTTATGCATCGATTTTTAATATAAAATTTTAAAATATGCATGTAGGTTGCTAGTTCAATATGTTCTCATTTCAAATGCGAAATAAAGCATACAAGAGAATTTCAAATGTGTTTTTTTATTTTCCTTTAAAAAAGTAAAAAGGTATAATATATAGACATCACAGAATTTTAATTTTGTATATTTGTCTTTGCTAAAAAACATGAATACATCTGATTAAACATAGTTCACGTAACTACATGATTGTATATTCGAACAATCATATTCTACCTTATAAGTTAAATTTTTAATTTTAAATTGTACACTAATAAAATAGGGGCAAACTATGCCATCACTTATAGTATTCACTAAAGAACTGGTGATTATGATGATGTATAAACAAAAAATTTCATAAGGCAAACATTATTATTTTAAATATTTAATATTAATAATTATATAGTTTTTTAAATTTTAACGTATCTACTTATTGATTACCTACTATAACAATGCTTTTGTGGGTTTCAAAAATGTATAAATTAATAACAATAACAGAAATTACAAGTTATAATAACTTCAGTTTCAGTTAGCTATCCGAGAAAATATATTTTTGGCAACTCCAATTGACCATATCGTAAGTCTCGAAGGGTTTCTCAAAATTACGTTTCTCCAGTTATCTGTATAGTGAACCACAATGATACTAACTACAGAATATTAATGCAGATAGGATAGGAAAGGATTGATCATAGCAATATATACAATTTAAAGTTAAACATTATTATTGTAATCACAAGATATTGTTAGATAGAATTGTAATTGTCCAAATGTGAATTCATATTCTTTTTCCTGAATCCTGATTTCAGATTAATATAATTGATAATTAACTACAGCATTCAGCATAATAGTCTCATTTAAACCAAAGATTTTTAAAGTGTGGTCAATGGAGTCCCTGGGGTTCATGGATTCTTTGGGGATCCATGACATGAGTGACAAAGGTCCACAGCCATGCCAATTATTCTTAACATATTCACTAGGTTTATAATCTTATTAATAATAATATCTTCTTATATAAATCTTATATAAAAATGAATGTTTGTTTGTTCGTATGTTATGCACTGCCGTACCGTTGATTCGATTGCGATGAAACTTGGCCAACTTATTGCTAACACTTGCGGGAAGGTTATAGGCATAGTATAGTATGCATTAGCATTCATTTTCGCGTAAAAATCCGACCTTCAAGGTGACGACCAATGACGTCATCGGATTATTTTATACAGGGTCGTTAATCCTTTCATCTCCTTAGATATAAAAATGAATGTCCGTATGTTTCTTCGTATGTTCATAGTTGATTTGAGTTGTTCGAGTTCGGAGTTTGACAGCGGTGGAGTAAACACGTGGTGTAACATCGCAAGTGCGATATTAATAAAGGGTAAGTACATTATTGTACGCCGGACAGGGCAAACTACCCGCGATCAGGGGTGGTCTACCCTGGCCAAACAGATTCGAATTCAAATTCGAAACCGTGAAAACGAAATCGAGTTTGGATCCGAATCCATGTGTTCTACAAAACTCAATTCCCGCCAATGAAGTCAGCCAAGCCAACCTGGTAACGAAAGAAAATACCCAAAAGGATCCGACCAACCAGGGGACAAAACCAACCTGGTAACGGAAGAAAATACCCCAGAGGATCCGACCAACCAGGGGACAAAACAAAAAGAAACCGGCCAGAAAAAAATTGCCCCCCCCCCTTGAGGAGGCCGAGACCCCCCTGGAGGAAGAAAATCCTAAAGAAGGGATAATCCCTGTATCTCAGGTGCAGACTATTACCAACAGACTATTCCTAAATAGTTTATTATATAAACAAAAAGGAATCAGTCAACAAGACAAACACAAGTTCAAGTGAAGCAACAGCGAGTAGCAATCGTAAATCGAGAAAACAATCAAAGTTAGGCAAGATTCGTTTTACTTTTTCTTAGAAATTAGTCGTTATAAATATTCGAATTTAGAATATGCCTCCCAAGGAAGCCGAAGGGGTGAGAGAAGGAGAGTTGTAAGTTGGAACCTGATTGGTTAAATCTTTTAATAAAATAATACACAAATATATCATAAATGTTAAGTGATTTGATACCCTGATCCATATGCACGAATAATGTCCATATAACTAATTTTCTAAACCTTTTGTTTATGTTATATTAAATCACAATAATTACTCACTTAACATTTATGATATATTTGTGTATTACTTTATTAAAAGATTTAACCAATCAGGTTCCAACTTACAACTCTCCTTCCATTTTGCTTTGGCTCTTGCTTCATCAGGTATTGCGGCTACATTATTAGATGGTGGAAGAACTGCGCATTCGGCGCTCAAATTACCATTGGATATGAATTTCTCGGAAGCTCCAATATGTAACATTTCGAAAGGATCTGGTATGGCTAAAGTTCTGCGGATTTGTAAGATCATTATCTGGGACGAATGCACCATGGCTCATAAGAAATCGCTTGAAGCACTTGATCGAACTCTTAAAGATTTACGATCAAATGCACAACCGTTCGGAGGCGCTCTAATTCTGTTATCTGGCGACTTTCGAAAACTCTTCCAGTTATTCCTAAATCAACACCAGCTGATGAGCTCAATGCTTGCCTCAAAGCATCGCATCTTTGGAAACATGTGCAAAAACTCACACTAAAAACCAATATGCGCGTACATTTGCAGCACGATCGTCTGCGGATACAAGGCACAGGGTCAATCACTGCAAGTATGCGGATTGAACCTAGAAAATCCATGTTTTTCACATGGACAGTTATATGTTGGATACTCACGAGTCGGACAGCCACAAAATTTATTTGTTTTTGCTGAAGACGGGAAAACACAAAATATTGTATACCCTAAAGCACTTGAATAATAAAGTTGTAAAAAAAATTAAATAAATTTGGGCAGGACAACGTCTGCCGGGTCAGCTAGTAATATATAATTTTACTTTTAAAATTATAATTAATTTATTAAAACTTAATTATTCGAACTGCTTTGTTTTCTTTTCTTTCGATTCTTTTTGACAGAGATTCGTAATACTTTTGAACTATGAAAAGTTTAAGAACCGCTGATTTAAACGACTGTTGAAATAATATATTTTTCTTAATTTACAAAAAGAGTTTACAAATTTTACAAAAAAAATCAAATTAATTCATATCCTGAAGAGTATTTCATACAATTAGTAGTATACTGGTGGGTATTTTGATTTCGAAGATTTTTGGATAGTGTTTGGTAATTATTTTTAGAAGTGGCAATAGAAATTATTTTGAAAATATTTGGACGTGTTTTCAATTTCACGTGGTGGAGAAGAGGTGACCACATCCATTTCAAAGGGGGAAGCTGATGAACGAGAGATAATCAGAAAGCAGTTCGAAAGAAGAAGTTGGACGTACGAATTTTATTCCTGGGAGGTTTGCATAAACAGATTCTTAAAGTGATATCGCGTATATTTGCGGATTTTTGCTTTGTCATTTTCCCAAGTTTTAATCGCATGCGTTTATGTGGAAGTTTACGACCATGCATCAGCACTGCGGGTTAATTCGTGCCTGATGAAGAGAAATCTCTACGGAGTAATCTCGAAACCGTCGGTAGTACGATAAAACCTAGTGGTCCATGTGATGGTGTAAAACTATCTGCATATATGCTTTTTGGCTGGGGATTGTGATTCTGCAATAACCCCACGTTACTCATTGGTAACATATTGTGAAAGGAGTATCTATCATTAGATAAATCTTCACGGCCGAAAATCCACCTATAGCTACTTTCGTAGTTTCCATTTATTATTTATTTATACTTTATTGATAATACAAATAATTTTTTACATTACAGATACTGATAGTTTACTTATATATAGTAGATTATCATCAATTAGATGTTGGTATATAATACTAACAACTATTATACAGAGGAAGCCTTAAAACCTCTAAACATAGATAACATGTTCAGGGATGGCTTAATACCATCCATAATAGTTGTAGCATAGCTAATATTCTATTATAATATATAACTATTGAGAATCCCATCTTGCCCGAACAATATTGATGTTTTTCTTTTGCTAATGCCTTGGTTAACGAATCGGCCACCATTTCCTGTGTTTCAATATGTTTGACTTGAATTTCTTTTAACTCTTGTCGTTCACGAACGAAATGATGCTTTAATCAATATGTTTTGTTCTACATCGATATCCTGCGTTTTTGCTGAGATCGATTGCTCCCTTGTTATCACAAAATATATTGATTGCTTCTTCTTTTTCCTGTAACTCTTGCATAAGGCCTCGAAGAAATATTGCTTCCTGTGATGCAAAACTTAAGGCCATATATTCCGCTTCGGTAGTTGAGAGAGCTACTACAAGTTGCTTTTTTGATGCCCAACTTACAGCTCCTCCACTCATTAAAAACACGTAACCTGCAGTAGATTTCCTATCATCTAAATCAGCTGCCCAATCGGAATCACAATACCCACATAAGTTTTCATTATTTCTTCTTAACGTTAGTTTTAGATTCTTAGTATTTTTAAGATATCTAAAAATTCTTTTGACTGCCATCCAATGCATTTTTCCAGGAGTGTTATGATATCGGGTCTTGTCCATTGTGCGGCATCAATTAGTTGTTGGTATATAATACTAACAACAACTAACAACTTCCAATCGCTGCTTGATACGGAACGTCGAGTGCTTCTTCCATCTTGATATCCATCTTGGTTACCCTCTTGGTTTTCATCTTGGTATCCATCTTGGTTTCCATCTTGGTTTCCATCTTGATCTAATGTTCCGGAATTATTTTCTAGAACTACTTGTGGAAACAGATTTCGAATATTATCATCTGATTTCACGTTTACTATTTGATCTTCAAAAAATACCGCATCTCGTGATATCTTTAGCTTCTTTGTTATAGGACGAACAAATCGATATCCCTTTGACGTTTCGCTATATCCGACAAATAAATATTCTTCAGCATTGGTATCTAATTTCTTTCTGAATGCTTTTGGTATGTGTATAAATGCTTTACATCCAAATATTCGGAGGTGAGATAAGTTCGGTTTCTTACCAGTCCAACATTCTTCAGGCGTTATTTTATTTAAGCTTTTAGTAGGGCAGCGATTCTTCCGATACGTTGCCGTTAGTATCGCTTCTGCCCAAAGATCATTTCCCAAACGTGATTCCAATAACATACATCGTGTACTTTCCACCAAAGTTCGGTTTAATCGTTCGGCGACTCCATTTTGCTGTTGTGTATACGGAACAGTTGTTCCTTATTTACGTACTCTGTTCCATTATCTGACCGTAAACATTTAATCGTTTGCTGGCATTGGTTCTCGACAAAAGATTTATATTCTAAAAAAATTTCAGTTACTTCACTTTTGGTTTTTAAAAAATAAACAATCGTTTTTCTTGAAAAATCATCTGTGAACGTCAAAAAATATCGTGCTCCACCAACTGATCTTATATTCATAGGTCCACACAAATCTGAATGGATCAATTCGAGTTTAGCTGTGGCTCGAGTTGCACCAGATTTATTAAAAGGTGTTCGCGATAATTTTCCTTTAACACATGATTCACATCTTTCACTGTTCTTTTCTTTGATATTAACACCTTCAGCCAAACCTTTATTTAAAAGCGACATGGATATTCTATTTATGTGTCCTAATCGTCGATGCCATAAGGAATACGTGTTGCTTATGTGTAAATAATTAACAGAATCTTTTGACTTGCTTAATTTATACAGGCCATTTTCTGGTTTCACACTTGCAATTACATGTTCTTTTCCAATTTTTACTTCGGTGCGCGTTATTCTATAACCATCATATTCTTTGTCGAACACTAATGTATTGCCATTCTTCACCATCTAACTAACCAAAATTAAATTCTTTGTAACTTCTGGTACGTGAATCACTTTGCCAAGTATAAATTCGTTATTGTTCCCAATTTCAATTTTTGCTTGACCTTTACCGACACTATTTAACTTTTTTCCATTTGCCACCTCGATACTACAATCTTCATATTTTTTGTAGTTTTCAAGTTTTTCCTTATTTGGAGTTAAATGTATCGTAGCACAGGAATCCAAAATCCATTCATTCATTCATTCATTTTTTGATTTATTTGTACAAGTGTAATTGGCGATCTTCTTGTTTTGATTGCATTCGTTACTTTTGTGACCCACATTCTTGCACTTGTAACAACGAATTCCCCTTTTGGAATAATTTTTATTGCCCAAGAATACCGTAGGTTCTTCTGTCTCGGATCGAATTTCTTGCACTTTTGGTTGCAACAATAATTTCTTTACAAAATCGACGATTGTAATTTGGTTAGATTCCTGGATACCCAGTAATAATGGTTGATAAAACTACGTGGTCTTTAAATGGTTCACCAATCGATTCTAATTGATCAGCGATATTAACCATTCTTTCAACGTAATCATGCATATTCTTGCAGCTTTCGAGATTCGTTCTAAACAATTGTTGATACAAACTAATCAAGTGCAATGTCCCTGACAGTTCATAAACGTTCTTCAACTTATCCCAAGCTTCTTTCGCAGTTTTAGTATTTCTGATTTCTGATGCAGCACTTGGTCTTATCGATAAATTGATTTTTGCCAATACACGTTGATCGAATTCAGCATCAAGTTTCATATCCGTGGTCGGTTCAACATATTTCCACATACCCGCATCGATTAGGCAATTCTGCATTGCATGTTTCCATTCGCTGAAATTTTCTTTACACCGCAGATGTTTGAATTCGCTAAATCCACCCATTGCTACAATCGAAGTTTGTGACCGCAAACTATTCTGCAATTTCAATTCCTGAATTTGTTGCTTCAGAGTTGCTAATTCAGACTCCATCGTTTTTTATTTATAAAACGTTTATCGCACAAACAAACCTAAATCGAACAAAGCAATATTCAGCATTTTTTTGTTGTAAAAAGCTTTTCTTGTTCTAAAACAATATTTTTTGCAGTTTCAACAATAGTTTATAAAAAAATTTTTTTTATAAAAATAAAAAAATTGCGTTGGGCAATTTTTTATAAAAAAAATTTCATCATTTAGATAGCATTTCATTTTGAAAGCAGAGCTGCATCACCAAAGAGTAAATATCTCTAAGAATGTATGTAGACGGAACTCGGATATCCAAAGAATACCAAATTACTTTAATAAAATTCTTAGATTTTTTTAAGAAATTTCGACTAATTGCAGTCAGAAAATTAAATTTTTTTTTCTGAAGGCTTGACAAATGTTTTGTTTTGCTTTTGCACTTTTTTAGAGAATTCCAGAGATTTCTAAAGATTTTTAAGTGATTTCGTAAGATTTCCAACGATTCAAGATATTTTCAAAGAACCCAAGTAATTATTGTGATTCCAACGATGGCCAAGGAATTTTACCATAATGCATATATTAACTATCCGTATTATACAACCGGTTTTGGTGTATTTACCCCTTGGGAATAAGCTTAAAATCTTCCCTAATCAAGCTTCTCTTTGAAAGAATCTTGATAATTCCATAGAATTCCATAAGCTTCCATAGAATGTCTTCCTAAAATAAAATAAAAAAATTTTTTTTCTTATTTCAAAGAAAATATTAAAAGAAATTAATTAATTAATTATAACTAATTTATTTTAATAATAATTTTGGTGATAATGCAAGGACCAGGGGAGGCAGCCACTTAACCCCTTGCTTCCCTTCTATGGACGCCCATAATTACAAATATGTGATTAATAATAATTTATAAGGTCTCTATAATTTGTAAAATACTAAATAGCATTGTCAATAAGTAAATGTATAATCTTGTTTTCTATAAATTGATCCAACAAAAGGGATTCTATTAATTTTTAGATGTTGAATCCGATTCTGGCATTTTTTCGAAATTTTTTTCCAAATTTAATTTTTCTAACGGTGGTCTACCATACCTAATTTTATAAGAACTAAATTCTTTACCAAATTGGTATTTCAAATAGTTATGCAACTGTCGTCAAATTATTACTTTTCCAAATTTTTTTTAATTAAAAAGTAATAATCAGTATTATACTAAACATTTCTGAAACAATCTTCACCCTTCATTTAGGCTTTGTCGCAGTGGAGTAAAAGGGCCCCCGACATATTTTGATACAGGGCCCGTCTGGGATAAGCTACTCCACTGATTAACTCATAGCACAATTCCTTAAAAAATTATCTTATAGAATATTTCATAAAATTGCTGGAATACTGGGAGGTATAGAATTTATACAGTTTGGATTTACGTGACGTTTAAAGTTATAACTGCATGAAGCACCTTTAATGGGGTTTCTAAACTCTAGCTTTTGTAAAGCTGAAAATACTAAGCAGGAGTTCAGAAGTTTCTCTGCAAAACTGCCAAGAATCAAACTATTTTAAAGTTGGAAACAAGTATAAATTTAAAGGATCCCCCAGATAAACTAATATTTTTTTTCCTTTTTCTGTAAAGTTGATAGTAAAATATGAGACTCCCGCGTCTGTCAGCAGCACTGAGCAGGTTGTAACTTAAGTTGTTGAAAACCTGGTGGTTTGGAGAATATGAAAAACTATAGTACTCCCCAGTATAGTGTAGAATAAAATAATTTTTTATTCTTAAAAAATATTTTTTTTTTTTATTTATTTTTTTTTTTTAAATAATTTATTGTGTTCAAGATAAAAAGTTTTTATGTAAAATGTCATTTATTCTGTTTTGTAAGGACAGCGCCCCATCGCCCCCCCCCCCATCGCTAACCTAACCAATCTAGTGGCGTATTTAGAGGAGGGCAAAGGGCCCCCTGTTAAAAATAATGTTTACCACGAAGTTCTAAAATTTAAATAACTTTAAATTGTTTTTATTTATTTGTTTATTTATTTATTTACTAGTCAGAAAGCCAGTCCGCGGACGGGTAGCTAATCGGTGGATCTCCTTTTTAGCGGTATAACATTTAAACATTTAATTTTGTTTGCTGCTAAAACTGCTAAAAAGTTGCTGCTAAACTTGATGTGCGTTGGGCAATTAAAATTTTAAATAAGTTTCGCAAATTCTAATTTTCTTTATGAGAACGTTTTAATTTCCTTCACTTTTGCTCAAAAACAAAAAATTTCCCAGCTTTTTCCGACAAAATTTGTATAATTATTCTGTCTTCGGTGGGTATTCTATCGTAGAAGAGTGGGGATTTTATTATATGTACTGGAGGGTGTTCACCCCCACCCAAACCACCCGGTTTACACATTTGACTATAATTTTGACAGTTAACTTTCAAAGTAATCTAAAAGTTGCTACTAAACTCTGAGCGATAAGGCACTTAAATAAATGTTTTTCGAAGTTTTAATATTCTCTAACCAAGCAAGGGTTTAAATTTCCCGGTTTTTCCTGGCGACATTTGTAAAATTATAAATCCTCCATCTTCTCCAAGTATTCTAAAAGAGTGGAAATCCTACGATATGTACTGGAAAGTGTTCCACACCCCCGACCCCCCGGTTTACAATTTTGACTTTATATTTTTATATTATTTTTATAATTAACTTACAAAGTAACACAGAAAGTTGCTGCTAAACTCCGTGAGAAGTAAGATAATTAAATATCCAAGTTTTAATTTTTTCTAGCCGAAGGTTAAACTTCCCTCATTTTTGCTTAAAAATTCAAATTTTCCGGTTTGGATTAATATTGGACAAATATTTTTACTCCTCATCTTAGTTTAATATAACATTTTTTCACCAAAAAATGACACGTTGCGTTCTAACAGAAGCACCAGAAGCGTGCTGGGATTTTATGTATTAGGATTAGTTAAAACACTGACGCGCATGAATGGATTAACAAGATTCCTAAAAATCTTTTATCTATCCCCCCCAAATTATTTTTTAATACGCCACTGAAGCAATGTAACAGTTTCAAATGTATAATTCAATTTCTTTATGCTTGCTTTATTAAAGTTAATAGTAGATCGACGAATATTTTTTTACGTCTTCCATTTCACTTATCCTCTGAATTTTTTAATAAATTTGGAATAATGGAATATTCCTAACATTGGCAACTAAATCACTTCTCAATTTTTCTCCTAAGTTCACTGATTGATTTTCCTTCAAGTTTTTTCACTTAGAACAAAAATGGCTTTTGTACTCTTCCCGTAGATAGAATTACAATCATTACTCTCTCGAATAGATTACGATACTCACTGGTCGTTCGTGGTGCTAATACATTAACATTCACACTACTTATCAAATAATATACTTTTATGTAATCTTTTTAATTTTATCATATTTGTTTTTTATACTAATTTGTTATTTTTAAATTTTGAATTTAATTAAAATTGTCACCTGCTCATGTTACACCATGTACATGCAATTCTGATGTTTTATGATGTTCATAATATGCATTTTACTTCTGCTAGGGTAAAAATTTCATTGTGTTACAGTTGTTATCCCCGGTATGTTTCATTGCGATTTTATTAATGCATAGGAAGATAAATATAAAATTAGCATAGTGAATATTATTAAAAATTAATAATAAAATGCAAAATTTAAAATCTTTTACGTTTTAAAATGTACAGTGAAAAAATTTAATAATTTCTTGCCATTTCTGAAAAATTAATATGAATTATAGATATGTATTTCATCTTTGAATGAAATATTTTTTGAATCGCATTTCCTGTTCAAATAATTCAAAATATTAAAATATTTTACTTTTAAGTAATAATCGCACGGAAAGTAATAAAAATAAGGAATGCAATATTATGCCAGCTTATTATGGCTTTCTTGCGAAAATCTGAAATAAATTCCAAAGGACGTCTCTTTCAATAATGTCTAACCCCTGCGAGGAAATTTAATTTTTTTCCATGTCAAATAAACCGTGAGGGCGGGAAGTGAAGATTTACAATCGCATTTGACTTTACAATGTTTCAGTTACGACTTGACATCTTCACCCTAAATTTGTACTTGTCTCGTTTACGACTTGGATTTGAAGTAGACAGTTTAAAGGGGATGAAAATTTTAATTTTAAAACATCAAAGTTGTTAATTTTTGTATAATGTAAAATAAAATGTCGAAATCTTTCAATCGAAGGGACTGATATTTTGTTAAAAAGTATGAGCTTTCCAGCCAAGTCACGAACCAGTGGTAACTAATGTGTATTCTACTAATAATCGTTAACAAGGGTCAGTTTGGTAAATAATCTAACTATTGGACTGAACCGGCTGTAGAACTTTAATATCATTATCAATCCTTTATTTGATTTGTAATAAAATGTTAAAGCTGTAATTATAAAGTCGTATACTTTTGAAAAAGCTCAGCAGCCATACTAAAAGCAAACATAAAAGTGCTTCATCCCTTGTTTTGTAATGACCATATCAGTTTGTAAGGTACGAAAAACAAATAGATCTCTTTGTTTAAAACTGAAAGGGTTGGTCACACTAAAGGGTGGTTATAACTGACCGTATCTGACAGCCATGGTGAATGTTTAAACGCCCCTAAATGACCTATATTGTATGTTTTCACTTTATATTCATATAAAAACTTTTTGTTTTTATGTTTGCACATTACTCTCGTTTTTATACATTTTTTGTCGAGTTCAGTGATTCCCAGCGAAAACGTCGTAAAACTTTCCCGACTAATTTGAACCCAAAACTTGCAATAGAGATATATCTGGAAAAACCTTCTCTTAGTAAATTGGATATTTTAGTGGATTTATTAATTTACAAATTATTAACCCTTTCATCGGTTGTAAGCTCAATCAGAACCCAAAGTAATCCGATATTGGTGGATGTACTTAAAGTATTAGTAATCTATATGTTTGCTGGAGCTGATTGTGATGAAGCAAATTGAATCATTCTGAATTGCAGAAGAAGGGAGAATTAAATAGACAGTTAAAAAATAAGAAATTCTGTTCTAATAAAAAATTTAATGCAATATTGAGACTCAAATTATAAGTTCGATGTAGCCTTATTGCCTAAGCTCGATAACAATCGTACTTTTTGGTAAATTATAGGTAATTGATAGGTAACTTGTAAAAGTTTAAATGGAAAAATCGGTTGTAGATTCCCACAATTTTGAATTTGGTATATTTATCTATAATTTAATAATCAATTTTCTATGTAACAACAATGTAGAAGTTTCGACAACGCCGAAAAGTTGCTGGATAATACAAATTACTTTGTTGACCTATAATTTTTATAAAGCTTAAGCAGAACAATACCAAGTAATTTGGTATACTTACAACTTTTTCACTGGTTATGCTTAATAAAAATGCTGTTATTACTGGATCCGAACTAAAAGAAAGACACGCAACATGTTCGTTCAACAATACCTTTGTGGTTTAACGGTAGCGCAAGGTCTGTTCATTTGCAGTCCCTTTTCTTATACATTTTAAATTAATACATACGAATCGGTAAGCATAATAATAGGGATAACAAAAATAATGAACAACAAAAGTATTAAAAATTTAACCATATAACACAAATACTTAATAACAAATTTTTTTTTTTTCTATAAGTATCAGCAAGTTTGTAAAGAAAGCTTACCTATCAGTATCGAAATATTCAATTAGCATTCAAATATTTATAATTATATTGATTTTTATAAATCTCACCCACATGGTTCCAGTAATTTTTAATGTGTAATGACCTGCTTAATACCACGCCGAGTTTAAAACTACTAAAATGTTTCTATCTGCTAGCTCCAGGTGACGGCGCGGAATATTAAAGATCGTAGATGAACTTTACAGCAAAAACAATTTTTTGCAAATTTAAAGTTAATTTTTTCTCTTTTCGTTTTTCATCTAAGCGAAGAACAAAGAAGTATAGTTTGAAATTTGCTATTCGGGTAATATTACACTAATATATTAGATACTACTATTATTAATACACTAATTATATTACAAAGCTCCAGAAGCTCGTTAAAACTTTAATGTGGTCGGCTTTTAGTTAATCTACTAGGTATAATTCATACTTTTGGTGTTTTATTTTGTAGATTATCATTTCACCTCAGTTTTATGATAAAATAATTCAGAATCAAACTCAATACCACATCAAGTGTACGTAATAGAGCCGCCATGTTACTGACATTTGATAGCATCACGAGCGCCACCAACAAAATTAAGTCATATTAATTTAGGTTCACAAAATAAAATACCAAAGGAATGAAAACGTTTGATTTATAAATACAACTTTCTATACATTTTTCCGTGTGGTGGCGGTCGCTTAATGTAAATCGCAAATTTGTATCACAACAAGAATTACACAA
The DNA here is from genome assembly GCA_949152465.1 of Cantharis flavilabris. NCBI lineage: Eukaryota > Metazoa > Arthropoda > Insecta > Coleoptera > Cantharidae > Cantharis > Cantharis flavilabris. The sequence goes on from OX424438.1 coordinate 12,058,067, forward strand.
ATCACAAGTTACGGTTTGTATGATCGTTTAATCTCCAATCTGACACTTCAAATCCATGTTGGCTAGATCTCGGAAGAGCTAGCCGCTCAGACAAACTTTCAAGTCGAAAGAAGGCAGACGAGGCTAAAGATAGAAATCCTAAAAATTTCAAGATTTAGCATACCTTTTTATAATTTGAAGGCATCGTCAGGCATTGAAGTTACAGGAGAGTGGTATTCCATGTGACTTCCAGCAGTCACGTATGAACCAATTGAAAAAGTGTGTTGTCACTTGTTGGACTCATGTTGGCTGTACTTTGTTAAGATCGTTTGCTAGTCAGGAAGTCTGAGGATCTTAACGTATAAGGTGCAAGGTATAGAGAAACAATAAAGCTTTGCCATAGCCAAGCAATCCTAAAACGATCAATTCAATGATAAACTCTCTAAGGGAGAAGGTTGCAAAGTGTCCCCACAAATTTGTAAATTTTCTAATGAAATTATGGTAGTTAAGGACTTACTTAAATTACTAATAATATATGCATTAAATTTTAAGGATCAATTAAAAATCCTAATACTTATATAAAATCCCAGCACGCTGCTGCTTCTGCTACAAGGTGTGTGTCATTTTTTGTTAAAAAACACACCCTGATTGGTCGATTATTAATTCAAACCAGGAAAATTGAATTGCTTTTCTGCTCACGGAGTTTAGCAACAACTTTCGGTATTACTTTGAAAGTTAATTATAAAAATATAAAGTCAAAATTGTAAACCGGGGGGTCTGGGGGGTGTGGAACACCCTCCAGTACATATCGCAGGATTTCCGCTCTTTTAGAATACTACTGGAGAATATAGATAATTTATAATTTTACAAATTTCGCCAAGAAAAACCGGGAAATTTGAATTTTTAAACAAAAATGAGGGAAATTTAAACCTTTGGCATTGAAAATATTAAAGCTTGGAAAAAGCTTGGAAAAATTTAAGTGCCTTACTGCTCAGAGTTTAGCAGCAACTTTTGCGTTACTTTGAAAGTTAACGGTGGATAGGGTAAGGTCGGGTAAGGTTGCGCAAAGCCAATATTTACGTTGTAGTTACATTTTGGGGATAAAAAATATGCAATCCTGAAAGCACTAACAGTTATTATATAGTTGAAATACGGTACATGTGTGTGGATAAGCTTTTTTTATTTAAAATTTTAATTAATTGGTAAGTGCTTCAATCGTTGTAATTTTCCTAGTATAGAAGATAAGCCAGTGGTCCTTTATTTTTTTATATTCATGTTTCGAGACTAGTTTATTAAGTTAATTATAAAGGAATTGATTATTTAAAAGCAAAATATTTAACCTAATAAAGTTTGCGTGGTTCATTTCTTCAGTTGAATAATATAAGTCATTTACTTACAAGATTGCGCAAGTTAATGTTTACAAGCAAAAAGGAAAGAAATCGGTAATAATGTCGAATTGTCCGTTTAAGAAACAATTAGGAATTGCTGAAACTACATAAAAAAAAAGTATTAAGCGATCAATTGTTAAAAATAGAAAATTTGAAAAAAAACGACAACAACACTACTAGCAGAATTTTTATGTCCGGGTTGTAATGAACTGTACCAAGAACCCCCAACAGAAGAGTGGATCCAGTGCTTTGTTTGTAAGAATTGATTGCATGAAAATTGTTCTATATATTTAGGCACAGGACAGCTTAAATGTGACAATTATTGTGTTTAAATATATACCGCTAAAACGTCTAGCTGCCCGTCCGGGGACAGGCTATCTAGCTAGTTCTCAATAAAAAAGCAAAAGTCAAATGCGAGTATTCGATTCGCTGTTTATACATAAAGTTAGCCACCCTTATGGCAACTGTCCTCAATTGCGTTAAATAACATTTTTTATTATTGCTAGTATAACTATTTGCTCTAAACGACAGATTTAAAAAACCATCAAAAGTTTGTCAAAAAAGTCTTTATAAGTCCACGTATTTATTAAAATCATTTCTGATGCATCACCGTACTTCAAAACTATGGATTTAGAAAGACCAGGATCTGTAAGACCACTGCAAATTTAAAAACATCTCTGAAGATCTTGAAAATTATAAAAAACTGAAAATTATAATGAAAAGCTGTTGCACTACTAGAAGTCAACTTCAGCCAGCTTCGCCCATTAAAACTCATTACTGTTTTTTATTTACGTAGGGCACAGGTAACGTCAACAGAATGAGCAAATCACAGTATTTTTTTTCTTTCACCAAGGTTAATTTTTATTTTATTTTTGCTTCTCCTAACTTTTTCCATTTCGATTCCAGTACCTAATTCCAATTAAATTTCAACTATTGGTACAAATAATTCCAAAGCTGACGATTTTTGCATAAAACTAGCCAGAAGTTTTCCAAGGGCTCGCTCATCTAATTGTGAACCGAGAATTGCATTGCTTGATTTCCAGAATTTGATGGAAACGATAAAATGTGCAAGATTTATATAAATATCTAAGTACATATTTCACAAAATCATTTTTGTTTATATTTTTCTGATGTTCTGTTACTGACTTACAGTTTACTGTTAATTACATTTCAAACTGTATACCGAAAAAGAATTGCTCTATAGTAAAACTTTCTCATCAAATAAAACTTTTCGTTGAAAAGTAAAATAATGCATCACTTTAAATGTTTACAAAAATATAACCGACATACGAACTGATAAACAAAACTTTTCATAAATTAAAATTTGTTTTCTTTTCAGCGCATCCACGTTTCCGATACAACGATAAACAACTATATTTTCCTGAAAACATAATATTAAGAAAATAAGAGAATATTTTTTGTAGAATTTTCATTTTATTTTTTTTCGGTAATTGAATAAGCGTAACGGGATATGTAAACGAAAATCTATGTAAACTGAATTTTCCTTTGAGTGTACGAAGGAAGGAGAATGGAATAAACATCATGGCTTTGGCGTTAGTAGTTTTTGCGGACGCGCGGCGCTTCGCAGCGGCGTCGGGAGTTGACGCGACGCTAGGCGCCTGTTTGTGACGCCCCCTCCCCTATTCGCTCCGGCGCCGCGATAGCACATTCATATATCTTGCAGATATACTACGTTTCTAGAACACTGCAAGCTACGTTTTTATTCACAAAATATTTAATTAAAGCAAGAGAATTCCTACTAAAACAAAAAGAATATTCACGAGTTTTCAATCTTCGTTACTTCTCCCGAGCAGTCGTAAGAATTTTTTACACTTTCAAGTTATAATTAAAATTGTAATCGCTCTAACATTAATTAGATTTACGCTTGCAAAATTACAATAATTGCATAATCAAATTTGGCACTGGTTTTCTAAGAGAAAAAGTTAAAATATAAAAACGTAACTTGCATTTTCGCTAAATCGTACTATAAAACGACCGTCATCAAATGATTTTCCCTTATTTGTTCAAGAGCTGTGTGGGACACTTTGATATATACCACACCAAGTTACAGAAGAAGAATTTAACAAGAATAAGAAAGAAAAATGTTCTACACTCTCTAACTTGTATGATTCACAAAGAACGTATTTTTTTGTTATTTTTCTCTTCTAAATAACAATTTTTGTTTCAATCTTGGCTTAGTTTTTTATTCAGCTCGTTCGTTATTCTTCAATGCACAAAATTGCATTCATTAACTTAAAAAATTCACACGACGGTTTATCTAATCTTTACAATTAGGACAATGAACGCGGCAAGATATATTAATTCAAAAGAGACCTTAGAAAAAGTGAGATCAAATAACTCATTCTCAGTCATGAGTTACTCCCGTTCATTAAGAAAGGACCGCTCAAACCAACAAGCGAGTACACGTCACTTATTTATCGTTCTAATATTTTTATAAATCGTTTTTGTTTGCTTTGAATGGATAAAAGAGCCGCAAACCGACAGAGTAGGAGGTCTACACATTGTCGTATAAATCATCTTACGTTTTACCAGGTTTATCTTTCCACTTACACTTAGTATGTAAGGTACATATTTACACTATAAATTGCATAATAGTAATTTACCATAATTAGTAGTGGTTCGGTGTGTTTGCTTCTCTGCTACAGAGCAAAAATACCGAGTTCGATTCAGAGATTTTCTAATTTTTTTATTGCATGATTGATAAATCAATGCTATAATGCAGTCATTAAAGCGCTTAATTTAAATAAAAAATCTAGAACGGTTAAGTATAAATACAATTTTTATTTCCGTAATTCTACTAGAAGCACATAAAAGTAACCTCGTAATACATTTTTTAACTTTTCAAACGCATAAAATGCTTTTTTCTACTCTATAATCTAGATAAATGCAGTATAAAATATGAATGCCAATCAATTTATTGTAAAATGCTGCAGCATTTACAATTTACACTGAAAAATATCCTATAATTTCAGTCATACTTTAAACACTAAGCACAAATATTGATTAGACATTAGAATAAATAAAATGCCTTTGTTCTACAATCATATTTTTTTCTGTGTATATAGTGAGCATACAGTTATTACTACACTTTCTAAAAAATGTTTTTCTAAACATACTTGCTTCAACTAATATTTTTGTTTCAATTCCAAAATATGTTGTTATAGGTAATAGTAAAACAAATCTATTTAAGTAAATCATTTTTCTGAGTGTACACACAGTAGATTTTCTAAACAGTGGCTTTCCAAATCGCTTGGAATTGAACAGGACACCTACACCTACTTACTTTTAATAAGAGAAATACATTTGATTCAATTAAAAATAAATTCTTGATCAGATGAACCGGAATAGAATTTGTTTTTATTTTTAAAAAAATTACAGTTTTCAGAAGTGTTTCTGTTGTCCGCTTCTTTACAGATCGCCGAACAAGATGTTTTGTATTTTACCAAGCTAAAATTTTAAAATAACGCTTTATTTCAATCATCAAAGTGACTTGAAGATTTTAAAGAAATATTTATAGATTCATATTTTTATGATCGCGTGATTATATCGACATCATCCATCATATTATCTAATTGGCATCGGTGGTGCCGACAGAGAAAACTTTTGGTAGACACCGCGAGCTTCGCACCCAAGAACTACTTATTTTTTAGTAACAATTATAAAAATAAATTCAGATCCTTATATTTTTTTAATGAACGAGAAGTTCTCAAACTGTTTCATGTTTTGTAGTTGGTATTGAACTGATGTAACTAAATGCAGTAGCTTAAATCATTATTAGTTCTGGACAGGCTGAAATTATCCTATTTACTTCCCTTGTTGGAAATTGCACACATGCAGTAACCATTAATAAACATTCAGACCACTTGGTCTATTGTATTGCTAGGCTTTGATTACGTATGTTAATCTATTGTTTACTAACACTGGTCATGCGTCGTTAAACTGGAACGTTTTGGTTCAATAGGACGTAAGCAACGTTAAGTGTTGACCATTGCTTACAGAGTTATAGAATTGATGTAACCATTAATTTAATTATTATTTGATAAACCAACAAGTAATTAACCCTTAAAATATTGCAAAAATTTAGTCATCAGTGGAGGCAAAGATTAAAATTTACCTTTGTGTGCATGCAGCGAAGAGCGTTAGTTTGTGGTAAATTCTGACATTTCGTGTCGTGCAAACCACAATATTAACGGAAATCCGTATTTTTGTATCACCCACTAAAGTCTAGTTCCTATAACTGCATAGATTACACCTATTATTATCTGTATGGTCTTACATAAAGGTAGTTAGTTAATAACAGTTGTTAGTGGTTAGCCACAGTTCGGTTGTAATAACGATAGAACATACGGAAAACGATAAAAAAAATTAAATTTACACAATTTGCGTTACTTATAACACATTCAAAACTGAAGGAAACCAGAAATACCGTGTTAATATTTTAGAGGTAGCATTAAACAATATAATTATCGCATCTGCTACCTCACTTAACAAAAAGCTGCGTTATAAGAGAAAAATGTTTTTGGATATTATTATTTTAACATTTTTCTATTAGTGTTTAATTCAAAGATAATTAATTTTAGCACTCCTAAGCTTTAGAAGCGGATCTAGACAATTACCATTGAGGGGAACAAAACAAATATTTATCAAATAATATGAAAAATAAATTAATTTTTTTGTTTTTTAATAAATTAAAATATTTTTGGTGTAAAAAGTGATGTTTTTTCTCTATGAAACCCCCCTTGAGATCCACCACTGCTGAGCTTAGAATGAATTTTAAATTAAGGGAAAAAAATGAAGAAAAATAAAAAATAAATTTATTTTTGTTTTTTAATAAGTTAAAAACAAATTTGGTGTAAAAACTGATGTTTTTTCCTTATCGCCCCCACTGAATCCGCCACTGCTGAGCTTTGAATTAATTTTAGGTTTGTTTATGTTAACGATTAATATTGTATGGTATTTAGGAATGAAACAGTTTATTTATGAAAGTAATTTTATTTACAGATTATTATTCCTACGTGTGATTAATAGAACCTAAAGCTGGACGTGGAATCCAAACCACGGTACAAATAATTAGATTTTTTGTGATTCGCACTCTATAACTGAACTATAATGAAAAAATGTAATTTAGCTAATATCCTATTACCTAGAATAAATCATTAGTACTCACAGAATAAATTCTGAAACTACCTAAATTACTCAACTTAGCCCTAGGCTAGAATAAGAGGAGGAAAGAGGATAGAAATAAACTCTTTTCCTCCTACTTATTAGTTACTGCTAAAGCTCGGATTTTATGTTTTTGCATGTTCTTTATCATTGATATGCCAACAGATTCGTTATGAAATCTGGACAAATTAGGTATTATTATTATTAAATAGTGTATTATTAAACTTGTGTTTTATTTTGTGTCCTGTAGCTCAACATTGATAATTCTATTTATATAGATATTTTTTAGTGCATATTTAGTGCATATTTTAAGGAAATTCGGTGCATATATATGCGCATATTTCCAGTATTTTGGTGAATATAAATCCCAGCTCTAGTTATTTATATTAGTTACAAATTTTATTTTCAATTTTTTTTTTTTTATTATCAGATACAAAGTAAGATGGAATAAACAAAAAGTGCATCAACGTAGGTTATTAGCACTACTTAATATTATAGTAACATTTACACAATTAATTAAATAACTATAAAAAAACTAAATAACATATTTGAACTGAATTAACAATGAGATAATAAAAAGATTAAATTTTAAATTTTGCTAAATAAACCCGATGACTGTAGAAACTTTAGTAACTTTAGAACGTTGCATCTTGTGTTTGATAGTATATCTTCTAGGCTATCAGGCAGTTCGGCAAAATGTCTTGCTGCCTGATATTTTGGGCAGTGTCTTAAGATGTGGCTGATGTTTAGGAGGTTGCCACAAAGACAGTTTGGGGGTTGTTCTTTTTTAAAGAATTTTGTTTATTGATTTTAACAAAATCGACTGTGAATATGATCAAATAAAGAATTAAAGTACAATCAGGCGCAAAAATTATATTACATTAGATAGATATTACCTTCGTTATCCATCCAAGATTTATATGGACGCCACAAAGCACTACCAGCTTTTGTTTTCAAGATGCAAAAACAAATAGTTCAACAAAAACATGGACCCTGCTACCTAGATTGAGACTCGAGTTTCGATCTTACTTCAAATGAGATTTATCTCTCCAGACAATCGCTGGTATGTACAGTCAAGTTCTGCCAAATTCTCTACTTACAATTTGCATTGCTTAAAAGTTCAAGCGTGTTGGTGTCATGCAGTGGTGTGAAATAATGAAGGTTTTGCAAGGGTGCTAAGTAGGCAACTTTAATAAAGTTAAACATAATGTTAAAAATAAAGTTAAAGATAAAATTAAAAATAAAGTTAAAGATAAAGTTAAAGATAAAGTTAAAGATAAAGTTAAAGATAAAGTTAAAGATAAAGTTAAAAATAAAGTTAAAGATAAAGTTAAAGATAAAGTTAAAGATAAAGTTAAAGATACAGTTAAAGATAAAGTTAAAGATAAAGTTAAAGATAAAGTTAAAGATAAAGTTAAAGTTAAAGATAAATTTAAAGATAAAGTTAAAGATAAAGTTAAAGATAAAGTTAAAGATAAAGTTAAAGATAAAGTTAAAGATAAAGTTAAAGATAAAGTTAAAGATAAAGTTAAAGTTAAAGTTAAAGATAAAGATAAAGATAAAGATAAAGATAAAGTTAAAGTTAAAGTTAAAGTTAAAGATAAAGATAAAGATAAAGATAAAGATAAAGATAAAGATAAAGATAAAGTTAAAGTTAAAAATAGAATTAAAGATAAAGTTAAAAATAAAGTTAAAGATAAAGTTAATGATAAAGTTAGATATAAAGTTAAAGATTTGTCTCAGATTTGGCAGCCGTTTCACCGATGTGCTGAGCAAAGTTGAGGTGTTTATACAACCTTACTCCCAACTTACTACGGAATCCGTGAGTTAGATATGAGATCCCTCTAAATATAATAAATCGATGTTACACTTTTCTCTTTCCGGAGACCATATAACGGCCTCGGATTTCTGAAAAACAAGCTTGAGGCTTTGATTACGGATCTATTGGAGGATGTTGGAAATGGCTGTGTTGGCTTTAGCCTCTAACACCTTTGCGTCGGGATTGCTGATTATCAAGATCAGGTCGTAGACGAATCCTTTCATTGTGAATCCCTCTAGAAGGCAGAGTTTTAGTACTTCGCGTCGTCGTACATCAGATTCTACAGAGATGTAGAACCCTGCGTTTCTTCTCTTCCGAAAATTATAGATCGTCTACTTAGGTAGCTGAACAAGATGTTGTGGATGTACTCCCCTGTTCTGTGGGTACCCACCTTTGCTTTCTTTACGATTTGCACTATTTTTTGCAGTGTGCCTACCGTGAACCTGCCTTTTCTGAATCCGAATTGGTTTTTGGAAAGGCCGCTTTTCCTCTCGATGTCCTGCATTAGCCTTCGCAGGAGCTTTCTAACGTCATCCAAGAGAAATATGTGCCGGTAAGAGATAGGATTATTTCAAATGCTTTCTGGCCTTTCCGTATTAGTACCAGATTCGCCTATTTCCACTTGATGGGGGAGGTGCCTTCTTCAAGAGCTTTATTGAATGAACTATTCATTTTTTTATCAATACTTTCAAGTTCATCCATAAGTTAATCGCCATATTTTAATACTAATCGATTCAATTAAATCATTTTTTAGATATATTTAAGCATCTGGACCCAGCTAGCGCCCTACTACCCTAATCAACTTTTTAAATAATTTTAATAGATTACTTCCGAAAATAATTATTGACGATTACAGAATATTATTTTTGTTTTTGCGCAAGCTTTATAGCCGACGCTGTTCTCCAAGGGGCGAATCATTAGACAAAAAAGTGGAAATATTATAGAAATATTTGGAAGAAGTTGTACAAATTTTTTGTGTCAAACTGGTCAACGCTGGATATTTGTTTTATTGGTAGAAATATCTTTTTTTCAGAGAATGAGTCTAACGCTACGATGACACTTCAACCCTTAATTTAAAGAATGACAGCGACAAGGTGATTTTAAAGCGATCATCTATCTAAATGCATACAATGAACAATATAAATTTACTTCCATTTTCTTTTCAGTATGCGGGAAGAGGATATCTCGTACGAAATACCTGCTTAATCGATGCCGGTAGTGTGAGACTTTCACCGAGTAAAACCTCTCTACAACTTAGTGAACCTGGATATCCTCAGTTAGGGATTACTGCCAACTCTCCGAAGAACAGCTACTTCGGTTTTCAGAAATCTGTTTTGTCGAATATTATCTTTTCGTGCTTATTCAAGACTTTTTTCTTGGTGCTGGGAGATAACGTCTCTTTCTTGTTTCTTCTCCTTCTGCTTTCTAGTTTCCTTCCGCTTGCCGTTTTTGATCCTGTCATCTTTTGACCATCTTCATACCCTTGCAGGTTTCTTTCTTGGTTTTACCTTTTTCTTAAAACAGAGTGTGGTGTTTCGCTCTGGTAAGCAGAAGGAACAAGGAAGAAGAGGTACAGATGTTTCTTTTTGAATCCCAAACAAAATTGGTGATCCTTGCAGACCCGAAGTATTTGAAATCATTTAAATCTGCAGACAAGGTTACCTTCACACAATATTCTCTATAGCTGAAATAAAAGTATTTATCTTTGATCTACTTTTAAGCTTAGCTATATGTATATTTGTATATCTATAGCTAAGAACCTACAGCTATTGCAGTTATTTAAAAAATCATTACTTACATAAAATTAAGACTTAAGCAATGTTAATTTCTTTGTCTTATTTATTCTATTTAGTTTAATTAAAAGTTGTTTCATTTTTATATGAAATTAAAACTTTAATTAACTTTTAAGCATGCCGGCGTGAACATCCAAATTGACTTAATTAAATTTTACCAAACCTTAACAAACTATTTAATTTAATGTTTTGTTTGAGTAAACTAAAAATGATTTTTAAATTATAAAAATAAAAACGCTTTAAATCCTTCACATTAATTACAATTTTCAACACATTTTGTTCAAGTCGTTAGCAGTGCGTGATCCATATTAATGTGACGGTGTTTCAAAAGCAACTCTGTCAGTTACACATCTAAATAATTCGTATTCCGTACCTCACTTGAACTAAAACTAAAATATAAATTGTATTCCTTATGAATAACACTGTTACCTGCTATTTACATTACAAGTAACACCGACACGTTCACTTTTTTACGTTTAAGGGATAAATTTAAAAAAATACTTAAAATTATAACAAACGGACAATTTAACAATACAAATTTGTTATTTAAACGAAGGAACACGTAATAAAAATTACAGAGTTTGAAATTTAAATTTATAAAATTAAAATTTATGATAAACAGTTCCTCGGGCGCCACTCCTATATAAAACACCTTACAAGAAAGCGATAGCTAACCCAAAAAACACAAGGGAATAAAAAATAAAAAAAAATCGATCGAGAAATACTGAAACAATCGTCCACTCTAACTGAATTAACTTCTCTGAATTCTTAAACATTTTTATCGAAACTCTTTCGAAATCGACACTTTCGTTGTGTTCTTTCAATTCCCTAACATTTTCCTTATTCTTATAGTCGATGATCTAAAATAAAAAAGTTTCTAATTGTTAATTTTTAATATTCCATTTTACAACTCACCAGTTTGGAATAATTATCCAATATTAACCATTTACTAACCCCATCTTTCAGTAGGAAATTGGTAAACCATGCAAATGGGTGATAATTTCTTATTTTACATAAGGAATAATTAATGATGGCCGTAATTGTTGTTATTCCAACAATGTATAAACTGCTACTGTAGAACAAAACTATAAAAAGTCCATTAATCTTTTTTTTTTATTGCAAAATAATTACTTAATTTACCTATTAAAGGGGTGGATCCTGATGTTATCACACGATGGTTAAAATACAACAAAAAAATGTTTATAACTGCAGCTGTAAAACAGTTTAAGACAATTTTGTCTTTGGAATTGGTTGGCAACCAAAATTGAATTAAAATCAAATATGTTATAACTGAAAAATTTTAAATTGTAAGATATTAAAATGAAAATGAAATTTCTTACCAAAAGCCGGCGTTATAACGAGATATTTGTAAGGCGCAGATTTTCTCGTTAATGTTAAACTGAATAGAAAATGTGGATAGTCTTCGGCGCAGCAAGCGTACTTTACTGAATTTACTTCTGATTTTGATTCCACATCCCATTCCATCTCAGCAATATTTCTTAACTAAAATAGTAGTTTATGAAACTTGTTTTAAAACCGCCTAATTTACTGAAATAGATTACCGTCACGGATGATGCATTATAAAGCAATTGAATTTCAATTTCTTTTCCGCTGTGAACCCAAGATCCAAATTTTATAGAGCAATGTTGAGTATCGTATGGCCAATAGTAAAGATCAAAATCGCAGAGGACATGGTATAATACGGTTGGTACCCATAACACTTCTCCATGTGAATGGAGCACCGCAAAACGGTTTTCAAGACTGGGCGAAGGTGGTCTTCCAATTGCGCTGTTGTATAAATAAATATCGGGTATCCAAACCTCATGCTCGCCGACTCGTACGCTTTTGATATCTCCATAGTCTTCCGGATTCCATTGCAGCTTACTGTCAGTCCATTTCTGCAGCAGTCAAAATTAAAATCATATTTTCAATTTAAATTCTCTCACCATTGCTAACCAGCCCTGAATCATCATGGTTGATCGAGATTCGTCCGTTTCTAAATGCACAATTGTTAATCCCAATTTGAGAGTGGTTGCAACATCGTGATTTTCAGGTCTTGCATGTCTGTCATAATTCAATAACAAATTTTTCTTTAGTTTATCTACCCAAGTGTCATTCCATAGTGCTTTTGGGCCTATTTCTATAATTTTGCTTTTAATAACTGATAAATTTAAAATGGTTACTTACGGGTTGTTACAAAGCCTATCATACAATTTCCAATAGAAATCCATGATAAAAACAAACCCACAAACAAGATTGATTTAAAGAGTGAGTGAAACATTGTACTATCTACAGCATGAAAACTTAAATCCGTTGTTAAATTAAGCACTAAATTGGATGAGTGTTCCAAATTGTCTTCCCCGCTCAAATAGTTTACGAAATTAATTCGATAATTTAAAAATATTTTAAAGTTTACACAGAATCCAGTAATGTTGAGATATTGTTTTTATTAGATAGATTGCTCAATTCAAATAAAACTTCTTCTGCTTTTTAACAATATGATACATTGTGGTGACGATGCTTTATTAATATAATAATCATAATACAGAAGGTACATCACATAATAATAAATAAATAATTGATAATAATAAAAGTGGCGGATGTATCACTTGACATAATTTAAATTATTTTTTTTGCCTTATATATTGCCACTTTGTATAACAATTGGCCTACGACGGACGATCTAGTTTTATATTTATACCAATCAAATTATCCTGTATAAGTTCAACAAGAAATTTAAATCGCGGTTAAGTATTTGCTTAAAGCTGATACTTAATTGCCACTACTCTGTACTACAGATTCGAAACAGTAATGGTTTCTTGTTATTTTTAACATTTCCTTCACTGCAATTGGTAGTTTTTTTAAGATTTTTAAATATTTCATCATGAGGGGGGGGGGTTACATCAATTTATTATTTGGACAATTATTACGTCATTAGATAACAAAAATATGCAATGGGAGGCGGAGGGGGTTTGAACCCCGAAAACAAACATTTTGTTACAAAATAACCACTCATCAAAAGAACTCAACATGACGTTTAAATTAATTTCTTGTTATTTTTGAAAAATTATTAGACAAAATTTTGTTGAGAAAAGTTTATTTAAAATATTGAACAAAAAATCAAATTTTAATTTATACCAACTTTCTTAATTTCAGTGTATTAACAAATATATACAGCAGCGATAATTAAATATATAACGCAATATATTATAAACAGTATTCTATTTATTGCAATTGCGAATATCCATTTGTCTTTATTATTGCTCTCGTTTTTCATAATCTGATTATCTTTTTCATTTTGCAACATTTTTGATTGGACTGCAGCGAAACCCTACAAACAATTGGGTTAAATTTTTAATCGGATGCAGTTGGTTGCATTACATTTCCTAATTGATAATCCAATAATAGAAACTTTCCAAGCTTTCCGTTTAGGTGTTTATTAAGCAACCAAGGTAAATACCGAGTTTGCTTCATTTGTGCTAAAGCAACACCAAAGCATGTAGCAACCATCGATAAGCAGATCAGTAACAAATTCATGGCATAAAACATCACTGAAATAAAATATAATTTGAAATCAATGTGAGGTATGAATATGGTGGTGTGTACCTACTAATGGTGTGCTAAATCCAATTCCAAACGCGAAGCCATTAAAATAAGTGAGATACATAACCAATATAATGGCAGTGATGCCATTTAATATTACCCGTTCGTGTGAAGCTGGCGCCAGCCAAAATTGTACCATGATGAAGATTGATATAACTACAACAGGATTGATATTGATAGTTCCTCCTGTTGATTTTATTTAACTCTCACTAACCTATTGCCGGTGTCACAATTATTGCTGCATATGAGTCCGACTTTCTATGTAGGGTTATATTAACTTGTGCATATGGATAAGGATCTGGGCAACATGTATAATATTTAGGAATTATTTCTATTGTTGGTTTTACTAAATTCCAAGAAGTTGATAGTTTTACACTTTCCACCTAAAAATTAATAACTTGATAGATAAATCTCGAGTACACAGAAAGAAATATGTGTTACTAATTCACACAATTGTGCAGAAAAAGCACGCAATTGTGTAATTTTTTTGCACAATTGTGTGGATTATTTCCGTACGTCAACATCGGGATTGTTATTATACACTGTTAAATTAAGCTCCTTTTGATGGTGGACCCAAGATCCAATTTTGAGTATGCAATGCTGGGTATCAAATGGCCAATATCGAAAATTAAATTTACAAATTGATTTAAGTTGTATGGGCGGTACAAACAAAACTTCTCCATTAGGATATATCAGAACGTTTGGATTTTTATAATTTAATAAAGATTGTGAACCTGCAAACCTTCACTGAGATTTAGTACAAACGAACTTGTCGTTTAAATTAACTTTACCCATTATAGAGGAACAAATCTGGCTGCCACACTTCATGGTTTGCTATTCTAGCTATACTTATACCATCGTAGTCACTTTCGTTCCATTTCAATTTTTTATCGTTCCATACCTACAAATTAATTTAAAACTCTGAAATTTCGATTATAACAACATTAGATTCCATTTTCCGATTGTATTTAATGAAAATTATTTCCCTACGATAAAATAAACATTGGTTACATTTAACAAAAATCTTTTTTGATTCCTATCGGCACTGCTAATGATGGTCCAATAAACAAGTTTTAGGTAATATATTTATTTTATCATATTTTTTTATTTGAAATGAAATATCCAAAGTTGAAAGGAAAACATAATCTACATCTTGTGTGGGGAACGCAATCCAATAGAAACATTATTTCATTTGTTACAAATATTTATCAGTGCCTAATATCATCGATGCCTATTCCAAAAAGTATTTTTAAATACAATAACCGCACGGTATGTAGGTAAATAAATAAAAAATATAATAGTAATACAGGTTGTGTAATTACCAGTCGAATCCAAGAATTGATTGTAATTGACGATTCTAATTCGTTGGTTTCTAAATGAGTAATCGCCATACCTATCCTGACGTCAATAACATTATTGTGTTCTTCGGGTCTCGAATATTTGTCGTAATTCGCGAACAAATCTTTTCGTAACTTATCCAGAGAGGTTTCGTTCCATGGATGCTTTGGTTCCACTTCTAAAAAGATTTTATCAGAAATTTTTTCATCAACTTACTCAGTTTTACTTTTGATGTTTTCATTTGTAAAATTCGTGGATTCGCCAAAACAATGTTGAAGAATATACAAAATGAATAAATTTGCACATAAATTCATTGTATTGTCATTATATTGTATTAGATAACACTAACATGGTCCGTTGTTGATACCCGTAGTTGTCGTTTAAGTGTGCAATTAACCATTTAAAAATGTATGATAAAATTGAACCTTAAATTGAGTTAATTTAATTAAATATACTAGGAATAAAAAGGACAAAATAATTTTAAAATATAAAGATTAATAGAACTATCACTAACTTTTTTAACAAGATGAACTGATAACAGAATTCTGTAAGTCGTAATTATCTACTGACAATTCAATTCCTGTTTGTAAACGAAAAAATTTTTTTTTAATACTTTTATACAGGCTGCATGCAACATAGAATGCATTAATTTTTACAAGCTTATGATTTCTTCATTGTCATTGAACTCAATACCCCCCCCCCCTCCCCGTTCCCAAACATTTTGCATTTTGCTTTTTAAAACTTCGCTACTAGGACATTTTCAACGAATTTTCACCATTTTGCAGCTGGGCTCTAAGTTTAACTATGATGTATATTTATGCCAAATTATGACATTTAGTTGTGTAGTTTAACCTGTACGATTGATACTATTTCCTTTCATATCCTAACCACATACTGACATACAGAGGAACATCCAACTAAAATTTATCAAAAACTTAGCAGGATATGATAACAAACATTTTAATACCAAAATTTCAATGTTTGATTTTTGAGTGGATTACAATACTTTCCGCATACGTATACGTATGTACAATGTACAATGAATGTACAAATTAATTAAGAAAAACTAATAAAGGAAAAATAATGGATAAATTAAGTAAAAAATATAACGTTTAATGAACTCAGAATCCAAATTACCGCACGTCGAACAATGAAACTCTTCTATAATTTTTTAATAAATCCAAATTAAAATTAAAATTCCTACTTTAAATAAATTTTCAAATATAAAATGGGAAAGACAAACTGTTAGATAAGCGCACCCATATGAACTCGCATCCAACTTATCGTATACTTGCGCCGATATTTTATAATTTAAATATTATTAATTTACAAATTATACTTATCTAAATTAAAAGAAATTTATATTCCAAATCCACCTTTTAATTCTCTTCAATCTTAAAATCTTTAATCCAAATCAGTTAATCATGCAAAACATCCAAATTTAAGACAATTTAAAATCCAAATAATCAAAAAATCAAAATACTGTTATTCTAATGCTTCAAGTGTGTTAACTACTAAGCAGAGAACCGTCTTCCCCTGGCGGGTAATGGCAAACCACCGAGGTAAACTGCCTTAAAAACTCTTCATAAAATGAAGTGGTTAGCCAAAACCTACCCTGGATTGTAGCGATGGTGTGCGTATGTTATTGATTAAATATTAAAATTAAAATATGAAAATCAGAAACAAACTTAGCTACAACCGCTTCTTGGGGTTATTTGCTTGGTTTTCCCACCTAGCTAGTTGCTGCCACCTTAATTAATTGGCTAGAAAATCAGATAATTCAAAATATTTTCAACTCCTAAAGTAAATAAAATTTTACAAGAAATACAAAATTATTTTATTATACAAAATTAGCAAATTAAATACTAGATACGAAAAATTCTTATAAAGATTTAATTTTTGAAAATTTCTTGTTGTTGGAATTATGACAGCTAGGTGGGGACACAAGGTTTTTCCCAAAAATGGATTTTGAATAAGTAATTTTTAATTAATTTTATTTGTATTTTATTTGTCCCAAAATTAGATATAGTTTGGATTTTTGGATAAAATTGAATATTGTGAAATTCGTGGATGTAAAATTAAAAGTTTAAAGCAAGAAAAATAAATTTGATAAGGTAGCGGATGGCCGAGTTATCTTTCGATTTGTGTTCCCATTTATATAAAAATTTTATTTGAAATTAATTTAAATAATTGTTTAACTTTGGATTCAAGAAGAACAAGAAGAACACTTAGCTTGAAAATTAAAAATAGATAAGTGAATTTTCTCCGGAGAAGCCATTCGGATTTTGGGAACCCGGGAAATCTTCCATACCAAATTTAGCAATCCAAATATATAAAATCCCAGTACACTCCTGCTCCTGCTATATCGTGTTAGTTTTAGGAGGAAAAAACCACTCTAATTGGTCGATTTTTAATCCAAACCGAGAAAATTGAATTTTTAAGCAAAAATTAAAACTTGGAAAGCATATTTAATTACCGTACTGCTCACAGAGTTTAGCAGCAACTTTCTGTGTTACTTGAAAGTTAATTATAAAAATATAAAGTTAAAATTGTAAACCGGGGGGTCTGGGGGGTGTGGAACACCCTCCAGTACATATCGCAAGATTTCCACTCTTTTAGAATACTTGGAAAAAATAGAGAATTTTTGCTTGGAAATATACTTTTATCATTGAAAGGGGGGGGGGACTGCAATACCTCCAGTATTAAATAACTTCTCAGTTTTTGAGTGGGGTTAAAGGAAATGTGCACTGGAGGGTGTTCCACACCCCCCAGACCCCCCGGATTGACACAATATAACAAGTTAAATCAAATAATATAATAAAAATTATATTTGGGCTTTTAGCAACAGTTATCAGGTTATCACTTTCGTCAGACATTTATTTATGAAAGCTCAAATATAATATTTGAGAAAAATGAGAAATTTAAGAAAAAATTAAAACTTGGAAAGCATATTTATTTAATTACCGTTACTGCTCACGGAGTTAATCAGCAACTCTCTGTGTTACTTTGAAAGTTAATTATAAAAATAAAAAATTGTAAACCGGGGGGTCCAAGGGGTGTGGAACACCTTCCAGTACATATCGCAGAGTTGCCACTCTTTTAGAATACTTGGAGAAGATATAGAATTTATAATTTTACAAAGGACCCCGCACAAAAGTATATGAAAATTGGGATTTGTTTAAATTCTGAACAAAAGTTGTCACAAACAATTTCTTTGCACCGTTTTCATTTGGCAACTTGTTAAATGTTTAGATCAATTATATGGGGTTTTCCTACTATCGACGCGAATTAGTGCGCTATATAAAGTTTCTACGTCATCCAAAAGACTTTGTATTTTATTTAAATTATTAATTAGCAATATAAATATATAATTTAACAATAAACAATTATTTAATTAGATAATAAATGGTACAACATAATATTGATTTTTTAAAAAAGTTTAATATTACGTTTAATACCAAGATTAGAGGTTATATAAAATAATTGTTTATTGTTAAATTATATATTTCTTTTAATTATTTTTATTAATTTGTTTAATATTTATTTATTTATATTCATTGGGTTACCACTGACGCGCATGAATGGATTAACGAGATTCTAAAAATATATTTATTTTTCTAACTGCCCCCCCACACTCATATATTTATACTGTTAATTCATAATTTAAAATGCAAAGTCTTTTGGATTACGTAGAGATAAACTTTATATCATGCACTAATTCGCGTCGAAAGTAGGGAATCCCCATAAAATTCATCTAAACATTTAACAAGCTGCCAAATGAAAACGGTGCATAGAAATTGTTTGTGCCTATGACAACTTTTGTTCAGAATGATTTGAACTACAAAATATTAAAAGTAGCCAATTTAACCGAAACCCAATTTCCATATCACTTTCGTGCGTGGTTCTTTCGCCAGGAAAAACCGGAAAATTTGAATTTTTAAGCAAATGTGAGGAAAATTTAAACCTTTGGCTAGAGAATATTAAAGCTTGGAAAAACATTTATTGAAGTGCCTTACTGCTTAAAGTTTAGCAGCAACTTTTGCGTTACTTTGAAAATATAGAAAATCGGGTAATCCCCCCAGTAGCGGGAAACGAAATTAAATGTTTAAATATTATATTTAAATATGTCTAGCTTGTAGAGAAATAAAAGTTTAACTAAACATTCGGTTGCAAATTACAAGAAAAACGCCTTTATTTCCACCTCTTGAATATTACTAAATCTTTGTAATGCTCTAATGTATTTTTACAATTTTGTAATTAAAACGAACTTCGATCAATTAACTTACACCACTATATTTTAGAAAAAAAAATTGTTATCATATAATTGAATTATACAGGCGGACAAACATAAATAATGTAAAGAATAGATGTGGTTAAAAATAATATTAAATATATCCAAAATAATATTCTGCTGATTGCAGTTGCAAAGAACCATTCGTCCATTTTATAATTCTTCATCTGCATATTATTTCTGCTATAGGAAATATTGCGTTGTACTGTTGGAAATCTCTAAAAAAAATTTTAATTAAACAATTAAATAGTCATCGTTTCTGTTCCATACATTTCCTGACCGATATTGCAAAAATAAAAATTTTCCAATTTTTCCATTTAGAAGTTGGCGAAATGTCCATGGTAAATATGCAGTTTGGTTCGTCTGTGCCAGAACATAACCAAAACAAGTGCCAGTTACTGAACAGCAAACGATTAAGAGATTTATGCTGTAGAATATCACTAAAATGATATTATTAAAAACTTTAAAATTATGAATGAAGTTTTACCTATTAAAGGTGTATGGGTTCCAATACCAAACGTGTGGTTGTTAAAATAAGTTAAATGCATTACTAAAATAATGCTTGTGATGCCATTTAAAATTAATCTTACGTGCGAATCGGGTTGTAACCAAAATTGCACCATAATAAAAATTGATAATACTAAAAAAAAATTTTAATTTGTTCAAATATCATCGAATTTCACGTTACTGACCAACTGCTGGCGTCACTACGACCGCTGTGTAAGAATTTGATTTTCTGGATATTGTAAAATTGAACTGAGCAAGGGAATAAGGCTGCTGATGATAATGAATGTGATATTTAGTCAAAATTTCCGCTGTTGAGTTTCTAACATACCAGGAACTTGATCGTTTCGTGTTGTTGAACTAAAACGCACTTTTGGTAAAAAAAAAATTGGAAAAAAATGATTTTATTTACCGTGACATCATATAACGTAAAGGTAACTTCCTTCTTATTGTATCGTAAAGACCCAATATCAAAGTGACAATATTGGGTATCAAACGGCCAATACCGGAAATTAAATTTACATATCGCAGTTAATTTTACAATTGGCATAAACAAAACTGTACCAATAGAAGACAAAATGATATTTGTATTACTAAAAGTTGTTACCGATTGTAGACCTAAAATACTTTGAAAATAGTAAAATTAAAAAGTCCGAGGGGGGAGAAACTTTGCCAATTATTTGCCTACCTGTTTTGAAGATACAAATCCGGCTTCCAAATTTCATCATTTGCTATTTTGGCAAAATTTAAACCATGGTATGCACTGATATTCCATTTCAAATTGTGATCGATCCAGGTCTATAAAAACGCTCATATCAGAACAATAAAGATGGAAAGAAATGTGTGAAATCAGTCAAAACCCAGCCAAGGTTGTAGAGATTGATTGAATAATTCGAAAACCAAAAACATTTTGATTTGCGTTATTATAGAAAAACTTGATTGTTGTTGTACTTACCATTCGCAACCAACCTTTAATTGTAATTGATGATTCCATTTCGTTAGATTCTATGTGAGTAAATCCTAGAGCTAGTTTAATCTTAATGCTACTCAGATCCTTAGTGGGTATTGATAATTTATTATAATTCGTAAATAAATCCTTTTTTAATCTGTCCAAATCGGTTTCATTCCATAATCGTTTCGGTCCTAATTTAAAAAGGACTTTTAAAGATAATTGCGGTAATTTAATTTCTACTCACTTTCAGAACCGATGGTTTCACTAATACAAAAGCGTAAAAATAGAACAGATAATAAATTTAAATATAAATTCATTATTATTATTAGGAATTGTGTTTCTTGCAATTGCTTCTTGTTAGCACAAATTTGAGTTGTTAAGTGTAGAATTGACAATTTAAAAGTGGCTTATAAAATTAAACACTAAATTGAGTTACAAGAAGAAAAATTACAATAATAATGACGCTAAATTGCATGGTACATTTTTAAACACATTCAAAGTTAAGTTTGAAAAATTATTCAGATTTTGAGTAATTTAGGGTTTAAATTGCTCGAATCAAAGAAAATTCCTATTGAAACTTTATTAAACACAATTCAATATGTCAAGTAAGTCTAAATAAGGCATAATAGAGCTAATACAAGAAAAACAAATACAAAAATTATAAAAACAATTCTATCCAGCGCCATTATGAAAACGTTCCATTCCAATTTCGTCGTATCCTGCACATTCGATCGTATTATTTTATCGCTTTCTTCGCCTTTATCTTCATCTTCTGCTCCTTGACACTCTTTCATTTCTTCCACCGTTTGTCCTGACATGATTAGCTGTAACACAAGTACATTTGTTTGAACCGAGCAAAACCGGGTGCGAAAGCTGTTACCTGCGAATTGTAGTCTTCTAAAAGTAAAATTTTGCCCAATTTTCCTTTGAGATGTTTGTTGATGAAACCTGGAAGAGAACTGTTACATTTGTTGTGCAATAATTGCACAAAAATTGATTCGATTATAGAAAAGCATGTGATGAACAGGCTCGTACTATAGAACGACACTATGAGGGGTGTTTTTGAATCTGCAGAGTAAATTTTGTTTAAGAAGTGCGTCAAAAGTATCGTAACAATTATGGAAGTGCAGCAATTCAAAGTGATCCGTTGTCCCGAATAGAAAGGTAACCAACACTGAACCAACAGAAGCATAACCACGGCTGAAAATTAGGGAATTGTTTATTAATTCTATAATTTTAAAATGTTTACCAATGGCAGGGACAAACACCATGGCAACGTAAGCATTCGAATTTCTCTGCATTGTTACGTTAAATTGTGCAACGTAGAAAGAATTCGTGCAGCATTCCTTGAAATCTGTGTAAACTTCGCCAGTTTTGCTTATTTCCCAAGCACTTATCCATTTAGCTGGCACTTCTTCCTGAAATGACAAGCAAAAGGTGAAATTAAAAAAAAAAAGTGGATTGGCTTACCACGGTGTCGGGGGTATCTGAAATTTCAAGTTTAATGTCTTTGCCGTTACGTGACCACGAAACAAATTTTAAATAGCAATTTTGCGTGTCAAAAGGCCAATAGTACAGATCAAATTTGCATAAAGCTGTAAGAGTCACTGGCGGTACCCAAAACATATCACCTCCGGAGCTTGCAAAAGCATACGTATTTTGATAGTGATTGATAGCTTCGGAATTTAACGACGCCCTGTAAATATTAATGGTGGTTAATGTAGCTACCGGGAAACTAAGGATAACAAACCTGTTGTATAAGTAAATGCTGGGTGTCCAAATTTCTTGATTGTCGAATCGAACGCTGTCCACACCTCCATAATCATCAGGATTCCATTTCATTTTGGAATCGGACCATCCCTTGAAAACAAAACATTGGCATTCACAATATTTTTAAAACAATTTCAAATTACTAGTTTTAAATAGGATCCAACTGTTATGGTTGAGTTTAATTCGTCGGCTATTACATATGTAATTGGAAGAGTGATTTTTACTGTTGTCACTTCATAATGCTGTTCTGGTCTTGCATACTTGTCATAATTGGTTAGCAAGTCGTTTCTCAACTTGTCTACATATGTTTCGTTCCATAACTGCTTTGGAGTTCCCCCTGTAAAATTATTTTATAAACAAAGAAAGGTAATTAAACCAATTATAAACAAACTTATTTGTCTATCATAACACAAACAATTGGAAATTAAAGTAAAAACTATCAGCACAAAAGCTTCGGGCTTCATTCTTGTACCGAGATTGCACTTGAATTACATTAACAAATTGCTTGATGGCTTCCATTATTTTCAATTGTCTCTTATTTCCGACCGAAAATGAGATTTGGGTTTATACAATCAACACATTGTCAACAAAATAAAAACATAACACGATAAGTGTTATAATTTGAATTAGGCTGTTGGAATATTATTTTTTTGTGTTTTTCATTTGAGTATATCCAATAATTCTTATATCCAATAATCGCACGCTATTGGGTGTAATCGAGATATTTATTCCCTAAACAAATAGTGAAAGAAGGTACCAGTTTATAAATTAAATTTATCGAATTCTTGAGGGAAAATTGCAATTTGGAGAGCATGTATTTTGTGGGCAACTTAAATTAGTCCAAAAATATTCTTGCTCCGTAATTATGGGGTTCGTGATAGGTTGAGTGTTTATGGACAAAATGTGGGTAGAGAAGCACAAGTTGTCACAGAAGTATTTAGCGATATGATCAGATAGATTGATCCGACGGACGGTAAACACCAACGCGCAGTAGTCGGTAAACAACCTAGGTTCGAGCCTAATAAATTAACTTTTTAACACGTTTGCTTAGATCTAACGATCTCCGAGAGCAACTGAAAGGCTTTATAAATTAGAGAGCATAAAAAGTTTCGTATACTAAAAAGTAATTCCATTAAAGAGTGTAAATTTTTAATTGTGATCATTAAGGTAAAGTTTGTGCGAAATTAACATTTAATTAAGAAAGCAGTTGATGTTTAAATTAATTACCGAAGAATCTTATACTAAACACTGCAACACTTGGAAACAAGTTTTTCATAATCATACATCTAGATGCACCTACGCAAGCATTTACATATGCAGTCGCATATATAACATAATAACATTTGTCAACAAACTTGTTTATGCAAATGTTATATTTATAGCGTTGAGTTTCACGTCTCACATAATTTTTATGAATGAAACACTTTTCGTTGCATTTACTTCTACATACATCTTACATACTGCATCGTTAAGGTGGAATATCGCTTATTATTTACGATAAAACATCTCACGTTATTGTGTGAGTAAAGATCATCACCAGAACGTGGAAAGTTCAAGAATATAAAAAATAATATTCGTGGGAGAGAGACTACGTACTTTGCAGAGCTGCTACGAATTTTGATTAGTTTACATTTTTGAATAATCGCGTTCCACATTTTTAAATCACAAAAGAAGCAATTTTCCTTGCAAAAAAACATCCGACATCTTTCTTCTATTTTTTCTTATTTATGTAATTTTAAAATCGCTTCAGTTCGACCCAAGATTTATGGCGTCCAATTGTTTGAAAAAATATAATTGTGCGCACGAATTATGAAAATTATGTTTTATTTTTGAATGTATAATGAGCAAAATGCATAACAACCACATATTTAAATTTAGAAGCGGAATATACAGTGAGTGTAGAAAGTATTCGTCACCTCCTATATTACCAATGTAAATTGCTCATTTTGAAACCGTTTTTTGACATATAAAAATCACTTTTACAGCAAAACTTTTTAGACATCTTTTATTAAAAATTTCATTATCTTTAATTTTGTATCTATACATTTTTCTATTTTGTCGCCCCGTTTTTGACTGGCAGCGACTTAAACAAGACTCTGAAAATTACAAAAAATATAGTCTTCTGTATCTCAAAATTGGTGCAACAAAATGGAAAAATGTATAAGTAGTTTTTATGGAAAATTTTATTCCCTACATTTTTGTTTATATACATTTTCCTATTTTGTCACACCGTTTCTGAGATACAGATGATAATATTTTTTGTATTTTTCAGAGTCTTGTTTAAGTCGTTGCCAGTCAAAAACGGGGCGACAAAATAGAAAAATGTATAGATATAAAATTGAAGACAATGAAAGTTTTAACAAAAAATGTCTAAAAAGTTTTGCTGTAAAAGCGATTTTTATATGTCAAAAAACGGTTTCAAAATGTTCAATTTACATTGGTAATATAGGAGGTGACGAATACTTTCTACACTCACTGTAAAGCTAAAAAGCTAATCATTACCAACATCTATATGGCATGGCCCGTTTACAACGCGACCCGTTATAAATCTCAAGCCATCTCGTGGACTATCTAAAAAGTGGATCATATCTTGGCGCCATTTTAGACCACCGACTATGTTAAACTTATCCTTATTTTAATGTGCGGTATTCCATTATACATAATTAAAAAATTATTATTTTCCGACTCTCGCAACCACCATATTGACTTCGGTATATTAACCGATTTAAAAAAATTTAGCAACGCCTTTTTTGTACATAATCTCGAAATATGCATGCATAATATTATATACTAGAATAATTGTGTAGCTTTTTACAAACATTCGCCAATTATTATATTATATTCGCCAAGGCAATTACTTTTTTTTAACTTGAAAGCTATTAACACTTACTTTTTTCGAAATACCTAAAAAGGTATTTTATTTTTATGTTCGTGAAGCTATAAAAACTGACGCAAAAAACTTAGGTATTTACCAAAAATTACACGATAACTGCCATGTAATTACTTGAAGCATCTGTTACTATTTCACCCTAATATTGGCAACCTATCCTAATTTAATGAATATCTTGTGTAAGGCATAGTATACAATACGTATACGTATTATATTATATCCATAGAAAAATCATTAACACGCAGTTTATATGCTAAATTTATATAATAGCATGGTTGGTATCATAAAACAAACTAATCGCACCCTCTAATTATAGACGTAAAAATATTTTGCTTATGGTACGTGCCGAGGTAAACATGTACAAGTAGACAACAAGGTAAGTCAAAGAGGTCAGAAGAGATTAGGTATCTTAGTATTTTAACATTTTTACGTTAAATTAACGTTTTAATTATTTACTTATTAAAAGTATATTTAAAACTTACAATTTTTATTTATTCATATTGAAGTCTACGTACTTACTTCTGTACTGGAGGGTATTTCATACCCCCTAGACCCTCCGATTTAGGAGCATACCTACGGGTTAAAAACAACTGGTGCAAAAACCTTGCTGTCACCTTCCTCTCTGCAGCAAAGAAAACTTAATTTAAATAAAAACCTGCGAACTAAGAAAACAATAATTATTTGTTTTTAAGTTTCAAAAATCTTTCAAGTGATAATTTCAGTTGCAGTTGGTGCGTACAGTGTTGTAAACCATACAGACCCAATCTGTGACCCAGAGAGTCCTTTGAAGTTCCAGGATCTCTATTTTCTTATATAGGAAATATTTCCTAAAAAATTGAAAACTAACAACACTAATCTGAAAGCCCTGCGGGCTTCCCCATGCTCTAACCTTATAAGGTTGTAAGTAAGTGCAGATCGGGAGGCTCTTATAGGTGAACTCTAAACTAGCTTTAATACAGTTAAAAATGTAATTGATTTAAAGATTTTAGCTTCTGTAAATTTGGAAATAAACACAATCAAGACTCTTCTGTGTGACGCCTCCAGATCATGTTTATTGTAAACTTAGAAATTGAAGGAGATAGGAGGCTTCACAGATAGCGTATTTAATGCCTCTATAGTCTATTCTTATACAATCAGAAACAACGTTAAAACAGGTTATTATAAAATTTTCTTACACAGAAAAAAATAAAATTACTTGGTTCCAATAAATACCATTTGAATTAAGAGATTCTCTGTTTTCAATAGCCGCACGAAAATATTTTCTTTTCGTAAGAAAAAAATATTTCAACTAAAAAAATATTCTTTCTGGAAAAAGAAATCTGATATTTTTAATACATAAATTATATTTTTAAATGAAATAAATAATTTCAAGAAAATATTTATTCTTCATTTAAGAAATCCTTTTTTTCCGTGTAGACTGCATTCGCGATTTACCTATATTAAACAAACGCCACCACGCGGAAAAATATTAAATTAATCTAATACGTATATACTTAGTTGGTATAGAAAGTTTTGTTTATAAACGAAACGTTTTCATTCATTTGGAATTCTATTTTAGCCGCCCTTACCAGGAAAACTTAAAAAATGGAAAATTAGAGGAAATTCAGAATATTCAGAATAGTTTAGGAAAGCCAAGGAAATCTCAGAAAATTTAAAAAGCTAAATAAAAGCTCATCTGGAGTATTCTTAATACTTCCTAAGATTTTCCTTGACTTTTGTATCTATATCACGATTTCTTCTCGGTTTCTTAACAAACTAGAGAGAAATCGTTAGAAAACTCCGGTGTGTTGTACTAGTGAAGAGAAATCGTCAGCGTAGAATTGGTTTGTTCAATATCCATTTTTTTTAGAATTTTAGTTAAGACTATATCCTGTCAAATAAGAATTTCCTTGTTCTATATCAACATTAAAATTGTCAATATTAAATGCTCAAGTATGATATTCCACTGTAGATTTTGTTCTATATCCAATAAGGGATAACCTTATTCAAAATTTGTTTGTACCATCGTTATATTAATAGTTTTGTTCTATATCCTATGACTTAAGAAATAAAAATTTGTTGTATATCCAAACTATTTTCAGAAAATATTGTAATATTGTAATGATTGCAATGTTGCTAATAAATGCAAAAGTAATAATAAAATTCTCGTCCAAACTTTGATAATATAAAATTAATTATTGAGCTTAGTGGACTAAAATCAAGCTCAGTTTTTACGAAGTCGACGTTTCGAAGACTTTATGAAAAAACTCAAAAACTGAGATTGATTTTAGTCCACTAAGCTCAATAATTAATTTTATATTAAATGCAAAAGTGTTCAACAAATTGAGAAAAAGTTTGCTGAAGCTGGGCATAGCAATTTAAAAGAGATAGATGCTGTCCATAGTTCCATTAAACAAAATATTCGAAATTTAGAGATGCACAGCTCTTCTAATTTATTACATGTTTTAATTAATATAAAATTCGCTAAAATTAAAGTTACAGTCATTGAATTAAATAACTGCAAAGATTTTTTGAATACAAATAAAAAACCAAAAGGTATAGTGGCTTCAGTCGAATGATTCATCTTTTTAAGATGAATACTTTCTCTTTCATATACCCAGCCAAAGCTTTTTCGGGCACCAAACTGCAGTAATTGCCATCTTCCATGAGATGCAAAATGCAGATGGTTTGACAAAAACAAGGATCGTGTTAACTTACAGCTAGACTCGAGTTTCGACATTACCCTTTACGGGATTTGCCTCATTGGTTGCACATTGCCACAACGATACCGAGATATGAGCTCATATGAGCAATGCAAAAGCAATGCTTTTGTAAGTTGGTGTCTTGACAGAGCTTGGTATCGTTGTTGGCAATGTGCAACCGATGAGGAGAAATTCACGAGTGAGATAAATGAGGCTGGGGAAGGTAAACACATATTTTTTTATTATAATTTATATATATTTTTTAAGTTTTATCAAAATTTTGAAATTTTATTGGTTTTGATAGGTTCATGACCCTCCCCATGTTGTTGGAATTCCATGGAAATCATTGGAATTCTGAGTCCAGCGTATACAATTATTTTGAGATATTTACCCCTTGTGAAAGATTTATAATCTACATATAATATACCATGCATGCCTGAAATTGATAACAAATTTTACCATAAAGCGTTAGTTTAAGTTTCTTAGATATAGCTTAAAATTACGGTAATGTTGATACAATAAGTTAGCGACAAAACGTCCATAAAAAGAGCGACAAATACATCAATAAAAAAATAAGTTTCACTTCATCCAGTGAAAAACGCAGCTGATGAATTGGTAGCCGTTGATAATTACCGGGTCCCATGAACACTGGGGTAATTATCCGGCACTTAATTCTAATGATCCTTCGATAAGGATATGACAAAACTACGCATTCTTCAATCTAAGTCACTTTAAAGATACAAATATTGCTCACTACTTTTGCTGGCTTGTCGACACTTCACTGGATGGTATATTCTAATAAAGATGCTGATCAATTAGATAAAAAACGGCAGGGATGCAAAAATGTTGGCAGGATCGGTATTTAATGCAGATGTGTTGCGTTGACAGGAACTATAGTCATAAACTATTAACTATAAAAAGTTTATCGGGATTTATCTAGGACAGGTCTAATAAAAAACTTCAACTTTTTGTCGACGTTTCGAACATATATTTCGTTCTTCTTCAGGACTAAAAACAATAAAATTCAACAACCTGCAGAAATTAACAAAATCCTTACCTCAAGTTCAGTTTACAGAGACCAGGGGTACATTATCTTATTAGTAACTAAATGCGGTATAAAAATCAACATAACAGTAATATTAAAATGTTAAAAAGGTTTTTAATTGTTGACACCTTATTGTATTAAGTTGTGATTTGGTTTTTTGGAGTTCTCACTGTTTTTTAATATTACTGTTATGTTGATTTTTATACCGCATTTAGTTACTAATAAGATAATGTACCCCTGGTCTCTGTAAACTGAACTTGAGGTAAGGATTTTGTTAATTTCTGCAGGTTGTTGAATTTTATTGTTTTTAGTCCTGAAGAAGAACGAAATATATGTTCGAAACGTCGACAAAAAGTTGAAGTTTTTTATTAGACCTGTCCTAGATAAATCCCGATAAACTTTTTATAGTTAATTGAGTTGCGGACGATAACAATTATGAATTATAGTCATAAAATTGGTGACAGGAACTATACTCATAAAATTGGTACCATCTTCTTGAGATTTGGCGTACTTATTGTCCGGAAATAAGCACCATCGCATAATAAATTCGCATGTTGCTTCATAGACGCACGCAAATGGCGCATAACAAAATTCCAGAAATCACGCATAATATATTGGCTCTCTCAAAGCCTAACTGCGTCACTGATCGTAAAATTTACGCAAAACGGTAGTTCGGTGGTGTGCGTAAGGGATATCACGCACCTGGATAATCGTGACCTCACGACAATATCCAGCACTTAAAATGATTACGCGTCACAAATATTCGCGTAACAAAACGTAAACTCAAAATCGTGCGTAACGCACGCACGCAGCAAACGGTAGTGGTGCGTAAGGGACTTCACGCATCTGCGCTTTAAACGGAAATAAGCTAACTGCGCATCATCACAAAATTTAAGTATAAACAATAATAATTTCTAACATGACCTGCCCCCCAGCGCGCGCGAAGCGTGCTTGACTCTCGCCGGGGGCAGAATGAATTCTCTCAACTCGGCCGTTCCTAGCTAAAATACCCCACTTTCCGATTTTAACATCGGGAACCTGCAGGAAATGGTTCAAACTCGCATAGACTTGTCGTGGTATCTACCACATTTGAGCCATTAAGATAACGCTCGATAGAAAAAGATGAAAATTTATAGTTTGTTACATTTGTCTAAAAGCAAATCGTAACAAAATCTAAAAAAACATTGAAGAAAAAAAGAACCACCCATTTTTAAGATTTCCTTGTATTTTCTATTTCTTAGAAATTCCTGGGATTTTCTCAAATTTCACTTGTACACAAGAGCAGATTCAGGAAAAATTCATGGCAGTTAGTGAGCCTGGCTGGGAGAGGGTAAACGCATATTATTTTTATAAAAATTTAAGAATATTTTTCAAATTTTAACAAAATTTAGTAATGTTATTAGTTTTGATGTAGGTCAATGGTCCCGTAGCGAAATGTCCGGTCAACGTTTTTAGCTTCCTCAGTAATTTTGGGTATATTATCTTTGGAAATAAGCAATTTTTCTTTTGTACCATCAGTACAAATGAAAATCCTTGATTTGAAAAAAAAAACAAAAAATTGATTTTTTAAACTTCAGCCTAGCTAAAAAATTCTGCCTTTGGGCTAATTTACCAGTTTTAGGTTGTTTTTTGGCCCAGTTTACATTACCCCCTGAAAATCACAGATAAGTGACCTTTACTCAGTTGCGGCTCGTGACTTTTTCATTCGTGGAGATTAATCATAAAGTATGGATTTCTTATGATTTTATAGATTTTCTTTTACTTCCTCAAATATTCTATTTTTTATTTTTACTTAATAAAAATATTTTTAATATATTTTTTGATTTCTCTTTATTTGTACACCAGATTAATTGAAGTATGAAGCTGACGCTCACTACGTCATTAAAGAGCTATGTTGAATACACAAGAGAGAAATGTGCCTTTATACGCTAAATATATTGCAATACCTCATTGAATCGATAGTAGAATTTTTGTAGTTCTGCAGAGGTTTATAATCACTTCAGATTAATCTGTGCCTGATGATGAGAAATTTCTTTGGAGTAACTAATCTCGAATTTATCAGTAATACAGTAAAGCTTTGCCGTCCATGTGATGGCTACATCATTTGACGATTTTGTTTCTGCAGTAGACTCATTTTACTTTTTGGATTAAGTATTGTGGAAAAATTATCTAACTTTTGATGGTTCTCACAATCGAAAATCCAATTTTTCACTTTATTTTTTTAATATTAATAGTTTAATTAATAATAGACGTGCTATTCAGGAGAGGCTAAGCCTTGCTTTCCTTCGCTAGCCAGATTTCACTTCGGTGATTTACCATTGTCTTTCAAGAGAAGACGGTCAAAAATGAGATTTTCATTTCACCGGGATTTAAACTGGCTAGAAAATAAAGTACAATATTGTTAATTTCTAATTTTTTATTCATTATTACATAGTATACTCGTATAGCATACGTAGTGGACTCACAACTCTCGCTTAACAGCCACCGGCCGTACTGACTTTAATTACTAGAGACACAAAAAGAACATATTCTTGACAGAGTCTACTTCGATATTAATAAGCTATTTAACACTCTAGTAATAAAATCTACCATTAATCATTTAAAAAATAATACTTATTAATATTCGTATTATCATGTTTTCATGCAGAATGCAATCTTTTGTTTCCGATTTTTTGTAATTATACCATAAGGAATAATATTTTTGTACTTAATTTTAGCTTATGTTTTGTGATGTTTTTAAGTCTCTTGATTTGTTTACAATCTGTACAATTAGGTACAATAAGCAAAATTTAATAACTGCTATTGACTGGAAAATTAAATTGAACAACGACAGTTGTTGTAAAAGGAAATTATTTGCATTAATACCTACTGCAAATAATAATCATATAGTAAATCGAAACATATCATCATAAAATGAAATCAAATAAATCTTCTTCGTAAATCTTGAAAATTATTTTTTTTTACCTTTCATACTTGATTCTTAATAGGATGTATATCTCCCATTTTTTTTCTTTATTACCATTCCGAAACAAAATTTTCTGAATTTATTTTAATAGTTTATCTATACCATTTAGAAATTTTAAATCTAAAAAAAAATAATTCAAAATAAATTAATTATCATAGACGATAATTGCTTATTGCGCAATAATTTGCGACATGCAGTTTTGTCGCCACCTATCTTTAAATATCAGTAGCTATTTCTACCATGTATTCAACCCTTAACTATTGAATCTTTTCAAGTTGAGACCTAATGGAAGTTTCTGCATCGTAAAGCTTGCACAGATATGGTTGATCGTAACTTATAAAATCGCGTGCGGCTTTAATTTTATGACATACAATTAAAAAATTATTAAAATATTTTAATAAATCAGGTAAGTACGTGAATTTTCACTCACGAATAACGCAGAGTTGCTTCAAATTTTCACGAGATTTTCTATTAAATACTAGCAACTCGTGCGATATTGTCTGACTTTTGATATATTAACAACGGGAAACGGTTTATCAGCTATACGTTGACGCGAACTATAGAAAGTAATAATAAGGATAAAGTAAACGAGACACATCCTGCAAAGCAGGTGCCGATTTCCAAATTTTAATGTGGGTTTTGATGATCATAGTCATCAGCAAAGGTGCCTACCTACCACACTAAACCTATAACTAAATTTATTTGTCTTACTTTTGACCCTAATCAAGAAAAATTGCGATATCCTATTTTAACCTACCCTAAAGCCATTAATTTTTAAGCTTTTAAACAAGGACAACACTATTAGCATTGTCAATTAACTAACGATTTGACAAAGATGTTATTGTGCTTTCGATAAAACCACAACTTCCATTGTGCAATTTGCGATAGTAATTAACGTAAGATAGAAAAAGAAAATGATTATTAGTTCAAGAAAATGACAAATGGTATCGTCGAATGAATAATTTATAAAAAATTGAAACTTTTGTTTTTTCTCTAAAGGGTAAATCCCTGAATTTTTAAAATTGGATAGTTATGATAATTCAGAAACAGAGGGCGGGTTGGTGGTTAAAACAAATACCAGACGGCGCCACAGTTGCCTACTAAGATAAATGATGAGACACTCTTGCTGCTACATTTTCGGCGTTATTTATTAGATATTTTTTATCGACGTATTTTGTTTAAATTTGTGGTATTTCGAGAATTTATGTAAGGAATTTAATTTACTTTGTAAATTACTTTTTGTAATTACCAAACAGACAATTAATTCTTTTAAAATTATTCAGCGTTCACCACTTATTATTTAAATATACACGCATACGTTTTGTTATGTTACAATTTTAATTAATTGAAGCGGTAATTAATAATTAAATGTACTTGGAGTAAAAAATTATAGCTTAATTACCTGCAAAATTGACCCATCCTATTTTGACCTAGCAAAATAATAAAACTCAGTAGGGTACCATCACAAATATGGCGATTCTGTGACAACCAATACACGCCTACTAAATAAATAACCAAAGTTTATTAAGTTTAAACTACCTGTCCACCGTATTGGTATTGGTATAAATTATACAAAAATTAAAAATATTTTCGTCTCCAGACAGAATTTTATTTTATTTTTTTTGAAAAGTACCCGCGAGTGTAATCGTCACTGCGAGTTGAAGACGTCGCTCGTGTTATATTCCAGTGATATCTCTATAACGTTATTATTTTCTCTAAAAAATATATTCGTGCAGAACGGTAAATTTTACAATTTGTAATTTGATCGTTATCTAAGTTTTAAAAATTATATGTTGCGATATTATCTTGTGTGGTTTTAAAAAAATACTTAATTAATATATAAAACTGATAAAAATTCAATTTAGTTAAAACCAAATAAAAGTAGAGATCCGAATTTATTAGTTATTTGATGAAAAAACACGAATTTGCGATTTAACTGTGTGTGGCTACGACAGTGCTTATTATATTAAAAACAATACCTAACCCCGGCATAATAATGTAATAAAATACTGAATGGAATAATTTTTAGTAATTATTAAACAGGTATCGAAAGACAACACTGCAACCAAGCAGAGCGTATGATAGCCCGAGGATATTGGTATAATAATGTTGGTATAGCGTCTTGGCAAGTGATGATTTCGCTAACAAGGTGCTCACGGATTCAGGGAGGCTGGGCCCGTGATAATCACAGGTTATGGCTATGAACATATTTCAATCTGGGGGGTCTTAGGAACTTTAATATTGATACATCTGCTCAAAATATATTCTACTCGTAAAACCTCCTAAATGAGATAATATTTTTAAAAACTACAACCGACGAATTCCAACTTAATAAATTACCTCACAAATGTATATTATTTAATGCCATAATGATACCCTTTAAAAATAAAAAAAATATTAATAAATTAAAGTTTCAAAAATAAACATTTCAAAGACATTAAGCAACTCGAAGGTTCGGTGCGAAAATAATTCCTTTTGGAAAAACTAATTAAAATGTTAATCTAACTTCCTAATACCATATTTTCTAGGTAACATATTCATCACTTAAACCAACATTTGGGGATGTACAAATTACACAATTCGTGTCTAATCCATTCAATTCTGTATAACCTGAGGTCACAGCAGTCATTAAAGATAATTGACAACCCTCTTACACCTTGACTATAAATTTTACCCAATAAAGATTTTATGTTTGATTTCAGAATGTAAAATCAGTATTAATTTAGATATAAAAAAAAGTTGAAAATACAAGAATATATAATTTAAAAAATTAAATTTCCTGTCTTATTTGCATTATAGTCCTTTAGGCTAAACAATGCTCACTTGTCTCATCTATGATCTTAAACGTAAAAGTTGCAATTTTAAATTGACGGTTATAAAGATCCTTCATGATTTTTAATAACATATTGCAGATATGAAATGGATTCATAATTATACAAATAATTTGATTTGGCTTTCTAATATTTTTAAGTTTTATGTGCCCTTTGTGTACCATAGAAAGTTGTTGCCTTTGCCAGGTATGCAATTAAACTAACGTTATATTATCTTGCGCAAAAAATATATAACGGACCCGAAAAAAAATAGCAATAACTTGTCTGTAAGAAAACAACAAATTTTACTACCTTTTTGTAATTTTTTTTATAGGTGCGGAATATCGTGCGGTGTGAGCAACAATTAATCAAAATAATTATTTTATGCATTTTATTTGTATTACCTATTAAACATTGCAAAGCATTTGAAAACTTCACTTTTTGTGAAAACAATTCATTGTTTTGCTTCAATGAGCGACCAGCGGCACTAATATAACTTTATAACTCCTCCTGTGCTAAAGCGCTACTTTAGTGCCGCCCCAGCGGACCAGGCAAGTAAAAATAATGTTAATTAAATTTAATAATTTTACAAATTCGATAAAACGAAAAACTATTGAATTGTCATTTCTTGATTATTTTGCGAAAACCAATATATTTGAAAATGAATTTTATTTATGCGGAATATAAACTTATTTTATAGTTGTTAATAAAAATTTTATAAATATTCGGTTATATGAATATTTAAAAAAAAACTATAAAAATTTAAAGAAATCCTGGTTCACTTTTTATAAGATATTTTGTGAAAAAATTTGAGTGAAAATAATTTGATATTTATGAATTTTGAATTGAAAATAATAATTTGTTGTAAACCAAAAGTTGGGAAAATGTTTCATTTTGTGAAATAGTTTTCTTTAAAATTAAATTTGAATTTATTACATTTTCTCCGTATTCACACTTGGTCCAGTGCGGGCACCGATTTTATTGGAAATAGTTCGACGGTACAGTGTTCAGTTTATAAAGGGAATAAATTAATTTATAAAATTTGCTAGTTAAAAGTTTAAAATTTCATTTTATTAAATTAGAAAAATTGACTCGCTAAATTTAATTGATAAATAAATGCAAAGTATTTGCTCGGCTACCAACCTTGTTCCATTAATTATTTCTCAATTAAATATTTTGAAAACTCTTACTATTATTACTTAATGAAATTTTAATCAACCAATTAATTACAATTCTATTCTTTATTTTCCAATTAACTCTCGTCTACTGCTTCTGTTTTATTTACATTTTAAAAACTACTAATTATCCCCAATATTATTTTTTTCAGTTTCAAATTCAATAAGTTATTAATTATACAAACTTTACAATAAAAATTCTTCGTGTCTATGTGATCTTGGGGAAGTTCTCGTGTCCTTCCCTAGTTTACACAAAACCTAAAGAAAAATAAATTACAATATAATAAAATGTCTACTCCCCCCTTTTTCTATATTAGCATAGAAGCATAAAGTATATATTGCAGAGCTATTATTTTTTAATTATTTTTAATTAAAAATTTAATTAGGATAACATCGATTTTTAAAGTTTTTTAAAGAAAGAAAATCGACAAATCTTGGTTAAATTTTAGTTTGTTTTGCTACTACGGAGTAATTTCATTTTTTAATTATTGATGATTTATAATTTTAGTAATTCATTTTTACATCAATTAAAAACGTAAATTTAATGTTTAAATGTTATATCGTAACCCTCTTCGCCTAATCTTACTTATTTGTTAATCTTACCCCCGGTTTCAGAAACCAAATGGCTTGTGGGCATGATCTGTGATTGATTTTATTAAATATGAATCGTTCATTCATCTAAGATAAAAAAAAAGGGGGTCTGGGAGGTATGAATACCATCCAGTATCCCATTAATTTCATTGAATATATTTTGAGCTCTAAAGATTAAAATTTTAATTTAAAATTTTTTTTCATTTTTCCAACATATAGAAGCTGATGAATTTCTTCAGTACAGGACTTACTAGCAAGGCAATGGTCACTAAAGTAGTCCGAACAGCCCCCAGGATTCCCGGGATCACTCAGGAAGCTCATGGAAAATTAAAATTAATTTTGGGTTCCTGATAACGTCAGGGGGTCCGCGCGAGGTTCAAAACAAAATTTTAAAAAATTGACATATCAAATTAATAAATAAATCAAAAAAACAAAACAATTTTTTTACTTGGGGGTCCATGGGTAAGCTTTTGTATATAAAAGTATTTCGATCTTACCAACCTCATCAGAAAAGTGACGATCTTAAAAATAACAGGCATATCTTAAATTCAGCAATTTCAGCTATATATTCCAAGGGTGCACAGCTAGGGGGGAGGCAAAAAGTTTTGGTGTTCAAGAAATTAAAAATTTACTACTGGACGATCAGATCAACCTCATTTAACAATAATACCCCTTTCTCAAAACGAAATTTTAAGTATAGAACCTAGAAACCTTTCACTCTCACTAGACATATTACTCACCGGGGGGTCTGGGGGGTATGGAATACCCCCCAGTGCACAATATTAATTATTTTAAGGAGTAAATATTTATTTTGTTCACGAAACACTTCGCTTGCTTTTAATAATATTTCCTATATAGTTTACTTTAAATTAGAAACAAAAACTCACATTTATTTATGTTTTAATCCAATTTACACTATTTGCTTTAAGAGATACCTATATCTATCTAACTAGAAATGTAAAAATAAATACAACAAATATGTTGGTAAAATTCATTCAACCAGATCCCGCGCGGAAATGTTAGAAAAGCTTTTCAATGTGGAATTATATGTATCAAGTTAATTAATTTAAAATTAATTCAATAACCAAATTGCATTTTAATAATACATTGGTAGTATTTTTTGCAATATTTATCTAAAAGTATAAAGGTATAATCTACTATGTAAAAAATCATCAAGATTTATTTCAAGTTTTCAAATATAATTATATTAAACTAGCTAGAAAGCCCGTTCACGGATGGGCAGCTAGACGGTGGATCGGATCTCTTTTTAGCAGTATAATATTTAAACATTTTAATTTCGTTTTCCGCAACTGGGGGATTCCCCGTTTTTCTATATTTTTAAAGTAACGCAAAAAGTAGCTGCTAAACTCTGAAAATAATTGTTTTTCACAGCTTCAATATTCTCTAGCCAAAGGTTTAAATTTCTCTCACTTGCTTAAAAATTTAAATTTCCCGTTTTTTTCTGGCGAAATTTGAAAAATTATAAATTCCTTATCTTCTACAAGTATTCTAAAAGAGCAGAAATTTTGCGATATGTACTGGAGGGTGTTCCACACCCCCCAGACCCCCCGGTTTGCAATTTTGACTTATTTTTATATAATTTTCAAAGTTTCAAAGTAGTAATTTTCAAAGTAACACAGAAAGTTGCTGCTAAACTCCGTGAGCAGTAAGGTAATTAAATAAATATTCTTTCCAAGTTTTAATTTTTACTACCCGAAGGTTAATTTTTTCTCATTTTTGCTTAAAAATTCAAATTTCCCGGTTTGGATTAATATTGGCAAATATTTTTAGTCTTAATCTTAGTTTAATATATTTTTAGGTTGGTAAAAAAATTGACCAATCAGAGAATTTTTTTATGCCAAAAAATGACACGCTGTAGCAGGAGCAGCGTGCTGGGATTTTATGTATTAGGATATGAACCCTCGAAATAATATCTTAAATAAAATTAAGCTTTTATAAAATTTAATATTATTTGAATTTAATTGCATAACTGTTCGGGTTTGTTTATAATTATTAAAGTTTGCCTGACGAGCATCCGAAATTCGAAACACATGATATCATTTGTCGCAAACCAGTTCAACTAATTTTCATAGTTGTGGTCTAATAAAAAACAAAAGACAGGATGCCCTCTGTTATCGAATGCTTGCAACATCAATCGTAACAAAACAAAATGTAACATAATTATGTGAATTACGGCAACAAATCTAATAAGTTGCCACTAACTTGTCCAAACAATCAACCAAATATAATAATGGTTTATAGCTTCTCCAAAAAATTATTAACTACCATCGGATGGTCGATGTTACCAGGTAAACGTGCTGATTTGATAAAAAGATATATAATTACGTAATTGATTAGAGTTGTGAGAAATAAAATAGCAAAACAAAAAATATCTTCATACTTAATAACGGTTTATACTTCAATACGAAAAAAGATTTGGTATTTATGGATTTAAACGCTATTTATTGAAATATAAAGACAAAATATCAGTATGTGTATTAAGTGCTGTTGATGAATAAAGAAAAAAACAAAAACAATTAAATAATTTTGAGACAAAATATATTAATTAACTAATAGAAGTTCGCTTTAAATAAAAAAAGTTGTAAGTGGTATAATTATAAAATTTAAGAAAATCTCATTCGATTAAATTTGAATTACCACTAATATTTCAAACCATAGTAATTATTAACAATTATTATGATTTTGTTACAAAATTACTTAATTAATAAAAAAAGTATTATGGTTATTCTTTGTAAACATAGTTTCCAGAATTTTGTTTTTGATAAGTACCCATCAACAAGGGGCGGCGATTTATATAATTTAACAATAACTTAATTACTTGGAACGTTGCTTTTTAAGTATTTTTAAAATTTTTACTATATAATTTTTTATTACTTAAATTTTACCGTTAAGTTCATTTTAAAATCAATATGAAAGTGATGCCCCTTGCCTGCTTTATTATCAAATTATAAAGTCATTTTCATCTGCTCAATTTTCGAATTAATTATTGTTTTTCTTTTTTTTTCGTTATTGATGTTTACCTTTGCAACATTAAATTAATTATTATTGTTCTGGAGCTTAGAAGTAATTCATGGTTAAAAACTCGAATGCAATATGTTGGAAGTTCCTGAATGGCTATACTTAATTAAAACGTTTGCATATAATTTATACTTTTAGTATTAATGATGATGTGAAAGAGAATTCTCAAGTAGGATAGGTAATGAAAGAAGCGTCGCGTCGTTAACTCAAAAAAGGATGCTTGTATTTCGTCATATGCAATAAATTATAAAGGTACCCCTTACATATTTGCGGAACACTCTGTATATTTATATACAATTAATTATTATAAAATAATTATATCAATAATAATAATAAATTATATAAGCCAAAATATAATTTATAACTAAACTTCACTTTTTCTATTCTTAAAAAAGTCAATTGATTGTATTACGAACTGAAAGCTAAGTAATTACGAGTTTTTTATTAATTGCAATAGCTCGAAAAAAATATTGCCAAACCAATTAAGAGAATTTACAGCGGCTTTGTAGAATATTATTCCGGTAATTGTATTGTCGGACCCACCAAGTTGACGTCGTGAGCTTCTATCTCCAACAAGGGTCAAAAGGTGATACTTCCCCAACTCTACGTCTTATGATTAAATAAATTAATGCGTAATATGCATTCTCCCAGACCTTGTCAAATGGTTCATTTCTTAGCAATGTTGTTAATGGATGTCGACCCACTTTCAAAAAATTATTTCGAAATTAATTTTCCATATTCAAAAATTATCTTTCTGATAGATACATACCTACCTACCGCAATGCTAACAGGTCAGCCAATCCACAATTTTCTTTTTAAAGATTCCATTCAAAATGCATTTTTCTGTCTATTAGTTATTGATGAAGATAACGATCGGTTATTTTTTCTTTATTGAGGTTAACTTTTTATTTCTCCTATTTTTTTAAGTGGTGAGCGCCGAGCGACATAAACTGACCACAAATTATTAGTTAGCTTTGCTACTCACAAGTTTTATTATTTATAGCAAAGAGAAAAGTTATTAATTGAAATTAAATTTTTTCTGTAGTGTAGATGGTTATTGGTTAGTAGCAATCCGCGTGTTTGGTAAAACAAAAGATTGTTAACAGGCAGACTTTTTACCACCCACCGAGACAGACCACTAACAAATGGGACTCACCATGCAGCCGCCTCTATGGCACCAATCTTTTATAATTATACAACTATTACACCAAATTCTTTATTAATAATAATTTTAATATTAATTATGGTCCTGTATATAGGGTTAACAACGCCCAGTGCAATAAAAGTATTTAGATTTCAGCGATAAAAAAAGGTTATATAGATATTAAATATTAAATTATATTTTATAGTTATTTTTTTGTTTGTAAATAAAATTTTTGATTGTACTGAAGAGTAATTTTGAAATTTTGAAAACAATAAAAATGGGCATAATTACAATTATTTTTTTATAAAAATTAATGGTAGGTATATATTTTGAAACACCTATTTTTTCGAATTCGAAGTTGTAATATTTTATAATTTTCAAATTTTTCAAAATTTGAGAATTCAGCGGCACCTGTGAGCTAGTAGCATAAGCTGATGACTGTTTCGTCACTGGGTGACTTTCAGTATTCTGCTTCGCAGTAATCAATAACTTGTTGTGGTACGTGAGTATTTTAATCAGCTGTGAATATTAGTGAACGCAATATGTGATTCAAAGTAGCTTATTTATATTTGTATATAAATTATTTATTATAAACAAATACATCTCTTTATTATCTCCAGAACTGGTAATTTTTAAGTCATTAAGTACAAATATAATATTATAATTCAGATAATGTAGATGTAAGGTTGACTATTTAATTAGCGGCATACCATTAATTCAAAGGTCACCAATTTGTGATAATTATTTTTGTTTGAAAAAAAATCTATAGATATCATGTGCGTGAAAATATCTGTACATCAAAAATAACTTCACTCCGTATTTATCTAACCTAAAATTTGTGCTTCTGCCTGAAGAGTTCTTCAGCTGTATTTCAAATAGGGCCCCTAATAAAAGTATTAATAAATTATTAAAATAAATAATGTAAAAAATGTCCACCAATTTATACTTTCATACTTGCAACAATATTTTTTTATATGTATTAATAATTAAATTAATTTTTTAATTATCTATTTAATTTTTTCGATCATTTTTTTTTGAAGTTGTCTAAAGCGTATAAAATAGTATATACAATTCGGGACTGAACGAGAAATTTTTTTGAGCAATTTTCACTTTTATTATCTCAGATACTTCGAAAGATATTAGATATCTATGTTATATCTAGGATTTCCAGTACTCTATTGTTTTCGAGTTCTCTTCCAGTCACCCTAACATTGCTAGCTTAATTCTGAAACCTGATTTTACCAATTAATAATAATTATTAGGATTAAGCGGCTGTACTGCAATATAGACGATAGATCTCTGGACGTCTGTACCATGGAGAACTCAACGGGAAACCAAGCCATTATTCGATTCACGATTTACCTTACCGTTGGTGGCGCTCGTGACGCTACCAAATGTCAACAACATAGCCGGCCCTATTGATGTTGTTTTGAGTTAGATTCCGAAGAACACCAAAAGAAATCAAACGTTTAGTTGACAAACAAAACTTTCTATACCAACTATACGTTTTAGATTAACTTAATATTTTTCAGTGTGGTGGCGTTTGCTTAA
Source organism: Cantharis flavilabris (assembly GCA_949152465.1). Taxonomy (NCBI): domain Eukaryota; kingdom Metazoa; phylum Arthropoda; class Insecta; order Coleoptera; family Cantharidae; genus Cantharis; species Cantharis flavilabris. Next base: position 12,100,579 of record OX424438.1, read on the forward strand.
TATAAATCGCGAATTATATTTTGCAAATATTTTTAGTTAAAACCCAGCTATCCGAAACAAGGGCATATTAAAAAAATTATTTTTTTTAAATATATATTCAGTCGTCGGTTCCTTGAAAATCGCAAAATTTACCTAAAAACTTATTCTCTATTGTGTGCTGCATTGATAAGAATATCATTATCAACAAGACGTGTGCGATTACTGAAGAGTGATTAGCATAAACAACACTATTGAGGTTAACATACTCGTACACGTAATCTACGAGTGAATGAAATTATCGCGATTTTTTTTCAAAATTGAAATGTCTTTCTTCAAAACCTATATTGCGAATTTTAAAACTTGAAAATGATTATTTTATCTTTATTATTTTAACATGTTGAGACCCGAGCGAAACCTTGCAAATTTTAGGAAATTTTATTTTTGATTTGAATAGTTTATTTAATTTTTTTTAAATTTTTGGGATATTTGAATGAAATTATTTTTATGTTACCTGATGCATTTTCGTCAAATTTTTTTATAAGTTATAAAACCAAATGAGGTTATCAAATCGACGATAATGCGATTATCGCCGCATGTTAACTGTTGCGGTTTTAACGTCAAGAATATCTATAGCAATAAACAGTTAATGTAAATTTTTTTAGTGGGTTCAATCGTTGGTTTTGTTCTGATTCGATTTTTAATAATATATAAATCTATTTTATCTGATAACATTTAATATAATGTTATTGTCTCTCTAAATTATAAATCGTGCGATGATTATTATTTATCAATGATAAATAATCATTGCAATAGATATATCATCCCTAAAAGAAGACTACCAAAATAAGACCATAGATGGTTAAACTTAAGTGTCTACTACGTTATAAGTCGGTTTTCAAAAGGTACTATTTATTCTTTTTAAAGATTTTTAAGTTTTAATTTTCACATAAAAGTCGGTGTACTGCTCATTCTGTTGACGGTGAATGTGCTTGACGTACATGGTTTACGTCACTTTTAGCTAGAGTACTTGTCAAATAGAAACAGAACCGTCAATCATTATAGTTGGTAACATTATTTTTAAAATACATACTATTGAATTTTCTATGCGTGCATGCATATAAGCGAGAGAGTTGCATTGCCGCTTAATATACGGAGTATTGTACTATTTATAGAACCTTCCATATAGTCAATCAGTTTAGTAGCCGCTAATATGAGGTGAAAATGTGTTTAAAATTCATCATGTCAATTGTTTTTAAAAACATAACACATGTGTAGTATTTATCTGAACACTGGCGTACCAAACTAAAATAATTCGTAACATTTGCAAGAAATTCACGGCGCGCTACTGAGTGACTTAGCGTTCTTTAAGTGGTTTGAGATATTTGGAGGTATGACCTACGATGATTGACGGTTCTGTTTCTATTTGACAAAGATCTGCGTCTTTCCAGATCTGTAGTTTTAGAATTGGAGCCGTTTTAAGGACGGTTTTTATGAGGCCTACCAGTTCAAAGGTTCACTGTCTAACTATGTAGATCTGGAACGAATTGTGTTTCAATATTTGGGAATCTCAAAATGGAATAATAATATAAATTAGTTTTTACGTCACAGCGATCTTTTTAACTTTTGTTTTATCTTGAAAACAAAAAATAAAACAAAATGAATAAAAAACAATAAAATTACATTTTTTTATTTTTTCAATTCAAGCGATGTGGATTGTCAATAAGTATTTTGCTTGGAGCTTGGACTAACACTTTGAACGCGGGCTGTCATAAGCCAATCTGAATTCAAATGTGAAAGTTATAGGGTTGCTAGATGCCGAAGGTTTAAATGGCCCATCTTATACAACCGGTAAAGACAGAATTGTAAGCGCTAAATTCCAATTAAATCCAAGGGCGTAGCAGGATTGCAAGAGCTTCAGTAACAATGCTCACAACACTGAAAATAATTTTAATTCCTAAAATAATTTGTTTTAATATTCAGATTATTTGAATATTTTGCGGAACACTTGAAACAGGTTCGCGGAAGATTAGTGTTCCGCGGAACGTCGGTTGAGAACCACTGGTTTGGTCATTTAATTTGGATAACAAATGCAACTGTTGGCAATTGGGTTCAATAACATGAAAATTGATGTAAACCTTCTTATTTTCTGATTGATAATAATTAATTATTATTGATTATATACATCGTCCCAAAAAAAGGTATATTTATACGAGTTCACTGAACTACCAAGCGTTGCAATATTTTATCGAGATAATTACAGTTCTTGTACTGCCATGGACTAATCAGATCGCACGATTTTATACCTGACTCGAGATGCCGTCAAACAACGGATATGACTGAACTACATAACCACTATTAATTTTATTAGTGTACTAAATTTCCTAGGTTGTGCGGCCTAAAAGCCGCACTAACTCGTAATAACCTCCCAGATAATGAGATTAGAATTAACCAAGGGGAGTGTTTGTTAATATCGAAATATTCACTTTAATGATGGACTACTAATATAATCTCCTATAACCTATATTATATCACATTACATACCGGGTGACCGACCGTTCATCCGAACATAGGGAAATAAAATGGAAAATTGATATTTTTTTAATTCCTCCTTCCCATTATAACAGATACGAATGAGAAATATATGAATTTTAAAAGATTTTTTTCTATCTAAAGATAAAGATAATATAAAACAGAAAATATCAAGTTTTAGGCGTCTTTAGGCGCGAAAACAAAATCTCTTTAAATTGATACTTTTCTCATTCATATGAGTTATAATGGGAAGCAGGAATTAAAAAAATCAATTTTCCATATTAATTCCCTATGTTCGGATGAAAGCTCGGTCACTCGGTATATTGCATTTTTGGTTGTCTTATTTAGCACTCCAGTGTATTCAAATAAAATTTAAAACCATATCATTTTTAAAATTTCATCTTGAGGTCTGGAATTCTTAGGGCACGCAATTGTGCTCTGTTTACACAAACCAAATAGCCACTGAGGACGAACTGATTACTAATTCGTCTTAACTCTTGCATTATTTAATATTCAATTTGATGTAAAGCTAGAAGATACAAATACATAAACTATAGCATTTTTTGGGCGAGTAGGCACTTACAGGTTACAGGACGAGCCAAAGGCGAGACATATAAGTTTTGAGTTAATAAATTTTAATAATGATTTCTTAAAATCTGTTAAACAAATCTGCATCATTAAATTAAATTGCCCATAAACCGCAATGTTCATGCCAACATGTAAATATGCAGAATAATTATTTTCATAGAGCAATAATTATTAATTCTATATAGCAAAAATTGTTTTCATATATCGTTTTGATTTTGCTATAGAGAATGGATATGTGCGGCAATATACATTTCGAATTAGTTCATATACAAATAATTGTTTCGTCTGCGCTTTTGTTAAGTGGATTAGCTAGTTGGTAGCTGGAGATACTCCGGGGGTTAGATTCTTTCGGAAGACGGCTTTTTATATCGTATTACAAAATTCGAATCCACGCTACTCATTATCTTAGCAGATATATCATTTTAATTACTCGTAGGTGAATTATTATTATAACTTTGAATGCCAGTTCTGAATTACTAATTAAGTCCCTCATTGAATTTTTATATTAAAATTCGAATCTAAATAATTAATGATTATAATAACACTCCTATAAATATTGAAGTTTGATTATATGAATGAAGAACTGCATTAAAAATAAAAATTAAATTAGAACCTTTTATCAAGCTCGAGCAGCTAGCTTTGTATTATAAAATGTGTCATTGTTTCAGGAAGAGGAAATTATCATGGTGGGATAGTTTTAGAAATTTGCTAATTTACAAATCTTTTGAACAAAAATGATTGCAAGTACTGCTTTTGACAATTTATATCCTGCTTTGGCAAAATGCTTTGTTGTTATTATACTGGGGTAAGTTTCTATTATTTACAGTACAACCTGGATAAGTCTACTAACTCGAAATAAAACTCATTTTTCAGGTACCTGGCTGGCCGAATGAATTTAATATCCGAAACTGAATCTAAAGGAATAAATTCATTCGTTGGAACGTTTGCACTTCCATCTTTGATTTTTATGTCGTTAGCCAAACTGGATCTATCCTCTGTAAATTGGATATTCCTGATATCAATATTGATTGCAAAAGGCTTAGTATTTTTTTCTGTGATAATAATAACTTTGTTAGTTGGAAGGCCTATAAATTTAGGCAGAGCTGGTATTTTTGCTATTTTCTGCACACAGAGCAACGATTTTGCTATTGGCTACCCAATAGGTAAATTAAATCTGTACGAGTATATATGTTTTTTAATTATTACACTTAAGTTTCTGATTTTCAGTGGAAGCTTTATACAAAAATACGCACCCAGATTACGCTTCGTATTTATATTTAATGGCTCCTATTAGTTTGGCAATATTAAATCCAATTAGTTTCATTTTTATGGAGATTGGCAAACAGAGGATGCTTAGTGAACCTTTATTGAATAGTATTAACGGGGACGGCGACAATGTAATTAATTCCGAACATAAAAGACGTTTAAAAATGGTGATATCTGTTACTAAGAGTATTTTTATGAATCCAATAATTGCGATGACATTGTTGGGTATTTTAGGAAACTTAATATTCAAGCATCAAGTTCCATCTTTATTGGGTGGAATTTTAGATGTAATGCACAAAATCCATTACATCCAATTGAATCCATTTTTATTTAAAACATTATTTTTAGACTTTAGGATCTGCTTTTCCAGCAAGTGCTTTATTTTTACTAGGACTGAGGATGGTTGGAAAAGTCCATAAATTGAGAGGTGCTACGTTGGTTGTTCCTGGTATTTTAATTATGGTGAAATTGTAAGTACTTTCAATTTTCTTTTCTATTCTGCTTACACCATCTTCCATTAGGTTAGTTTTACCTTTAATAATAAGAGAGACAGTTAGTCTGTTACACGTTGGTAGTAACTCTTCTGATACCAACGACTGGAGTACTTACGGATTTCTATATGGAACGTTTCCAGCAGCTCCTACCGTTTTCGTTTTTTCTATGCAATATGCATTGGATTGTGACCTGGTGCGTACTCACACATATTATTACCATGGTTTAATGTTAAATTTTACGTACTTTTAGATTGCTAGTGCCATGGTTGCTTGTACTTTTATAAGTGCACCTTTAATGTTTGTATCCGCTAAAATGATTACCTTAACGAATACCGATCCTTCCAAATATATAGAACAGTTAGATGCTTTTACGTTTGATATCAGCATTGGTGGCACTATAACTTCCATATGGGTAATCTTGGTATTAATTTTAACTAAACGAATTAATAGAATACCACACAAAATAACAGCTTGTTTGGTTGTTTCTCAGGTAGCTACCACCGAAAAACTATTACTTCAAATTTTCAGTAACTATTACCTTAAATTTCAGCTCTTAAGTTGTATCGGTGCAATTTTATGGAGTAGTGTCAGTCAAAAAGAAGGCTGGGTTGGTTATATACATTTTGCCATATTTACTACCGGAGTTTATGGTGCAAGAATTTGGACGTCCTTTTTAGCTATATCACTCCTCTTGCTGCAGTGCCGCAGCTTATGTTACGTTCTAAAATTACAGCCATTCTTTTTCATTTTTGGATGGGGGTATATATTATCTTCTCACACTCTTGCAATATTTTTGTAACATTTACTATTGCAGAATACCTTTAGTTCTGTCGATATTGTTCCTAGTGTTTGAAAGAAAAAATTCTGCAGAATACGATAAGCGCAATCCTAACTTTCTTTATGGAGCCACGCAAGCTGTTGTGGCAGTTTCCCTTCTAGTTTCGTGTTTCGTTGGTAAGCACTTCAATCAAAATTCCAAATGGGAAGTTCCAGTGTTATTTTTTCAGTGACCGTGGGTTGTTTGATATTTCATCAAAGATATAAGCGACGTTTCGAGCGATATTTAAATCTTGCTCAAGATGTCAGCACCACATTCAACCCCGAAGAACCAGAATCTGAAAATGAAGAAACTAATACCTCACTAATTGGTCCGTGTGGCAGTAATGGATGTGGTTCAAATCAATTTTGCAATTCAGGCGTAAAATGTGGAAATTTACCCACCATCACAGAAGGAAATTCTGAAGAAAATGTTACAAGTCCAGTTGTTGATATCGAGGACTTGGCTAATGCTGTAACTTCGCCGGGAACTGATCCACTGTAAGATCATAAAAAAATTACTTTGTACATTTTAATAGTTTTGATAGGTTGCAGCCTAGAAACGATTTGTGTCCAACAAGATATGGATGTTTTGGTCCCCAAAGGGAACGTTGCCAGGGTTTAATCGAACAGTACCGCAGGCAAATTGACGATGATGTTGAACTAATTGAAGAGGAACCAGATAGTCATGACCCGCAAATTTTGCGCCATGTTGTTTTGTTAATTTTACTTTGTTGTTCAATTTTTGTGGTAAGTAATCTACGCCTGATTTAATATTAAAATAAAAATTTTAAATCATTTACAGGGTTTGGCGTTATCAGTGTGGACTTTGATAATGGAACAGATGTCTGGTATTTACATTGAATTGTCATTTTTGGATGCAACATTAAATTTTGGGCAAAGCATAATTGTTTTTGCTATATTTGGTACGGATACCAAAGAGGTAGCTTTGCCCATACTGAATCGTTGGAAAAGACTTTGGTATGGTGCCAACAAGTTAAATTTGCCTTTGTGGAGCGAATTGAATTTCGAAACTAAAAATATTTGTGACCAGTTTAAAACTCATCACTTGACCAAGTGTCGAGAAGAAATAGCAAAAGATAAACGGTAAGCAACTTTTGCATATCATATTTGTTGTATTATTCATTACTTTCTAATGTGCTATCAGGTGGAGACTGAAAGTGTATAAGGATGTTTTTCCTGGAACCAAATTTATCGATTGGTTGATAGAGGTGGGATTGGCTAGAGATCGCACTGAAGCTGTAAATTATTCGAGACATTTGATAGAAGGACGAGTGCTCAGGCACATCAATGAAGTTTATCATTTTTATGATCGTAATTTATTGTATACTTTCAATTAATGACCTTTGTACAAGATTTTAAAGTTACCAAATAATTTGAACAATGCCAAATAATTTTGCCGAACTTTATAATATTTTTATAATATATCTGACTGTGCAGCGATTCTCAAACTTTTCGTAGTAATTCACATGGATGCAGCTATAATTTATTCGGTTTGAGAATCGCTTAGCTGTAAGCGATCTAGATCAGGAAAAGGGTTTTTCCATCTTCAAGCCACAAAGTATTTCTAGTTTTGACAGCCAAAAAAAGAGAAATTTAAGGCTGCAGGTTGATCACCGCTCCTGTTCTAGAAATCAAAGTTTTGCAAGTAGGTAACGAATCTCTTAAATTTTTGATTACAAAATGTTGCTTGCTTCAAACGCCTTGTGATGTAGATATAACTTGAATTGTTGTGAAATAAGACAATATTGATTTTTAAAGAATGCGAATTATTTTATTTTTGTATAAAGCTGAGTGTTGTGAACATATCTGATACCTACTTTATGTAAATTGTTAAATATTATCTTAAAATTAAATATACCTGTGTGAGTAAATTCGTAGATCAATTCAATTTTGTTTATATCAGGTATGATTATGCCAAGAGGTAGGTATATAAAACGCTGTACAACCGCTCAAAAGCACCCTTTTTTGTAATCTCGATTTATTTTGTGGGTTTTCTAGAAAAAACCCCAATTTTTCAGTCTTTAATGTGGCCTAACCCCTTAAACAAAAGATCTACATCAATTTTTCTTTTAAAATTCAAAATAGTCGATCATAATTACATAACAGTTGATGAATTCCTCATTTTGTTGACGGTGCGTATACTCGACGTAAAGTCGAGTTGACTTGTAGCCGTACTACTGTTAACAATATATTATAAATTTATTTGTTAGTTAATTATATACAAAATTAATTTATAAACAAGGATCCGGTTTTTCTAGATCCGTAATTTTTGAGTTGGAGCCGCTTCAGCGATGTTTTTAATGAAAATATAAAAGAAAATTTAAGATAGACTAAAAGATTTCATGTTTCAGTGTCGCTCGTCTCCAGCAGTGAAGTAAAACAATTGCTTTCACATAAAAGTGAATTTTTAAGTTTTAAAACAAATTAATTTTCTTCAAATGTAAATAATAATTACATTTAATAACATTCTTTTTACTGCCGGAGTCCAATTATTTATTATGTTTATAATAATTATGAATTATGATTATTAGATTATTTTTTATATTTTGTACCTACCTATTTCTTATGTTATAAATTTTTTTTTTGAAAACTGGAGCCAGTCAGAATAGTTGCCCAGCAATTAAACTATTACCAGTCTTGCCCCATTCGGGCTTTCCTGATCTTCTTGAAGTAGAATTTGAGATGTAACGATCAAAATTATTATAGCTTATGAATAGTATAAATCAAGATGAAACAATTATTTATTAAAATTTAAAACGGAACATTTCATTTAGGTAAAAAAATGTGGAACATTACTACTAATTAAATTAGTAAATAAATGCATAAGGAAACATACATAATACATTTTTTATGAAAGCTACAAGAATCAACCGAAGAGCATTTTTATTGTAACATTAAGAAGTGCAAAGTGCAACAATTAAAAATTGAACTTATTATTCTATTTCCTTAAATGGCTCCTTAAAACTTTCTTCCATATTTTCGTCAAGATTAATATCGCCTGGGTTATCACACCTGAATTGTTCATCCTGACCTGAAAATTCCGGATTAGAACAAGAAGTTTCGTTCGACAGCGGATCAAAATCTGTAACAGTTTCACCAGATGGGTTTACATGATCGGACAAACTGGAAAAAGATTTAATTTTTATCTTGAAAAACGGTGGTTCAGAATCGGAATTGTTCGAAATTTTGGTTTCATTCTCGTTTTCTTTTTCGCCAGAATCATCAAAACTTTGTAGATCTTCCATCTCAATGTTTCTATTACTAAATCCATCATCTTCATCCGCAGGTTCAGTTTTTATATTAACAATGGGAGAAAATGGTTGAATATCCGAAGATTGTGAAACTGTCGACTTAACAATATCCTCATAATCGTAATACTTGGGTATTTTAACATTCGGCCTGGACCTTGTACCTCTCCTCATTGGAAACAGTGGGGGAGGAGCCTAAACAGTACAATTAAAATTATTTTTTTAAACTTGACAAAACTTACTATTTCGTGTTCCACCAATTTTCTTTTTTTAAACTTTTTGGAAAGAAGCTTCTTTGGTTGCAGTTTGCTATCTTTAGTTTGTAGGGGTAAGTCTGGATCTTCCTGAAATTTGGGTTCAAGTAAATCTAGGGGATCGTTAATCGGCATCTCCTCAATTTTTGTATTTGTGGGAGAAGGTATAGGTGTCCTTTTAATCGTCTGAGGTTTTGATGCAGAATTTTCCCTTTTTAAGGTTTGGTTAACCTTTTTATCGCCATCATTATTTCCTTTTCCTGCTAACCCCTTTACCTGAAATTCACAGAGTCATATTTTTAGTATTTTGGCATCGATATCAATAATTACCTTTAGTAGTTCTGCGACGTCTATCAAATCTGGTAGCTTATTTTGATCTATGTTGACTTCCCCTATATACATGAAGTCAATCAAAGCTTTAATAATCCAAAACGGAGTGTTGTTGAGTATTATAACTGGATGCTGAGCTGGAGTTATTGTGCTTAACACTTCTTCAAAATAAGCGCTGCATGATGACAAAATCATCTATAAGTGCAAAATAAGAACAACTTAGTTGGACTTTATTTAAATTATTACCCTATGACATTTTATTGTTTTTCCTTCAGCTATTAAGGTCACATCAACATATTGCTCTTTTTCCAATAAATATGGAAATGCAGTTTGCATATTGGAATGATGACTGTTCCATCTTAAACACACCTCTTCTGCAGGAGCATTTAATGGAATTTCAATTACTTTTGGAGTAACTGACGCAGGTTTACTATTCTGTCTGGTAACTTTTAGTTTTGTAGGTGAGAGTGGTTGGCTTTGTAATCTAGATTCACACGAATTTCGTACTTGAACTTGTTGTGAAACATTGAGACCAATTCGTTGTTGCAATGGCATGGTATCTGCAACAAAAATCAGTTGGTTAATATGTTCGTTCGACTCGAGACCAAAATTTTGCGTTCGAATCTGTTAATATAAAATAGAAAAAAAAACCTTTACCCTTAAATAATTGAAGTTTGTTTTTGCGCCATCTTCTAATGTTAGATTCTGATATGCCATATTTTTGAACGGCCCGTTTAATACTTCTTTGCAGTTCAGCATACAACACAACGTTGCGTTTAAAATCGCGGTTGTAACGGTTATTTTTTGGTTTAGCATTTTTCGTTTTAGTGTCCATTTTCATACAATAAATGCACAAATTGATTTTTTTTACAATTTTATTCAATGAATTTTTATTATCCCTAAGCCATTTGATATAATAGTATTATAGTAGCTGATCTTACTTGTGTTTAAAGGTCATCCAAATGAAATTATGAAAAGTCTTGTTTTCTATAAACGAAATATTTGTAACATAAACTTCCGACAGATTAAAAAACTACAGAGATAAACAATACGCCACCATCAACAATTATGATAGAAATTTATGATAACAGAATATTCAAGGTAATTTTGAAACACAGTGTTGCAACAATGGAAGAGTGTACCAAGCGTGACTCGAAAATAAAGATATAATTATTAATAAATTTTAAGATAAAAATTTGTGAACCAGAGGAATTTATTCACTGCACTTGTTTGAAGCAGGATATCAACTAAAGGTGTTATGATTGAGAAGAGGTGGAAAAATAATAGTATGTTTCATAGGTAGCAATGCCCAATAGACTAAACATAGAATCAGGTTTATACTCTATAGCGAAGTTGTTAAACCACCAGGCATGAAAAATGTTATTATTGCAAAATAAATAAAATTATGTATATAATAATAAAAAAGGTCATTAACTGTTCGTTAAATACCTTACTTATATTTTGAATATCTTATAATATCTTGTTATTTGAATGAAGTTTGGCGCCGTTTGAAGATTTTAATGTTGCTTTTCGATTCCAGTCTGACCATGTATTTTAAATTCGTTCTATATTAAGTATGACTAAAATCCAATTTTAAATTGCTAATGATGATGGTTGGAATAAGCCGAAACCGGTAGTCCCTAAGACTACCTCTTTAGAAGATACCTTTTTTCTCAAAATTATTAACCAAAAAACATAATCTTGACTTTACCAAATGGAAATGTTCATAATATTCTTAAATATTTACCGAACTCCAGCGCTGTAAAGTAAAGTAAACTTTATTTTGATCTGACTTTTTTATTTTTTTATGATTATTATTAATCAGATCTCAAAAAAAGTGAGCACCAATCTTCAAATGCTATCCTCTGGGTACCCTACTTATTAGTCAATAGATGAAGACAACAAGAAATCAGGCTATAAATTTCCCCTATCAGATATACCTGAAATGGTCATTAGCCTAGTACTATGTTAGCTGAATAATTGCTGAGACTAAGGTACCTTATCTTTAGGAAAAACTCTAAAAATTTTTATGATCGTCTCCGTGCTTCGTAGAGAACGTAAAACCGGCGGTGCTCCTGGGTTGATGACTTGCCCTCGTCAACAAAAAATCCATGGTTTTTATACAACAATATATTCAAGAACTAATAGTGACTTCGACTCCTCTTCGATAGAAGACAGCCCGAGGTCACGCCAAACAGGAACTTATCCTAACCTAAAAAAAAGAGGAAGAAGAAGATAGACCTACCCATAAAATCTTTAAAGAAAGCGCAATATCCAGAAGGAGCTACCACGGAAGATATAAAAATAATTACGGGCTTCTTCCCGTAAAGGCATTAGTAATTCTCATTCCGAAGCCTGGAATGCCTCGAAGCCGCAGCTTCCAACAGAAGCTACCGTGTATCATTTTTTCTACCTCTTTTCTCTAAAATGATACCCGAAAATGATAAACTCTTGTTGGTCAAACTACAGCCATTTTTAGAAGAAAAAATGTAATACCAAACCACCAATTTGGATTTTGTCAACAGCGCTCGACTATTTAACAAAAACACAGAGTTTTCAGGAAGATTAGAGATATCTTGAAGAACAAGCGTGATTGCTCAGCGGCGTTTTTAGACATATTCCCAGACCTTCGATAAAGTATTGGGCGAGAGATTGATTTATAAAATTAAAAACGAGTTTATCCCATCCCTGCCTGCAGTGAAATTCTAGCCTGTCGGATAAACATATTATTTCTTCGTCAAATATATGAGCGTACACTTACTCCGGCCTATTTACTATAAAATCTAAAGTGGCGCAAGGTAGTAATGGTTGGTACTATCCTGTACTAGTTTATGCTGCCGACTTTCCAGTTCATCCAGTGCAGGATTTACGTATAAGCTAAACAAGCTATAGCTTAGGGCCCCCACTTTCTGGGAGGCTCCCAAAAAATTTGTCCGAGCGCCAAAAATCATATTTGGCAATTGGTACTGATATAATATAATATCTGGAATTATAAAGAACCCCACATCTCAAATAGCTTACTTTAGAGCCTTATCAAGTATAAATCCGGCGCTGAGTTTATCCAAACACTTTTAGATTGAAAACCAAACCTTGAAACCAGTTTTATCACCTCTAAATACTCCGCTACCACTTGACTACAACCTTTCCAGCTGTTCAGAAAACGTCAACTGTGGTTCAGAAATCGTTAACTGTAATTCAGATTTGGAACTGATATTCAGAAAGCAAGAAAACGTAAATAGTCTAAATTAGTGAATGAGGTCTCTATTATTGAGTAGCTTCAGCTGAAATCAAACCAATGTCAAAACTATTACTTATTATTTATTTAAAGGAGATTGTATGTATATAATTTATGGTTTATTTACTTGCAGCCCGTACATGACTTGGCCTTATAGTAAAAGACAGTAACTTTTGACTAACTGGTTGCATATATTTCTGACTTACGCGGGGAACTGCTCAAGTGTAACTCTAGGATCGGCACAAGCTTTGGCATAATGAAAGAGCACTAACATTGAGCAAACACCTGTTTTCTTTTAAAATACTATTTGTGAGAAAATAGAGTTTATAAGTTTTAGTGCAATACTTCAGTTAGTTCATGCAACAAAAATAGGAAGTTCTTCTAATCTAAATGATAAAGCAGTTTGTCGAGAAGGTTTTCATTGGCTATGCATGTACTGTCATGCTAACCTTTCTGCTAATCTTCAAAAAATCAAAAAACCTATAAAAATTGATATGACAGGATATTCAAAATGTTGAGTTATAGAAAATTAAATTTTATATAGAAAAGTCCGCAAGAGCATATAATATTTATCTTTAACAGTTTAAACGCAGGAGGCATTCCAAGCCTCAGATTATATTTGTTACATAAAAAACGCTGAAATAACCGTAATAAATACAATAAAATTCATAGGAACAATGATGAAGAAAATTAAATTTTCTACAAATAAATGATCTTTATTACTTTAGACGCAGGAGGCATTCAAAGTCGCAGATTATGATTTCTTTAGTAGATATTAATTCAGTAATTTGTGAATCTTCGACCCAAAATTCTTACAAATAATACAAATTTATGTGTTCATTTAAAAATCAATAAACAAAATAAACTTAAAAATTTAAAAAACCTACCAACCTAACAATTAACTATACATACGCTAGTTGCGTAGCTCCGATAAGCGTACCGAACGACATCTTTCACCGTTTAATTAAACTATTTTTACTCTCGGCCACCTCGGTACTTCTAACTTTGTCAGTCAGAGCTGCGATTTGAGGTACGATGTGTAGTTTTGATTGGCGTACGATGCGCTATCTCTCTCATTTACTGAACTCTCGTTTACGTTCGGGTTAGCTCGACCACCTAAGTTTTGTTCAACTTGGCCGTCTGGGTGTCGCCACTTGAGCTACGTAACTAGCGTATAATGAAAAAATAAACATTTAAGTAAAACGGAATTATTGTAAATTCTTTTTTTTTTATTTAAATTTTATTTTTATAGCATTTAAATAGTATCTATTCTTAAAACAGAAGTATTTACTAATCAGTACAAATTTTGTATTTTCCATACATTGCAGTGATTTCTCTCAATACAAATGTGCAATTTCTTCAAATGTCACTTGTTTGATTATTTTTAGTCGAGCAACGATTTCCATAGAAAAAAATATTTTTTTTAAATCTACTATATTAAACAAGTTTAAATAAAAAACAAAAAGTTTGCCCCAGGTACAACACTTTCCCCTATCAAAGTATACTAAATACTTTTTCAAAAATTCTTTTTCGTTTATAAAAAATGTTGAGTATACATATATTTTGGTAATTTTAACATAGCTACTGACTTCTTTAATTGCTAATAGGTATCGAGTTTCACTGAATAAACCATAAATCTATTAAGTATTGACTTTTAGGGGAAATAGGGGAAACATGCCATAAGTAACCAAAATAATTTTTTGAGATTATAAACATCTATAAAAGCATCGCAGCGGTGAATTGGTGTGAACACCGGTTAATTAGAGAGCGGAAATTTCAATTTGACGAGAAGTCAATGTCAAACAAAAAAACAACATTTGATGTTTATATTGCACCATAATAAATCGAAAATTTTAATTCAAAAAATTAATTGAGGTCAACCCTGAGCAATAACGTGCGATTCAGATATTTTATAAATAATTATCTATAAAATGCAGTACTCAATAGGTGACAACAACACACTAGGTAGGTGTTTCATTGTTGTATTGAACGAAATAATTCTGATTAAGTTGACGTTATGCGTTCTCATAAGAACGCGATATTATATAGTACATGGTGTTAAATATTTAAAGAGTCTATTTAATTTATAGTACCAATAATAACATTATTATTCATCCAGACAATTTGTAAACAAAATATGCAAGAAACATTAACCTTACCAATTTAACTACCCACATATTATAGACAACAATGAGTGAAATTTTGTTCCTTTATCAAGACAAATTATTGATCGCAAAAATTGAATACAACACTTTATTTAATTTTTGATTTAAATCGCGAAACCGATTTTTAGATAGATGTAGGAAAATGGATTAAAATACGAAATCGTCACAGAACAACTCGCAGTATGCACGATATATTTTATTTGCTTTTGTTTCGGCGCAGACGTTCCAAAAAGTTTTCTGCCGTAATTATTATATTATTTAATAAATTATAACAGAAATTCCTACCTGTGGTTTCGTCATATTCGGTTTCGAGCAATGAGTTGATGTCTGGTAATTCTTCAATTTGTCTGCAGCGAGCCAGGGCTACCGAATGCGGATCTGGGATGTGATTATGGGGCATATTTACACTCGGAGGCCCGCTTCCCGTCGAAATGCTACCCTGAAACGAAAAAATATCACATTACCAAAATCGCATTCTAACAATGGAAAAATACAGACTTTGCAGTGCAGACTCCTTTGTGTGCATCTCCAACGAATTCCACCACCTTGACGTTTTTTATGAACCGTGTACATATAACCACGATGGATAATTTTCATTCCACCCTTATTCGAACGAATTATTTCAACATTGTCGTTCATTTTTATCTGAAATATTGAGAGCGCGTGTAAAATTGTTGAGTACCACACGCATTAGGCAAGGTCCTAAATATAGCAGAATTTGCCGGATCGATACGTTACCATTTTCGTTTACTTCGTGTATTTATAGAAAACGACAATTATTTTGCCGAAATTTTAACAAAAACATATACTTTCGGTATTAATCTATACGAAATATTAAAAAACTTACATTTATTGTGGTTAGAAACAACGATTTTTCGGTTTTAAAAATGTTACCGTCTGCTCGTCAAAACGGAACTAGCAACTACGTCCATTTTAAAAACGTAGCCTCAAATTAAATATTCAGTGAGCGAAAATGGTAATAAATTTTATTTCACTTTTTTATATCATTTGCGCTCAATTTTTAATCAAACAAAAATGCTTTGTTTTCTGACTAGCTTAAAGTTCTTTTCGTTTAAAACTAATTTACGTTTCTTTCTTTTCATTGCTTTGATGATCTCAATTTTAAAAATAGATTTCTTTGATTTTTCGCTCCATATGCAGGTACATAGTTTCGATCGCGTGACAGTAAAAATTGACAGATTTGCAGTACAATAACAGCTTACTGCAGCGGTTAAAAACTGTAAACCGGCTCACCGAAATTGATGATGATATCGTTCAATCCAAGAATCTAGTAAGTCGAATTACTAAAAGTTAACTGCAGTCGCAAAACTGTGGTGCAACTCCCGCAAGATAGCTTGAGTAGGAAACTAGCGGTCAAATAGTAAATGTATACCCACTGACTTTCTCTCTCTTCCATATTTTCTTTCGAAATCGAAATCAGTTAAAATGTTTTGCGCGCGCATTGCCTTAAATTTTGCAACGGAATTGAATTAGACTACTTTTAAAATTGATAAATTTAAATGGATAAATGCACAAATGCCTACAAAAAATAAAAGTTTGACCAGATAACTAACATATTTGCGTTTCCGGCTTTCACATCATTTTGAAAATAGACATTTTTTTCTACTAAATTAATATTAATTATATGTGTATTGATCAAATTCCCAAACTATTTTAACTTACTTTAGCCCCCCCCCCCCAAACCACGATCAAAGTTGGTACACCACCGCATCTGTCAATTGTGCTTTTTATTTGTAGGTTATAAAAGTTATATGCAAAATTTTTCCGCTTCTTTTAATTATGTTTAAATTTAATTTAAAATTACTTCTTATTATGATTATTTTCCCAAGGCAACTCATATTTTTTAGAAAGTGCTAATATAAGAAAAAGTATCAAATTTTCGTACCCAGAAAATAATCCCTTTCGGTTGTTATCATTTTATTTTTATGTTTCGAAAAAAAGAAGGAACCTTATAAAACCTGATTTACAGTATTGTTTCCCTATGTTCGGGTATCTCTATCGATTAGGAAATTCATTACAGCTCAATCCAACAGAGGAATGGCCATTGATAGGGTAGATGTCTATTTTGATGTTTAATTTGTGGCGTTGCGAGGAGAGTGCATTGTATTCAATAGACTTTACCAAATATACTTTTCCCGGGTATTTCTTTGTAAAATTTTGTATATTCTGTATTATGTGTAATATAATAAGTTAAAAATTTTTACACGTTTAGAAAAATTAATTAATTTATTGAATAACTTATTTTCTTATTATATTAAAACTATTCAAATTGGTTGATATAGTTTGTTACCTAAATAGTTGCTAAATATGCAAAAACATAAAAAATTTAATTTTTTATAAATATCAGATATAATAATATATTATAGTATAGAGCAGTATTTATTATTAAATAAAAATTTGAATTTTTTGTTGTAATTTATAACAAAATAAATTATAATAATTAAATGGATACATTTCATAGTAAAAATGAAATAAAATAAAATAGAAAAGTAAAATAAACCAAACTTACATGAAAAATTGAAACCGGGAAAAAGAACAAAAAATACAAAATACTGAATACAAAAATTCAATTTTTTACTCAAACTGCTGTGCAAACGGTAATAAATATAAAAAAATTTAATATAAAAAATTTTTTTAGGTAAATACATTTTCCATAAAAAGTTCATCAACACATCAACATGACATGACTTTAATATTTTAGATATTAGTTGCATAAAGTTGCAGGTTATAAAAATCACTTTAATTACTTTGCCCAGTGAACAGGTCCTGTGGTCAGGAGGGAGCCACCTGGGGGCGAGTGTACCCCCCCCCCCCGAAATGTTCAAAAGAAAAAAAAATTTGAAAGTAAATTTGAATTTTTAAAATAAAATAAGTAAATAGATATATTTTAAAGTGGGAAAATTTTTTTGGAGGATTTTGCAAGTGAAATCCTGGCTACAGGCCTTCCAGTGAACATTTTATTTTTAATATTCAATATCGGTATAGCTTTGCTGGAAAAAAATATTTGATAAAAAAGTATTTATACCGAAATAAAAAATTTAAATATTTTGAAAAAATTTAAAAAATTACCAAAACTATAAATAAAATTTTAATATGAAGGGCAAAATATTGTGCCACAAATCGTATTAATAACGGTTGATATTTTTAGGCAGAGGAAGGGCATTTTAAGTTCCAAATCAGAGTTAAAATTGCAACTCCGACAAAAGAAAATACAAAATCCAAACTCTGCATGGCAACTCTAAGCATTCCAAATGCTAAAAATTTGTTAATCAGTCTAATTTTTAATTTTAAAATTTATTTCAGTGTGAATAAATGTAGTACCTATATTAAAATATTTACATTGGTGAAAATTACAATATTTTTATTAAACTGCTGAACTTGTTTATACGGATGTTCTCTAAGAGCTCAGAAAACCATCAATTTTTACACCCAAAAAATTAAAATTTATTAAAAGTTTATTTATTTTTGATATTACTACTACTTTTTATTTTTTATGGTAATTGGGGATAATACCTAGATAGGTAAAGTGTCCTACCTACCTGTAACGGGTAGGTGCACTAATGCGTGAAAAATTACTTTTTCGCACTTGTGCGGAAAACTGTATTTTACCTTACTCGAATGAATATCGACAAATTGTAGTTTTTCAAACACTAGAAGAGCAGGTCAAACTGCACGGCAAAATGCCAAAATAATTGTATAATTTATTCTAGTCCTAGTCGTTTTGGTTCTGAGATTTCATCCAGGACATTTCACAAGTGTCTTGTAATTAGGCAAATATTGCTTCCATTAGATTGAAAATTATTTTAATTAGCTTTTTTATATATTTTTAATTTTAAAATAATTTTCTCAGCTTTACATGTCAACAGACATAGAATAAAAACCAACTACCAAATCCCTAATCATCAACAACTATAGAATATTAAAACTTAACAATTGTCAGGGGGCAAAAGGGGGACAAAAAAAATAAAAATTATAAATTATATAAAATTATAAAATAAATATTTATAACTCAAAAATATTTTGCTAACTTTTTAGAAATTTTTTATAAATCAGTACAATTCCTTATAAATTACCAGAATTCTTCTCAGGCGCGGAACTAGCCCTGTTACACTATAGGCCGAAGCTTCATATTTTTAGGGAAGGGAACAGGGGGTCAAGACTAATAACAAATGCAACGATGTGATTATCTTAAAAATGTATACCTAAAATATTTTAAACTTAAAATACTAGCCAAATTTTATTATCACCAAATCATTAGAAGCAAATTCTGTAATTGTCAGAGTGAGCCAGCATATTTGCTTGTTCCATAGCCCACCCTGGCCCCATCGTATTTCCGTATCTGATTCTTCTATCTGTAGGCTATTGAAATATAATAATAAAAAAAATAATATATTTTAATATCGGAAAGCATAGAAGCTTCGAAGATAGATTGAAAAAGGAGATATCATAAGATAACTATTTGAATTTGATGTTTGAATATTTTTCGATAGAAGGAGATAATTAATTTATGAAAAATAAAAAGTTTAAACAATTTTAAGTTGGCAGCACCCGAATCTGAAAATATAAAAACAATGGAATAATAATTTTATGTTTTTGCTGCTATTATTGTATTATTTCAAATAAAATTTTGTTTAGTAGAAATAATTTAAAAAAGTTTTAACTTTAGTATAGTATATTAATAAAATCACATAATGTTTATGCACTGGAGAAGATAAATTTATCGCAAATTTAATATTGTACCTTTTATTTATCTCTATGCAACGGCAGGCGTCTGGTAGAACTGGTGAAAAGATTGCTTTGATTACAGCAATCTCCAGACGCAGACGGTGTAATAAGGTTAAAATGTACAGGATGATCTAATGACTAAAATATAATATTGTATTACTACTTGATCTTAAATTAAATCTTATGAAAAAAGAAATTAATTTATAACTGCAAGCTGCTGGGGGGTTTGAGGTTATATTAAAAATATATTACGCATAAGCAAAAAGGAACAAATCATCATTCATCAGTAACCAACTGAAGTTTTCAAAAGGGGTTTTTATTGAATTTTTAAAGATTTCATCGATTTTTAAAAATAGGTCAAGTTCTAGTAAATTTATGTTTTCAAACAATCGGTTGGTCACCATGCAGTTTCGGATGTCAAATGAGATAACCTTTTAAAAGTATTCCAGAAATCACTTACGTTTTTCTTTAATTTATAATTTTTGATTTTAAAATGGCAAATTTATTTGGGATACTTAATAAAATACGAAGTATCTTATGGGGTGATCAAGTGGCGAAGGATATATTTATACGATGGTCTCAAGGTATAATTAGTAACTGCTGATTTTTCACAATACCTTATCTAGGAACTGTTTTTCAGGTTTTTATTTTAGTCATAACGAAAAAAGTGCCCTTGAACAATCACAAGGTGGTCCTTGTGCCGTTATAGCGCCAGTACAAGCTTACATACTTAGAAAATTACTCACCGACTTCAATGACTTATCCTTTCGTGAAACAGTAAAATTTAATTTTTTTTTATTGCAACTCAAAAGTCAGTTTAACTATTTTAGATGACAGCCGAAATGCAACGCGAAGTTTTGGTTCAAGCTCTGTGCGAAATTTTACAGCAGTGTCATACGGAAAAATATTTAATAGTTGGTCAAATTCCTACCGAAGAAACGGAGTGTAATTCTGTTATCAATGGCGAAAATAGCGAAAACGAACAAAAAGGTGAACCCAGTAGTGAGTTAGAACCGGATCCAGAAATATTTCATAATAGTTTGGTCATTCATACATTCGAATTAATTACTGATGTCAGAAGGTATTATAAGGAAAATATTAATTTATTGGGAAAACGATATGGAATTTTACTGTTTTTATATTCTGTGATAGCAACTAAGGTGAGTTTTCTTGCATTTAAATGAATTATGTCCAACCTTTTTTTCCATTTAGGGGCCTGAAAACTTGCAAACGGAGTCTGGGTTGGAAACTGACTCGGAGTTATTGATACATAATTGTCATGGCTACGGTAGTCAATGTTTGATTAATTTGATGATAACTGGAAAGGCTGTAAACCATGTTTGGGATAATTATCAAGAACTGAGTGGTGGAATAAGTGAGGGATACTTAAAAATAATTTATTTCATGTTCAATTTGGTGTACTTACAGAACTTGTCGGCATTGAGAGACAGAGCCAAATTGGTTACATCTCATATTTGGAACATATGCGGCTGATCACTGTAGGATTCAACTACAAGAACCCTGTTCATCCGGTTTGGATTTTGGGATCCGAGACTCATTTAACAGGTTTGTACTAAATTTTAAAATCTAATCTTTTAATTTCATATCATTGTTTTGCAGTTTTGTTTAGTGATAATAAAAGATTGGTAAGTCCAGAAACGAAGAGTGAGCAAGCTAAGAGGGTATTCAAAAGTTTTGATGAAGGCAACAACTTCATCAAGAGCAGCCTTCTAAGAGAAGTTTTGACTGCATTAGAACTCGTAGACGATCAACCTTAGTAAGTTAACCCTCTTTTTTTAACCAAATGAATAAAACTAGTCTTTGACCTTCTTGAGCTATGACTTAGAAGGCAAATGTACAAGTCTCCCCGAAAGCATTTTAGATAACAATTTAATGGTATTTTTGCAAAAGGGTGAATACGCCTTGTATTTTAACTACATATTCGCCCTTTGGGAATGTACTGTCGAAACATGCTCTACACAATATTGCAAATAGGGGAGCTCAGGTTTCGTTGCAACTATGCAAGCAATGTGATCACTCTTTCAAGTGCACTTAACATAGTCCTTATTGGGGAGGACCGTTCGACAGGCTTCTTTTTTTGACGGCGGCGGTTAACTAACCAGTTAAGGACCAATCGTCATGCTTTAGGCAGACGTCTTTTTATCAACGGAATGCTTGCTAATTTTTAGAACTCTTATGCCCGATTTCTTCACCTTGAGATATCTATCGGATAAGTATAACTATACGGATAACCAATCAAACAACCGTAATTCAAATTTTTACGGTTGTTTGATTGGTTATCAGCATAGTTATACTTATCCGCTAGATATCTCAAGGTGAAGAAATCGGGCATTAGAAGAACAAGTAGGGGGGAAATTTTAATTATAAAATAAAATTAAGATTTTTTTAAAGAATTCAGTAGTTGAACTAAAGAGGACTAAAATAAATGCAAATCTTTTGCTCTACAATAAACTTTACTGCAAACTTGGAAAATTACCTATAAATTTATTTGGTTTTAGTGTTGACATAATGACAAAAAAGTTGGATCAGGAAGGTTTAGGAATTATTTTGTTGAATGCATTTATGGAAGAATTCTTTCCTGTACAAATTTCTTCGACACCTGATGAATTTACGCTGTATCACTATAATGGTTTACCACAAAGCAACAGTAATCAACAAGTAAGTTTTTTCAGTGTAGTTTAAATAATTGTTTGATTATTTTAATTTTTAAGGTTCAGTATTACTGCGGTCAAGCTGTACTACTGGAAACCGATTTATTGATACATGCTACAATTGAATCAAATCCGATGTTAAACTGCTTACAAACAAAATGGCCAAACATAGACATACGTTGGATCGGTACAACGCCATCCCTAAATTAAATTTTTCTACATTATTTATTATTTATTGAGAATTTATAGTATAGCGCAACGTTTTTTAATAATAATATAATTGACGTTATTTAATCCAAAATATTCATTTTTATATTTTGTTGGCCATTTTTTAATGTTTGATGTTTATTCTTGTATAAATTTGTTAATCGAAATCAACCTTATCAATTTTCGTTTCATGTTTTCATTATTGTAAATTTAAGATTCAATTAATATATTACTACAACTTAGAACTACTATAGAGTCGGTAATAGTAACATAATATTTTAAGAAAAATATAAGGAATTGACTCGATGAAAATATTTCAGTATTACCAGGTTATAACCATTACAACAGCGTTGATATGTTTTAGTCTGACAGTGATGCTAAGGTGCATTATTGATATTAAAAGTAACGTGAAATATTACTGTTAAGATATTCATAATTTTATTATTTAGGCTTACAAATTATTCATAGTCATCATCAATGAGAAATTTTCAAAATGTATTTTTAAAAAGTAATTTTGGGAAACTTTGTCGCATTCGAAAATTAAATTGTATTATTTTCAACTGCTTTTTTTGGAAATACCATGCCGATTTAAAAATTATAGGTAGGTATAAGCAGAGACATCTTTTCTTATATGCCAGTGATGCTGTAAATCCAAAAACGAAAGGCGGCTATACTGGTGTACACATTAGGTTTGTCTAAAGTACATGGTGCAGTTAAAATTCCATACTGAGTGTTATTGTACACTAAAGAACTACCTATAGTTTCGTTACAAGCTCCTTGTCTGGTTATCGAAAGTGTGCAAATGTTGGTGGAATCATTAAGCGAATAATTTGGTAAAAGTTTTTTACAGATGGCAAGTGAAATCGTGGTCACATTTATATATTCTAAATAATCGGCTAAAATTGAATTTGTTGTTCTCCAACCAGATAATACCATATTCAATCGATCATGCTTTATTATGGAATATGGAAGGTAGACATTTCTAATGATGCTGTTGAAAACCATTCTGAGACTTGATTGAAGTAAAGCTATATCATTTACTTTATCTTCAAATTTGAATTCTGGGTATACAATAACTCTTGCGATTCTATACCGGACTCCACCTTATTTAATATTGTTTGTGCCTACTACTGCATGCTTTTTCCGGTGTTCGCTAAAACAAAATATTTTAACTGGAAATTTACAAGAAATATTAGTAATATAAATTTTGAAATATTTCACATTATTAATGAATAATGATTATTTAATTTTTGATTGAAGAAAAAGTAGTATGTTTCATTTGGATTAAAAATGTCTTTTGAATCAAAGTTTCACTTTCAATCTGAATAAGACAATATACTATTTTTTAAATTTTGTTTTTCGCGAACTTACTTATTTACCAGGCCAGGCATTACATTGCTGAATTAGCTTCTTAAATAAAAGTTACTTGGGGTTTGCAAGATTTAAAAATAAAATAAAAATAAGTCCCACATTACTTGTAAACACAACTTGCTGAGGTTATTATCCATCGATCACCAATTATAGAACCACTGCAGATATGTGTATTTATGTCCACTTGTAATGATACTTGATATGGAAATTGACCAATGGAAGCAATTTTTCCTTCTAGAATTTCTAAATTTTCTTTCTGCTGAAATTGATCGTTTGGAACCACTTGCTTTTTTATAATTTGAAAACCCGTATGTTTCTCCAGAGATGAAGAATATACTGGAGTTAATAAAACTTTTAAAAGTTGATGATTATGTGAAATGTATTTTTTCAAAAATTACCTGTGACGCTCCCTACTGCAAGAGCCAACAGAATTGCAACAAACATTTTGAATTGAGCATATAAAAATTCGGCCACTTTATAATATTTTCAGCATAGGGTAATACAAATATTTAATTTCCTGTACATTTGGTATGTTTCATTAAGTTATCCATAACAAAATTATTAATATTTTTATCTTAACATATTTAATACTTTATTTACAACTGGATTACATATACCCATCTAATCTAAAATATTGTGGTTTCTATTTCTAATCTATTTTAATTAATATATTACAGATTTATACACCAGTTATGCTATTAATCCACACACGATATGCAGCGACGCTGGCATACACATCAGGATAGGGTATACCACAATTAACTAAGTATGATAGAATTCCATGCTGTACATTATTGTAAACTAAAAGATTACCGCTATCTTTGTTACACGCTCCAAGTTTACTGTTGCCAAGAGTGCAAACATTTGTGTGACCCACTGTATATTTTTCCGGTAACAAATTTTGGCATTGCGGAATAGTTATAGTGGTCACATTAGCATACTGCAGCATAACAGACAAAGTGTTAGATTTATCGGTGGTTGTTCCCCAACCAGAAGTAGTCATATTCAAACCACTGGAAGTTGTCGTTGGATCAGGTAATCTCACAGTTGTAATATTGCTGTTTAAAATAATTTTCTTTTCTATTTGTAAAACGGCAATGTCGTTGGTTCGATTTACTACATCAAAATTTGGATGAATGATTTTATTCGATACTTTGTAACGATATCCACCTTTTTTGTAATTGTTCGTACCTACTACGGCATTTATTTCTTGAAAGACACTAAAAGAAGAAAAATTATAATAAACAGTCAAACAGTCTATTCCATTTCTAGAAGTTTTGTTAAATTGTTGCAATATTGGTACACATGCTAGGGATATTGAAGTTGGCGATTAGTTTAACATTTAAGGTTATGTTTATAATATGCTGAATGAAATATTAAGAGTTAGTAGCAGTAGCTACTAGTTAGTAGCATCTACAATTAGGGGTGCCACCTCTCCGGGTTTGAGTAGTTCATCTCCGGGCTCCGGGTTTAACATCGATATGTCCGGGTGGCGGACATTCCTGTCCCAACATTTTTTTTCTTGCGATCCGAGCGCTAGTCACGGGCGAGAGATTTTATGGGTTCCTCTGTATAATAATTAATATTATATTAATTTCAAAAATAGTTATTTTTATCATTAGGTTGGAACTGAATTTTTCAGAGTATGAGTTTTTTTACAGGCCGAGCCGGATTAGCCGAGGCCTGTATTTACGAGTACTCAGAAAACAGTTTCCTGCCGCATGATAAACGTAATTTTTTACGCCGAATCGACTTCTATAATTTGTTACAAAAAATCATAAAATTGGTATAAGGGATTTTCTGTTGTTGTTGGTAGTAACACATTTGAATTTAAAATTTGACGTTTAAATTTAATTATTTATCCAACACCTCTGTCTTATGAAGGCATAATAATGCCGATTTTACATATCTTATGGGGTCTATAAAACACTAGTGACTTATGTAAATTATGAGTACACCTACTTTATACTAATTTTCATAATTTACATCTGACATTTTTAAACTTCAAATTAATGTCAAAACTTTTAATTACATTTTAAACTATTATTACGAGATATTGGATAAAGCTTTGTATTACACACATGTCTTAACAGCAAATATGTTACTCAAGAAAAATTAGCCACTCGAGCAAGCTCTCGTGGCTAAACATTTCTTTCGTAACTTATTTGCCTTATAAGACACTTTTATAATAAATAGCTATTTGTATTGTTATAAAATAACGACTGTGATAATATTTATAATAATGGATACACCAGCACACATTATAATTATAAAATAATAAGTTATTAGCTGTATTATAATTGCATTAAAAAGTGCCTTTTATACGAAAAATTTGTAATATGTACTTAATTTAATTCAATATGACGTACAAAATATAACCCAGAATACCAACTATCTTATAAAATAATCACTGTTTATTTCAAACGTTAGGCGAGAAAAACAACTTTTCACAATTCCGGGAGTAAAGTGCTCACTTTACTCCCGCCTTTGCGGGACTAAAGTAATACTTTTTTTCCCGCGCCATTATTGCTCGCTATTGATCTGAAACTTTGCATATGGCTTCTTACGACAAATCGCTGGGGGATTACTGTAACGGGGGTAAATTTTTTGTTCAGTTTTTCGATATCTAGCGCCTTTTTCGAGTTATTGCAATTTCAAAATTAGTTATTAACCCATGTAATTCAGCATTTTCAGCGAAATTGTGAAAAATAGTATATACACCTGCGGACTAAGGTTCTTTTCATCCCGTGTGCGATTTTTGCACTCTGCTAACACCTCGTGCAAAAACCTTCGCACGCGGGATGAAAAGCAGCACCTTAGTCCCATGATGTATAATATACTATTTCACGCCGTACTCAGTATGCTGAAAAGTTCGTATCGTTTCTAAGAGAGGGCGCCACTAGAATTTTTTTCATGTGATTTTCTGTGGGTCAAAAAAAAATTTGACAGCGATCTGTCAATTGGTTCGTGAGTTATAGTATTTTGAGTAAAGCAACTTTTGTTATTAGGAAAAATATGGACGAAAAGGAATTTCGTGTGTTAATGAAACACTGTTTTTTTATAGGAAAAAATAGTGTTGAAACAAAAACTTGGCTTGATAAGTGTTATCCGGACTCTGCTCCAGCGGAAGCAACCATTCGTAAGTGGTTTGCTAAATTCCGTACAGGCTATATGAGCATCGAAAATGATGAGCGCAGTGGACGTCCAAAAGAGGCCGTTACAGGTGAAAACGTTAAAAAAATTCACCAAATAATTTTGGATGACCCTAAAATGAAGTTGATCGAGATAGCTGAGACTCTAAAGATATCAAAGGAACGTGTTGGACATATCGTGCATGAATATTTGAGCATGCGAAAGCTCTGTGCAATATGGGTGCCGCGTGAGCTCAATGTCAATCAAAAGCGACAACATGGCAATGATTCGAAACAGTGTTTGGAGCTGTTCAACCGCAATAAAGCTGAATTTTTGCGTCGATATGTGACAATGGATGAAACATGGCTCTATCACCACAATCCAGAGTTCAATCGGCAGTCAGCTGAATAGACTGCACGCGACGAAACCAATCCAAAGCGAGGAAAAACACAACAGTCGGCTGGCAAGGTTATTGTAACAAAAGTGGGACTCTGATTCTTGGACTCTGATTTTTTTATAATCTTTTGCACACGAAAAGTTGGGAGAGATTTCTTATAAAAGAGGGTACATTTTCTGAAGAGGGGAGTCAGATTTGAGCAGTCAGATTTGGACGGTCGATTTGGGCAGTCCGATTGGACAGTCAGAATTTATTCGGTCGGTCCCAGGGTGTGGAAAAGTTTTGTGTTGGGAAAAGTTGGATTTTGGAAATCAACTTTGATTTTGTGTTAAAATTATAAATTTGCAGATTTAGTATTATTGCAAATTATAATTAGATAATTTTGAAGTTTGTGAATTTGCGATTTATTTTTTAATTTTGTGTGGCTTGTGTGACCAGGAAGGATATTTTTTGGAATTACTTTCGAAGATACAAATTGTTGTAAGTTGTTTTATTTTCATTAATTGTGTTAACCTGTAGAGTTTGCAATTTTATACGAAGGTTGTCTGCGTAATCATTACAAAGAAGGGCCATCCTAAAGTTAGGGGTAGTTTTAGTGACCAAAAATTTCGACTTGGATTAATTTGTATTTTTTTTTAAGTAAAATTAGTATTTTAAAAAACTTGAGTTTTATTTCCTTTGGAAAAAAGGAAATTATTTTGTTATCCATTTCAGAATAGTGTATTGTGTGCGTCTAGACCCGTAACCGGAATTTCAATTCCAAAGTTAAGCCGGGGGCCCAACGCCATAAAACCGCAAGGCCGGTTACACGTTACCAAACAAAGTACCAAAAAGTCTTAGGAAAATGGAGGGTGGTTTGTTCGTTCGACGGTGGTGGCAGCAATAACAAATATAAAATTTTCCTGAGAACGGCGCAACCCCCAAACCTCGAGAATTTCTGAGCAAGGGCTGAGTGGATCAACGCCCAAGTGACGATGGACGACACGTCCCGTTACATTATGGCGTCTGTATTTTAGGATGCGCATGGTATATTGTTCATCGATTATCTTGAAAAAGGGAAAACAATCAACAGCGACTATTATATAGCATTGTTGGTAGGGTTACCAGATTTCTTCTGAGCTAAAAGAGGACACACCGCATTTCGTGGCGCCGAATAACTTTTTTTTGCTTTCTCCCCTCAAAAATAGGGAAAGGAATAATAAAAAATTGAAACGCTTCAATTTTGCGTGAAAATCGGAAGAAATTTCTAGAGGGCCGCGGGTTGGTTAAAATAGAGGACATCTTCCTTCAAACATGGAAATATATACCGGACAAGAAGTCAGCCGCCAAAAAGAGGACTTGTCCGGGAAAAACCGGACGTCTGGCAGGCCTAATTGTTGGAGCGTTTGAAGGATGAAATTGGGAAAAAACGGCCCCATTTCAAGAAAAAAAATTTTTTTGTTTCACCAAGAAAATGCACCGTGTCACAAGTCGATAAAAACGATGGTCAAACTCAATGAATTAAGTTATGAATTGCTTCCCCACCCAGGGTATTCTCCAGATTTGGCCCCCAGCGACTATTTCCTGTTTGGAGACCTTAAGAGAATGCTCGCTGAAAAGAAATTTAGAACAAATAAAGAAGTAATCGCCAAAATAGAGGCCTATTTTGAGGCTAAAGACAAATCATACTACAAAAATGGTATCGAAAAGTTGGAAGATCGCTATAATCGGTGTATCACCCGCGAAGGCAACTATGTTGAATAATTAAATTGCATTTTTCCAAAAATATGTTTTTTTCTTCAAAACGATACGAACGTTTCAGCCGACTCTAGAATAAAATATGTTTTACTAAAAAAAAAGGTCCACTCTTTTTGAGAAGTGGCAGCTCTATCTACAATATGTGCAATTTAATAAGATTAAATAAAAAGATAATGTTTTTGATTAATTAATGTTTTAAAATGAAATTTATAACTTAATTTGTATGCCATTTTACATTATGATCAAGCAGTATGATTTTCTTACCTTCTGACGCAGTGAGCTGCTGTTAAAATCCATTCGTCACTAATGATAGATCCACTGCAAATATGTTTACCAATAGTGGTTTCAAGAGATACTTGATACGGAAATTGACTATCACTTGCATGTTTGCCTCCTATGATTCGGAAACCAATATCATCATCAAAGGAAGTGGCTGCAAATTTAAAAATTAGTATACAAACCCATTTTTCAAATGCGCGTGATTTCTCAAGTACAATAATGACCGGTATCTACACTAACTTGTACCATACAAAGTTTTATCTCTACCCAATTCATCAATTGATTTAATCCGATCAAACTATTTAAATATTCAAATATTTCCTTCCCTATAGGTTTACATGTGACAAAATAATATCAACAATTCATAGCGAATTGACAACAACACCGGTGTTGAAAGTAATTCACTTTCCGCACTAGTGCGTGAAAATGGCTCATTATATAATTTATTCAAATCAAAGAGTATGTATGTGTGAGTTTACGTAACGATAGTAGATAAATTATTTATTTTACCAGTACCAGCGGCTGTACCAAATATTGTAAGAACTACTAAAATGTTATACATTTTCAATTAGTTTTACAGTGTGTTATGAAGTACACGAATCGAAACGTATCGAATAATCGATGATGTTATGTTCCTATTACTTAAAATTGAAAAATTAAACTTTATCATATTATATTGATAATTTTTAATGTACCCACTCATAAAATAATTATCTAACCGATACTCGACCATACAAACTTGATATAATTTTTTATATATTTTTTCGATTTTCCAGGAATTTTTTTATATATAAAAGCAAAAAAGATGGTAAGCTCGACAAAATCAAAAATGTTTAACAGAACGCGAAAGGAAAATAATGCGATAAACTTGCTGAAAAATAAATGAAAAATCCAAATCAACAAAATATCACAAATAGAAATTAAAGTTTCTATTTATATCAGGGTCACCAATGTTAGTACAATACATATTATGTAAGTAGCATTGTCTTTAACATTGTTGCTCTAAAAAATATGATATAAAAAATCGTATTTCGGAAGGATTCGTATCACATTATTTACACGTGGTGTACATTGAATACGATTTCAAAATAATTCTTAGAAATGAACAACCATCTACTCATTGATTATATATACCTAGTCGGGACATAAATTCTGTTACCTGTAAAGAACCGTTAGATTTTACAGCTTAAGATTACAGAGGGTGGAAAACAATTACATATTTAGAAAGCCCTTTCTTTTGGCAACTTGTATAGAATATAGTTAAAATTTTTGAGTTCAACCAGCAACATGGATTGGGGTGTGAAAGAAAATCGGATAACAGTTATTGCGTTACATAAATGTGGTGTATCAAATAGTGAAATTTTAAATATGCTAAAGCCGTTAAAAATTTCAAAAATGTTTGTAAGTCGTGCTATAAAACGGTTTACCGATACAAATGCAATAGCTGACAGAAAAAGAAGTGGACGTCCTCGTACCATAAGAACTCCACGAGTGATTAAAGCAGTGCGTGAAAGAATACGACGAAATCCTCTGCGAAAACAAAAAATTATTGCTATGGAGATGCAAATTTCAAAAAAAAGCGTGTCTCGCGTATTGAGGCAGGACCTAAAACTTGGGACTTCTCGTAGAGCAACAGGACAAAGGTTAACAACAGCTTTAAAAAAAATTAGGCACGAGAGATCGAAAACCCTATTAAGGAGGCACGGTAATAATAATTTAAAAAATATTTTGTTTACCGATGAAAAAAATTTTACCGTCGAAGAAAAATTTAATAAGCAAAACGATCGTGTTTATGCTCACAGCTCTAAAGAAGCGGCAGAAAAAATTCCGAGGGTTCAAAGAGGCCATTATCCAGCATCTGTGATGGTTTGGTGGGGTGTATCCTACGAAGGGGTTACTCAACTTCACTTTTGTGAAAAAGGCGTTAAAACATCGGTACCAATTTACCAAGAAATGTTAGAAGACGTGGTAAAGCCTCTTAACGACTCTCTCTTTCAAGGAAACCATTGGGTTTTCCAACAGGACTCTGCATCAGCACACAAAGCTAAGACAACCCAAAGGTGGCTAGCAGAAAATTTACCTGCGGTTATTGCAGCAGAACAATGGCCTTCTGGAAGTCCTGATCTGAATCCTTTGGATTATATAGATTCCACGAACCTATTATCCTTAACACCCCTCCTGAATCTTTATTCCACTCCTTAATTTTTCAAGTGTTCTACCAGTCTTTTTTCAGGAATCACTTTTGTTCTTGCATGCTTACTTGCTTCTTAATACTCGTCTATTCTTTGGTCTTTCAACTATATCTTATGTACTATGTAGCTATGTTTTCAAATTCTTTATCAATGACATCTTGTCGTTTGTCTCATTTTGGTACTTTTGATAGCTTCCTGGTATGATTTCGGATCATTTTCCATTCTTTCATTTTTTTACTAAATTAGACTGCATTTTATAGTCTTTTGTCCGTTCCGGTTTTCTTACTTGTCTTCCACTTCTTGTTCGTATCACATTTTCATCATTCGATAAGCTACTCGTACTAGGTTCTTCTTCTGAGACATCTTCGTTTATAAGTGCTGTATCCTGTAGAAAGCTTTTCTCTTCTTCGTTATTAATCTCCTCACTTATTGATCCGCATTCTTCTCTGTTTTCTCTCTCTATTTGAATTTCGTTGTCTTCCTTTAGCGTGTTTGATTCTTCGAATTCATCTGTGCTTTCAAATTCATTCCACTTTATGGAATTTCTCTCGTTTCTTTCTTCGCCGGTTCGTCGATTTTTCAATGGAAAAACATTTTCATCAAATGTGACGTTTCTGCTGATTTCTATTCGATTTTGATCACTGTCCCACAACTTGTATGCTTTGGCGTGTGGATCGTATCCTATAAATATATATCTTCTTCCTTTGGGTTCCCATTTATATTTTCTCCTATCATTTATACTCCAAGCTCTGCATCCGAAAATTCTTAAATGTTCTATGTTTAATTTTCTTCCGTGCCATAATTCGTACGGTGTTTTCCCATTGTTTGCACTTGTAGGCCTTCTGTTCTTTAAATAACAAGCAGTTAGTGTTGCCTCTGCCCACATATCGTTATACATGCCTGATTCCTCCATTAAACATCTCACTATGTTCATTAATGTCTGATTTACACGTTCTGCGACTCCATTTTGCTGAGGTGTTCTAGGTATCGTTAGTTCCCTCGTAATACCCGAGTCTCTCAGATAATCGTTAAACCTCTTATTTACGTATTCGCCTCCATTGTCACTTCGTAGAGTTTTTATATTTTTTCCAAATCGTTTTTCAACTTTTCTCCTGTATGTGTCAAATTTTTCCAATGCTTCGTCTCTCGTCTTGATCGGAATTACTTCCGTATATCTTGAGTAATCATCCGTAAACGTAATTATATATCGATTTTCTCCTCGTGATGTCGGACTTATTGGTCCCATTATGTCTGTGTGCACTAATTCCAATATTTCTGTTCTTCTATTTTCACTTTGCTTTGGAAAGCTTTTCGCTCTTGGTTTCGCCGTTTCACATATATCACACTTTTCCATCTGTTCTTCCTGACTTTTTCCCATGAGTTTCAAGTCCTTGATGTTTACATGGCCCAATCGTCGGTGCCATAAATTTGCTTCCTTTTCAACGTGATTTGTTCTTGGTTTTATGATGTTATCTTCGGCGATTGTATACAGGCCTTCCTTAATCGCACCGAGAAACAGTAGTCTCCTATTCTTATCGTTTATAACGCATCTGTCGTTTTTGAATCTTAGTTCTATTCCTTTCTCGCACATTTTTGCTGTTGATAGCAGGTTTACATTTAAACCTGGAACATACAAAACGTCTTTTAAGAGTAGATAAACTATGAGAGTACCACGCCACTTTCTTATGGGAATTAACATGGGAAGATTTTAACTGCACTTACTTCCGGTCTCTGACGTCACAGCATTGTTTTAAGTATATCGCCAACATTTAATGTTGGTTTTAATGACGTCACAACGTATAGAACAATGGGAGTTTGGTTTGACATCCTATTCTATAACAATAGGCATTGTTTCCAATCAATTGTTTAAACATTTCGAAGACAATTACTTCCGGTTTGCTGAAGGTAGGTTCCTATTGTTCACAGGGAGACGCTTAGGCCCTTTTGGCAGGGGGCATGGCTTAGGCCCTTTTGGCAGCGGGGTGTGGTTTAGGCCTTTTGGCAGGGAGCATAGCTTAGGCCCTTTTGGCAGCGGGGTGTGGTTTAGGCCTTTTTGGCAACGGGGTGTGGTTTAGGCCCTTTTGGCAGCGGGTTGTGGTTTACGCCCTTTTGGCAGGGAGCATGGCTTAGGCCCTTTTGGCAACGGGGTGTGGGTTAGGCCCTTTTGGCAGAGAGCATGGTTTAGGTCCTTTTGGCAAGGGGCATGACTTAGGCCCTTTTGGCAGCGGGGTGTGGTTTAGGCCTTTTTGGCAATGGGGTTTGGTTTAGGCCCTTTTGGCAATGGGGTTTGCTTTAGGCCTTTTTGGCAAGTTGTGAGGCTTTTGGCAATGGGGTTTGGCTTAAGGCCCTTTTGGCCACGGGGTGTATTTTATATGACAAATAAGTCATGCACGCGCGGGTTCCTTCAAAACCCAGATAATTTTTCGAAAAAAGTTATTTAATTAGATTTAATATCGATGAGTAACTAATCACATCATTAAATAAACAAACAAGCAGTTTATTCATTAAATAAACAATTACGTAGTAAATTTTAGGGGCCCGCAAGGTAAATATTATAATTTTAGAAAACAAATTTATTTAAGTAGATGAGTAATCGATGAGTAACAAGCAGTGACATCATTAAACAAACAAACAATTACGGAGTGAGATCAAATTTGTTGGGGCCCGCAAGGTAAATATTATAATTTTAGAAAAAATTTTTATTTAAGTAGATTTGATATCGATGAGTAACTAATTACATAATTAAATAAACAAACAATTACCTAGTAGTCTAAAATTTGTTGGGGCCTGCAAGGTAAATATTTAGTTCAATTTAATTATCGATGAGGAAATTAAATACCTTATTAAATAAACAAACATTTATGTTAATATAAAGATCGTATTTGTATTAAAATATTTAATTAAGTGGTGATTGCGATTTAGTGAACACGTAGTGAAGTTTAAGTTATATAAAAAATGTCTTCGACACTTGGGCAAACTGCCTCAAAAACGGAAGAAATAATAAGAGAAGCCGTAATCCAATTAACTAGTAGTTCAAAAGATATTCAAAAATGGATTAACTACAGTTCAAAAAATATTAGAATGTTAAATAAAGCTTTGAAGCAAGGTGAACTTAATGTGGGTGAAAAGAGACATGTGGAATCTTGCTGCGGTAAGATTAAAGGTAAGTTTCTTTATTTTTTGTTTTGGAATGTGCTTTTCATTATAAAAAAAATTTTTTTAGGTTACCGGGTAGCCATGAAAGCTTTAAATCATCAAGGTGGTGGTGCTCCAAAAAGTAATCGAAGGAGTCTCAGGGTAAAATGGGAAGAAGTCTCTTCGAGTTTTAAAAGCCGTATTCGTACTGGGGTCGTAGTAAATTTGAAGCATACCGACCCGCGAGATTTTCTAAAAGATGCACAATTTGTAGTAACATCTCGACTTAAGAATGCTTTGAAAACAAATCCCAATCTCAAGGTGAATGTGACATTTGGTTGCGAGTATAGAAAAATAGCTTGCGGTGACGTGGAATTTATGTATTTTAGTACACCAAATTCTGTAATTGATATGGATACCAAGTTAAAGGAATGGTGGGAAAAGAGTATAGAGACCAAGATTCTGGTAC
This sequence comes from Cantharis flavilabris, assembly GCA_949152465.1. Lineage (NCBI taxonomy): Eukaryota > Metazoa > Arthropoda > Insecta > Coleoptera > Cantharidae > Cantharis > Cantharis flavilabris. The sequence goes on from OX424438.1 coordinate 12,135,844, forward strand.
AAATGGACGAGTTTAGTGACAGGGACTCGGGGTGGAGTTTGGAAGCGGTGGTAAATTTAGCTGTAAATATTAATAAATATGAACCTTTGCGAGGCTCCACCTATGTCATGTTACCAGATGATATCAAAAAGAGGAATGGCTGTATAAATGTGAAAAATAATGATGAATCATGTTTTGCCTGGGCGGTAGTGTCGGCTTTATATCCAGTAGGATCCAATGATCACCCCCAAAGAACTTCATCCTACCCCCATTTTTCGGAAGTGCTTAATTTGAACGGTGTAAAGTTTCCAATAACAGTGGATCAAGTTTCAAAATTTGAAAAACTTAATAACATTTCCATAAACGTTTATATATTGGAGCCGACATCCAATGGGAAAAAACATCGGATACTTCCTCTCAGAATTACTAAAAACAAACAAGCGCGTCACGTGAATTTGCTGCTTATACAGTCCACATATAAGGAAGAAGAAGACGACACCCCCATAATTTACCATTATTGTTGGATCAAGGACCTAAGTAGATTGATAACAAGGCAAACATCAAACCATAATGGTAAAATTTACGTTTGTGATAGGTGCTTACATTATTTTTACTCCGAAGAAAAGTTATATAGACACGTAAGTGATTGTGGTGAAATTAATACATGTAAGGTTAACATGCCCCAGCGCGGGGAAGTTGTTAAATTTACAAATTTTAAAAATCAAGAAAAAGTGCCCTTTGTTATTTATCTAGACACTGAAAGTATTTTAAAACCTATTGACCAAAAGTGCGGTAAAAACAGTACAAAGTATCAAGAACATAAAACACATAGTATAGGATATTATTTTAAGTGCGACTACAATCAAGAGCTATCTTACTATAGAAGTTATCGCGGTACAGAGTGCGCCAAATGGTTTGCCAAAGAGCTTAGACAAATTGTGGAGGATGTTGAACCAGTTTACTGGGCAATGCAACCGATGCAATTATCAATGCGAGAAGAATGGGAATTTCAATCTGCTACGAAATGCCACATTTGCGGGAAGCAATTTACCGAAAAAGATGGAAAGGTAAGAGACCACAGCCATATACAGGGTTCGTTCAGAGGAGCTGCGCATAACAGCTGTAATTTAAATTATAAAGATTGTAAAACAATTCCAATAATTTGTCATAACCTTAGCGGCTATGACGCACATTTTTTAATTAAGGATATCGCACAAGAAATAGAAGGTAATGTATTTCTCCTTCCCGCAAATAAGGAAAAATACATATCCTTCACCAAATACATCAAAGATTCTGAAATTCAATATAAGTTTATTGATTCATTTAGATTTATGTCTCAAGGATTGGAAGGGTTAGTTTCCAATTTAGATGATTTTAAAATTACAAAAAACGAATATTTAGATAGTACCAAATTTAACTTAATGAAACGTAAAGGGGTATTTCCATATGATTATGTGACATCGCTCAACATCCTCGACGAAAGAAAATTACCCGCGAAAGCCAAATTTTATAATACTTTAAAGGAAGAGTTTATTTCCGACGAGGATTACGAGCACTCGAAAAATGTATGGAATGTATTTAAAATTAAAACTTTGGGTGAGTACTCGGACTTGTACTTGAAAACCGACGTTCTATTGCTAGCTGACGTATTTGAGCATTTCCGCGATACCTGTTATAAGGTGTACGGATTAGATGCAGCCCATTACGTAAGTGCTCCGGGCCTCACTTGGGATGCAATGCTCAAATACACGGGAATAGAACTCGATTTAATTAGTGATATCGATATGCTAATGTTTATCGAGCGCGGTATTCGTGGTGGAATTTCACAATGCTCCAACCGATTTGCTCGGGCTAACAACAAGTACATGACCGATTACGATCCTCAAAAGGAAACATCATATCTTCAATATCTAGACGTTAATAATTTATATGGTTATGCGATGTCACAGACACTCCCTTCGGGCAGTTTTAAATGGTGTTCGAATTTAGATATAAATGTTAATTACATCGCAGATGATAGTAAAATCGGATATATTTTGGAAGTTGATTTGGAATATCCGAAAGATTTACATGATCTTCATAATGATTTGCCATTTTGTTCTCAAAAGCTCCAACCTCCCGGATCGAAGCAAACTAAACTACTTACGACACTTTACGATAAAGAGCACTATGTTATCCATTACCGGGCCTTAAAGCAGGCGTTAAAGCATGGACTCAAAATTAAAAAAATTCATAAAATTTTACAGTTCAAGCAATCGGCATGGTTAAAACCGTACATTGACTTGAATACCTCGATGAGAACAAAAGCTTGCAACAATTTTGAAAAAAATTTTTACAAGTTGATGAACAACGCCACTTTTGGCAAGACGATGGAAGATGTGCGCAAGCGTAAAGTAGTAAAGTTGGTTTCGAAATGGGATGGCCGATATTCAGCAAAGGTGTTAATTGCTAAACCCAATTTCCATAGTCGCGTGATTCTCGATGAGAATTTAGTAATTATTGAAATGAACCCTTTAGAAATGACAATGAATAAACCCGTGTATGTAGGCATGCCCGTGTTAGACATATCTAAAACGTCATTATATTCGTTTCATTATGATTTCATGGTAGATATCGGATATGAATCTAAAATTATGTATTGCGATACGGATTCGTTAATTTATCACGTGAAATGTCCTAACTTTTATAGCATAATGAAAGATAACATTAATTTATTCGACACCAGTGATTACCCCCCTAATAATTCCTATGGAATTCCCCTTACTAATAAAAAAGTTCCCGGGCTGATGAAAGATGAATTAAACGGTAAAGTGATGAGCGACTTTGTAGGATTAAGGTCTAAAATGTACAGTTTACGTGTAAACGGAAAGGATTGTATTAAAAAGGTAAAGGGTATAAAAGGTTATGTAGTAAAAAATAGTATTAGTTTTAATGATTATGTAAATTGTTTAGTAAATAAGGATTTAGTTGTAAGAGATCAAAATTGTATAAGATCATATAATCACAATGTTTATACTATAAAACAAACAAAAATTGCACTAAGTGCTAATGATGATAAGAGACGATTACTTGCATATTCGCATGATACAATGGCCTGGGGTCATTGGAGAATTACGACTTTGTAATAATAATAATAATATGATTTTAAAATATAATATATATTGTATAGTAAAAGGTGTTTTTTATTCATTTCCAAAATGTCCTTAGATATATTCGGGCGCACCAGCAGTACAGGTTATAAGGAAGGAAGAAAAAAATCCTCCAGGGGTAGGATTTTTATATACCGAGGATGGCAATTACGATATTAGAAATAAAAGATTAGCATGCGTGGGCGATGCCACGGACGCGTCTGACGCGGCTACAAAAAAGTATGTCGATGACTTGAAAGAGCAGAGTGATCAAAGGATATTTAACTTTTTTACAAATGAGATCAATAGATTACGTGATTCGATTACAACAGTCTCTGAAAAGTTTGATTTGTTGGAAAGTGATAATCGACAAATTTCGTCAAAATATGATGAAGTAATCAAGTATAATATTAAATTTGCCGAGTCTGTTAAGAAGCAAATGGTTATAAACAATCAAAAATGGGATTCATTTAAAAATACTCAATCGAAAATGATAGAGGATTTTCATAATTTAAATACCCGTAGTAATGAATTAAATGATAGTTTTGCAACTTTTACAAGTTTAGTGTACGATCAAATTAAAGAACTAAGTGATTCCATGAATGATATAAAAAATAACTTATCGAGTAAATCGTCATTAATCAATACGCAGCCAAACAATGTTCAGTAAAAGAGGTATTGTTAATGAAATTCATAAACCCGTTAGAAAAAATTTTCCTCGTAGAGCTGTAATAATTAAAGGATATGACGACCTTTGGCAGGCGGATCTCGCAGAATTTATACCGCACTTTAAGATAAATCAAGGCTACAAGTACGTGCTATTGGTTATTGACTGTTTTTCGAAATTCTTATGGACCCGCCCACTAAAATCTAAAAAAGGTTCCGAAGTGAGTGACGCATTAGCATCAATATTGAAACAAGGTCGTCGACCTAAAAATATTCAAACTGACGACGGCAAAGAATTTTTTAACGAAATATTTTCCAAGTTGATGAAAAAGTACGACATAAATCATTATTCTACTTATAGTGTTAAAAAGGCGTCTATAGTGGAACGTGTAATAAGAACAATTAAAAATTGGCTTTACAAGGAATTCAGCTTTAGAGGTAAATATAAATGGATCGACATTATACAAGACGTTACACAAAAATATAATAACACCCATCATCGTACTATAGGCACAAAGCCTTCCAAAGTTACCCCTGCTACGAGACTGAACGTTTTCGATGTGAAAAAAATATCGCAAAAATCAAAGTTTAGGGTGGGCGATTTTGTTCGAATTAGTAAATATAAATCTTTATTTGCCAAGGGATATACAGGAAACTGGACCGCCGAAATATTTAAAATATATAAAATCAATCGAGGAAATCCTACTACCTACTTATTTGATTGAAGATTATAATGGGGCCCCTATAAAGGGGCAGTTTTATAAAGAGGAACTTTTAAAAACATCTTATCCCGATACATATCTGGTTGAAAAAGTGTTGCGTAAGCGCGGTGACAAATTATACGTCAAGTGGTTGGGATTTGCAAAGCCTTCATGGATCTCAAAAACGGCAATAGAGTAAAATTTAATGAGCACGTTGAAATTAAATATATCCGTCATTGGAAATTTGCACACCGTCAAGCACGAATAGGGCCGTGGATGCAGTTAGCTCTCGACAGATGGCGCTTTCAAAATAAAATAAAAAATTTAGAACCTATTATAACACCCATATTATTAAAAAAGAACAAATAAAATGTACCATTTTGAATAAAAATTTTTATTTTAATCCTACACACAATATTTTATTTAAATCCTACACACAATATTTTATTTAAATCCTACACAGAATATTTTATTTAAAACCTATACAATATTTTATTCTATGATATTGGCTTCTCTAAGTTCTTCCTCGATAGCTAAAATTTCGTTGTTATGACTCGTATTTCCGGCATTTTTTTAAACTTTTGAACTGCTTTTAAACAGTTTTGAACTGGTCTGTTGGTTTATATAAATAGCTTGGAACAGCTTTGAACTGGTCTGTTGGTTTATATAAACAGCTTTGAACTGGTCTGTTGGTTTAAATGAACGGCTCTGTTAATTTGGACAAACAGCCTGTTGACCTGTACGAACTGTTAGGCCCCGGGCAGTTGGAGTGATAATAATGTAAAAAAATTTTAAATTCAAAGACTTATATAACAGTCGAAACCTTTCCTATATCGGCCTTCGTTTATGT